>OX382343.1:10128300-10466287 GCA_947507615.1 Hemithea aestivaria | reverse complement strand
CTCATCCCTCCCCCTCCCTTCTCCCCCTTCCCCCTCCACTTTCCCCCTCCACCTCCCCTCCCTTCTCCCCCCCACCCGTCCCTTCTCCCCCTTCCCCCTCCCCTTCCCTCCTCCCCTTCCCCCTCACTTCTCCCTTTCTCCACCCACCGTCCCTTCTCCCCCTCCCCCCAACCCTTCTCCTCCCCCTCACCCCTCCCCTTCTCCCCTTCCCCTCCCCTTCCCCCTCCCACCTTCCCCCTCTCCTTCCCCCTCCCCTCCCCCTCCAATCCCAATCCCCTCCCCCCTCCCCTCCCCTTCCCCCTCCCTTCTCCCTCCCACCCCTCCCTTCTCCCCCTACCCCATCTCATTCCCTTCCCCCTTCCCCCTCCCCCCTCCCTTCTCCCCCACCCCTCCCTTCTCCCCTACCCCCTTCCTCTCCATTCCCCCCTTCCCCCTTCGCCCCTCCCCTTCCCCCACCCTTTCCCCCTCCACTTCCCCCTTCGCCCCTCCCCTTCCCCCTCCACTTTCCCCCTCCCCCTCCCTTCTCCCCCTCCCCCTCCCTTCTCCCCCTAACCTCCTTTCTCCCCCTTCCCCTCCCCTTCACCCTTCCCCTCCCCCTCCCTTCTCCCCCTCATAACGCGCGATAAGGAACTTCGTTCCAAAAAGGGGGAACTACTGAGAAGTGATCATTCCCACTAGATCCCCTTTTCAAAAAAGGGGAACTACTGAGAAAAAAGTTCCTACTAGATCCACTAGGGAACTAAAAGGGGAACTAGTGGGAATGATCCAAACGACGGGGTGTTATAAGTTTTTAGCCCCCGACGCAAAAACGACGGGTGTTATAAGTGTTTAACCCCCGACGCAAAAACGACGGGGTGTTATAAGTGTTTAACCCCCGACGCAAAAATGACGGGGGGTTATAAGTTTTTAACCCCCGACGCAAAAACGACGGGGTGTTATAAGTTTTTAACCCCCGACGCAAAAACGACGGGGTGTTATAAGTGTTTAACCCCCGACGCAAAAACGACGGGGTGTTATAAGTTTGACGTGTCTGTCTGTCTCTGTGTCTAGGTTATTATATAGTATCAAATTACTCGTCAATACGAATCAAATGAGCCCAAACTCGATGTAATTGCGTCGTTTAATTACGGAATTCCTATGTCCACCTTTCAGCTCCATCATCAGATCAGCTCCATATCATAATAATATTGCATTGTCATCCGATTCAAATATGCATGCAAAATTTCAGCTCAATCAGAATCCGGGAAGTGGATCAAATTGAACTTGCAAGATTTGATTATAGACAGACAGACAACAGACAGATGTAAGTAAAACAAGTGAAATTTTAAATAAAACTTTTTAAAAACAAGCTATTATTACTACCCAGCATCATAAAGTACTTGTCAAGGCGAATCGTTTGAGCCCAAACTCGATGGGGTTCCGTCATTAATTACGGAGATCCTATGGCCATCTTCCAGTTCCATCATCAGATCAGCTCCATGTCAAAATATTTCATTGTCATTCGATTTATACATGCATACAAAATTTCAGCTTAATCGGACACCGGGAAGTGGGTCAAATTAAAGTTGCAAAATTTGATTACAGACAGACAGACAACAGACAGGTGAAAGTAAATAAAAGCTTGTAATAAAACGGACTTTAATATCAACAAACACTATAGTACTATAACATTATGTGACCAAAAAAAAAATTCCGTTATTATTATATCAATGATCGAGTATCAATTTTTGCGGTCCAACTATAACCGCACTATATGTGTGGGTTAGCGACGAGAATAATTTGGAGCGCGGAGCGACACGTCCACTCTCTGAGAGGCTTCTGGGCCGAGTGAAGCGAGAACCTTTTTTTTTTTTTTTTTTTTTTTTTTTTTGAATGACCTACGCTGTTGGTCTCAGACTTGCCCTGGCACCCCTGAAGGGGCGTGTCCTAGGGCCCTAACAGTATTTTGATCTGTTTGATTATTTGGAGAGAATCTAACTGATCTGAAGGATCTCAGAGGTCTTCGGTGTCGTGATTGTGTTGGTTGGAGGATCTGGTATCTGGGACCAGTACCGAAAACGGAGCGACTGTTGCGCATGGTTGGCGGATTCGGCGATCCCAGCGCCGCCGATGTGACGGCAGCGATGGGATCGTCCGGATCGTTCAACACGTTTTTAGGGCGACGACGGAGGGGAGGAAGCGAGAACCGACGCGGGCCTCGTTTTATAGTGATTTTGAAAAATTCGGCAAAAATATAAATATTACATTTTAAGTAAATTTAAAAATACGATTGGATCAAAAAAATGTTATTATTTAATGGTAAGTAATTATTTTGAGTAAATATAAAAGAGTCATGTATAAAAAAAATGTTTTGTAAACAGTAATTTCGTGATAATTTCACATCTTTATGATTTTATTTTAATAAGAAATACCTATAATTCAAACTTTTCCTTAATAAATATACTAGTTTAGGATCTTTCCAGTAATAGTGATTTTTTAGATTCTAATAAAGACATGTATATTTGGATATACCCATGTCCAAACATTGCTTCAGAAGTAAATCTATAAAACCTTTATCCATTTACCTTGACGTAATTTAAAAACGGTCAAAACTAAAAAGGTTTTTCTGTATAAATTGATTAGATTACAAGTTCTTTTAAAAGTTGTGAGTAAAAGTACCGTTCTAAAATAAGTATTTTCAAAATAATCCATGTTTGAACATCACAGATTTGCGCTTGGGTCAACTAAACGCTCTTAACAAAGATATTCTTAATTGAAGAATATACCTAGTCAGGTCATAAGTATTGTCACACAGTAAAAACTTTTCTTTTAGAATGCTGGCCACAAAAAAGTTTATTGAATTCGAATTTCGAATTCATCAATTGTTCATGAAAATAAAAATGTATACTTTTTAGAATTTTACTCATTTTTAAATATGGAGTGGACGCTTAAAGAAGACCGTGTTGCAGTTATTGCGTTGCATCGTTGCGGTTACGCGCCAATTCAAATTTTTGACATACTGAAAAATTTTAATATAACCAAAAGATTCGTTTATCGTACCATCAAACGATACAATGAAGACTCTAGTGTAGATGACAGGTCAAGAAGTGGTCGCCCTCGGTCTGTTAGGACTCCAGCAGTGATAAAAGCTGTGAAGGCGCGAATTCAAAGAAATCCCAAACGTAAGCAGAAACTGTTGGCCCTTCAGATGGGGTTAAGCAGAACCACGGTGAAAAGGGTGTTAAATGAAGACTTAGGGCTTCGGGCATATCGAAGAAAAACAGGACATCGTTTAAATGCTCATCTAATGGACCTGAGACTGAAGAGATGCCGCGCTTTGTTGAAGCGGTACGCGAGAAAAAAATATCGAGAAATTCTTTTTTCGGATGAAAAAATTTTTACCGTAGAAGAGAGCTACAACAAACAAAATGATAAGGTGTACGCACACAGTAGTGAAGAAGCGAGCAACCGTATTCCGCGTGTCCAACGAGGTCATTTTCCATCCTCGCTCATGGTATGGTTGGGAGTTTCTTATTGGGGCTTAACAGAGGTACATTTTTGTGAGAAAGGTGTAAAAACGAATGCAGTTGTGTATCAAAATACAGTCCTGACGAACCTTGTGGAACCTGTTTCTCATACCATGTTCAATAACAGGCACTGGGTATTCCTACATGATTCGGCGCCAGCTCATAGAGCGAAGAGCACACAAGACTGGCTGGCGGCGCGTGAAATCGACTTCATCCGGCACGAAGACTGGCCCTCCTCCAGTCCAGATTTGAGTCCGTTAGATTACAAGATATGGCAACACTTGGAGGAAAAGGCGTGCTCAAAGCCTCATCCCAATTTGGAGTCACTCAAGACATCCTTGATTAAGGCAGCCGATATTGACATGGACCTCGTTCGTGCTGCGATAGACGACTGGCCGCGCAGATTGAAGGCCTGTATTCAAAATCACGGAGGTCATTTTGAATAAACTTTATTGTCATAAGAATCTATGTTTTGTTAATTTCATTTTGGTATATAAATGGTTACATAATAAATAAACTTGTTCCAATAATTTTATATTAAACATGTGACAGAATTTATGACCTGACTAGGTACACACACTTGTGAATTTGTAAGTTTTGTAAACATTTTGAAGTATAATGTAAAAAACTGGCTTCTTCTACTTTTATTAGCAACGAAAAATCATCAGTGATTTACTCTTAGAATTAGAACCTAATAAAACAGCCATAAAATCATAAAAAACTTTAGCGAAAATAATAGTTTTTTTTCACACGATTTTTATGTCCTTAATAATAATCAATTTAATGAATACATAGATATGGTATAACCGTAAAATACAAAGTAAAATAAGTTCTCTGTACCTTTACTGATTACTGTTTAAAATTTTAGATAAATTCTAGTTATGTAGCAACATCTCATCATTTTAATAAATGCGCGACAGAATGACAGAACAGGTAATTTGAGTCTATTTTTAGCTTTAGAACTACCTATTTTTGAATAAATGTTTGTGTGGGTTGGTAGTTTTTTTATAACCTAATTACACTGCTGATATAATTATATCTACATACTTCCAAAGTTTATTAAATATCTCTGTTGAAAAATATTATATAAGAACAACGGAAAACACTTTATTACCTGTATAGAAGCAAAACTTATGTCTTAAAATACAATTTTTATCTAAGGACTACCAAAAATATCACGTCACATCTAGTTAGAAAATGACTATATAGGCCGGGTATAGACCAAACCAACGAAGGCCATCAAATGACAACGCGCTCGCGCTCAGTAACGCTCATTGGTTATGTTGGCCTTTTTGTATCCCAGGAAAATGCGTTACGCGTCGTCACCCTACGCCAGGAGGTGCAGTGCGGTATGTGGGTCCCGCCGAAATTAGGCGCGGCGGGGATACCCACAAAAAAACAGCGGGTTTTTTTTACAGCGGGTACGCCGAAGCACTCGTCTCGTTTGGTCCTCACTGACAGGAGGACCCCTCCGTGGTTATGTTGGCCATCCCTAAGTCTTCCACGCATCGTCAACTCCTTCGTTAGCCTTTGTCTACTCTTAGAGCTTTGAGTAACGGCCTATTGTTATTGGATCCCGGCTGTTTCCTATAAGATATGTAGAAGGCAGTTAGCTCATGTTGCATACCCTGTAGTTAGTAATCTCGGCGACCTGAAACTGCAACTTAGCCACACAACCTAAGTATTATTGAGATTTGACTCTGACCGTATACGTAGGGTAACCTGTAGGTACTGTTGGAGTATAAACCCCAATTATTATTGTTACTTATGTCTGGTCTGTTGGTTTTAATAAAATCATTTATAATCATCAGGTGCCAACAAGGCCCGACCCTTGCGTGTTCAACTCAATAATCAAGTACGAGACTATCCCAGTTCGAAGGAGGATTCAATACGTGGAGGACGACTACCTCTGCCTCAAGCCTAGCTTCAACGAAACCTTGGAACAGTACCTGAGCGTGCCTCGACGGATCATCAACGAGACTTGCACTCAAGGTTTGGGGTTCAAAAATAGAACTTAAGTTCTCCTGTCATTTTAAGAAGCTATCTAAACGCCTTATCACGTCTACACTCTTGAGTAAGAAGCTTTGGTGTTGGGCACCTAGAATTATATAATTATACATCATTGTGTATTTCTAGTTAGTTGTGTAGTTTATTTTTCTGTGTATTAATAAAGTGTTATCCAAATATATAAAGGAAAAAAGTGATTGATTGACTGACTGATCTATCAACGCACAGCCCAAAGCACTGAACGGATTGGTTTGAAATTTGGAACAAACATTGGTCTTAAAGCCTTATTACACTTGGCTGAATTTAGTCACTAAATGCAGAATCTAAATTAGGATGAACGATACTTTCTTCTAAATTTAGGATGATAAATGTGATTACACTTGACTTAATTCAGTGGCGACTGAATTTAGGCTTCTAAATTTAGCCAGGTGTAATTAGCCTTTAAGCTAGTCTATCTATATAATTCTGGATAGCACTGTATGTATTGATTATTATAATGGGAAGCAAGACTAACTTGCTCGTATTTTTACTCCTTTGCGTAAAATAAAAAAAAAGACGCAACCAAGACACTAGCGACTCTACTCTCTACTGTCCCTTCCAATCAGGGCGAATCTTGTTTAACTGGCGTCTTTGGAATGTATTACGAATCACTCTCACTCTTGAAGATAAGTAGGTCTATTTTTATAAATTCAAGATACAAAACTATTTAAATAAAAGCAAACCAATATAGGGTAACCGAACCGATTATACCTACATACATAATTACCGCTAAAAATAAAAGTTCAAGGGATATAAAAAAATTAAGTACTTGTATAATTACTGTTCTGTTTCACTAATTAAGAGGGACACAATATACAAGCCCACGCAGATTTTTATATTTCAAAACCCTGAGCACGGTGTCTGACACGTTAAACTATGATTCTTTACATGTTGCACACCTGCTGATTTGCTTGTCTAGAGTCTAGACGCTTGCCACTGATTGTCATAAACTCAAACTCAAATTCATTTATTCAAATAGGCTACAATGGAGCACTTTTGCTAGTCCATTTTACAAATTTTCTATTTAAATATTCTACTGCTCGTTCGCAAAATTCCTCTATGAGGAGAACGAGCAAGAAACTTAATAGGGATTCATAGGATAAAAAAATCTATTTGTTCTAAAACATAATCCATCATGTTTTTTACTCGTTAGTTAATAATCGTGACAAGCACAACGTTTGTCTGAGGTTATGCAAACCTGCCTATTATTTTTGTGGAATGATAGGTATGTCTAGGCGTTTTTATGTAAAATCCTAAGCAACACTGTTTGACTCTGTAACCTTGAATCACATAATATTAAAGTTGCACAAATTATTTTGTATTATCTGAAGTTTAGCGCCCTTAGCAGGGGTTTGCGTCTACAGATACCGGGATCAGATTGAATTGCGAAACTGATACCACGGATCCGCGAACCGATGATCAGTTTTCAACAAAAAAATAATATATGTATTAGAAACGGATATTTTTTTGTGGCTACTGCAGTCGCCACACGACGATCGATCAAAATAATAAGTACGAGTATATCCATACTTTCGCATTCTCAGTTAGTAGGAAGGATTTAAGATGGTTGGATGGAACCAACTTCCGGAGAAGTTGAAGTCCGGAGAACAAATACCGTGTGACATGACATTTTTAGAGGTAGGTATATATAAGAAGACTAAAATCATTTAAAATAAAACATTTATTTGATCTTATTGCAGGATACATTCGCAGTCTGACTGACAACGAGGCAGAGTGCGGCATTCGGGTCCTCTCAGAATACACCTACTACCCTGACAGAAGTATCAACTCTCCGCGGCTCCCCTTAGAATACTGCACGGAAGACAACGGAGCCTGCAAGTTAATAGTGGCCTGGCACGTCTCCAACTCTTCCATAGAAAACTTCGAGTTCTTGAAGAATGAACCCAGCTTTAAAAACTATTTCATCAAGTCTGAGTCGCATCGCCGTGTTATTTGAAGGATTTTTGCATTGCTTTTTTTAAACATTTCAAATTATTGTTCTAAATAAAAGTTTGATTGAAAAACACATTATGTAATTGAATAATTTATTTTTAAAAAATCTAAAACTTAATCAATTGCTTTTATAGTTTACACAACTTTACCTACCTATGACCTAATAATATATGGATTCATTTCCTTAAAGTTACTATAGTTTTTTAAATGATGTAGCGTAATTATTGAAAAATAAATAATCTACTAGACTAACAAAAAATAGTTAGGTAACTGAATACAGAAAAAGCGCTCGCAAAAATTTTACTGCTTCATACTCCATTTTATTATTTACAAGAAGCGAAGCGAAGGTGCAAACTATCACTATCACAATAATATTTACTCACACTTTCATTAAAGAATTTCAAAAATGTTTAAAAAAATTAAATTCACGGAACCAGCTTTTACTATGTCTATTTTACTTTACAATCCTAACTAGGTCACGCAAAACTGCTTGCGCTGAAAACGCTAGTAATAGTGCCCTTGTGCTTTCAGAACGAAGTAACAAATTTCAGCTCGTTTACATAAAGGTAGATATAACCTTTATGTAAACATAAACTACTATGAATTATAGATTAACGATTAGTTAATAAATCTTTATTTATCCCTTAGCTATTTTATAATGCATGAATACGCGTAATACCACACGTAGGTATTCTCAGTTTCTCTACTCGGGTTGTATCATAGATGTAGTTCTAAATAACGGTACACAAGTATACTGCAGTCACTTACCACTTAATTTGTAATTATACATCATCTTGAACTGTTCTTACTATAAAATAACTAAAACATAAGTCACTATTTTGTTGTCACTAAAACAACCTAAATTACGATCGAACTTTCTCTCGATATTTCATTGAAAATAGACGCGTGTGTCGTGTGTCGGTCGCCGCGTCCTAAATAGCACTGGTGACTGGTGAATGAAGCCGGTGGACTGTGGTAGACGGTCAATGGCAAATTACTGGTGTGACCAGTATAGCAATGAAATAATCAGGCGTTACGAAGAGCCTACTCGAATATTGTGAGCAAAAATGCGATGTTGTCCGCAGCCTTAAGCCGTGTCTCCAGCTCCTTTTTTGGTCTACACTCTCAACAAAAACACGTCAACACTCAGCAAAATTCCCCTACACAAAAAAATTATAATGTCTATGCTTCAAGCTTCAACAAATGTTTTTGCTTTGTTTATTCATTTATTTATTTACTAGCTGAGCCCGGCGGTAAGCTTCAACAAATGTTTTTGCTTTCCATACCCGATGGAAAACACGTACAACAAAACATAATATCAATATTCATCAAAATCGGCGAGAATTTTTATGAATGTTGTGATGTTTATGTTGAATGTTTGAACCAAAACAGGCACTGGAGACGCGGCTGGGCAACTGGTAGAAAATGCATGTATTATAGCATAAAGTTAGTCCTAGCTTTGTGCTGAATAATAAATAAATAAAGTAACTACACAAGCGAATTTAAAAAATATTAAACTAAGCGAGGGCAAGATTTAATTCATAGCTTGGATATCTTTTTCAGGAAATCTAAATAATTTTGGAGAATTTACTAAAAATTAAAAAGATTCCAACGAATTGTTTCCTCCAGACTTCCTGCCCATTCACCTCAGGTAAACCCTGAAATTAGTTACTGCGTAAGGTTCGAGTTCTTTGGCGCAAAATAAGTCTACCTAATATCCAATGATGTGGTGCGAACTGGCAGAGTGAAAACCTACAAAAATAGAAATGTATAAAAACCCCGTTCCGGAGATTCTATTCTTGACTTATTTCGCCTCCCTCGCCGGCGCCTCGTCAGCTCGCTCAATAGAAAAGCAGCTTAAACAATGGATGAAAACCTACTGGATTGTGCTAGCTAGTTGGCTAGCTGGATTTGTTCGTGCGTGCGTACAAGCGAGGGTGCTTACTATGAGTGCTTCATTACAGAAGTAATTCTAGTGATTTTGAAAATTTGAGAAAACTCTTTATCCATAAAATTACGCAGGTAGAAAAGCCAATAAAAAGAAGTCGATGAATTTAGGTTACAAATAAATCATTTAATTTCTGACACCATTTAACCTTGTTACAATATAATATATCTAAAGCCGCGTCTCCAGCTCCTGTTTTGGTTCAAACATTCAACACAAACATGTTGTGATTAAAAAAAAAATCTCGGCGATTTCGACTTCCTTCTTGTTTGCTCCAACAATATTTTTTGTCTTTCCATATCGGATGGAAAGCACGTATCTACAACAAAACATAATATCAATAAAGATTTTTTTTTTAATAACAACATGTTTGTGTTGAATGTTTGAACCAAAACAGGAGCTGGAGACGCGGCTCAAGTTAGCCTTAAAACTACAAATCATCATCATTATCTACATCTTAAGTATACTTTTAGTGTATGAAATCCTTCATCTACATTTAAAGTTTTGTACTTTTATGGTAGGTATGTATTTTTTAAAGTAGGTATTTATTATTATATTTTAAATGATAATAATAATATAATATAGGCTGGCGACTCTCTGGCTCGCACGATATTTTGTACTTAGTACCCAGTTAGATACTTTTGGCAATTGCAAAGAGATGTTATAAATACCCAATATGTACCTATATTGATTTCATATTTTAGAACGATTTTGATGTTATTTAAAATATGCGCAAATAAAAATTAATCTACGTTCGAAAAACAGACAAATAATTTAGAAAAACTTATATTAAAAATGTAAAAAGAGATCAACAGTGCTACGTCGCTACGCTACGAGTGCTACGTTGCTACGCTCCGTGTGCTACGTTTCAAAGCTACGAAAACGCTAACTGCTACGCGGCGCGGCGTAGAATAGAATAGTATAGGCATGGTAAAGAGATATACAGTATTTGACTCCCTAGAAGCGGTTGAACTCAAGGTCACGCGAGTTTGTAACCAAGTGGTATAGAGTTCGGCAGGCAGCGAGGTGCCGAATAGGCGTTATTATTGTGAATTACTCAAAATATCAAAAAGAATTAAATACTTTATGATATTTTTACTAATTCACAACCATTATTCGATAGCTTACTGCATAAAAACGTCTATTCGGCACCTCGCTTCTTGCCGATCCCTGTCGACCGCGTTGCAAACTCGCGCGACCTTAAGTTCAACCGCTTTAAGGGAGTGAAATTACTGTATATATCTCTTAACCGTGGTGCAGGTACTCTTTATGGTGATTGCACATCTATCTGCATCGACCGCGCTGAAAGAAATGTTATATAATAGGAAATCTTCTTCCGATTCGGACGATTCTACTCCGGCAAGTGTGTGATTTCATATAAAGAATTCCAAATTCGATTCGCTCGGCGCGGTCGATGCGGATAGATGTGCGTTCACCATTATTGAAATGGAATGAAAATAATTATAATTTGCTTTAAATGTTGTACAAACAGGTATTTTAAAATAACTTAAGTCCAAAACATTTAGTCAGTTAAAAGACACGTAAATTATAAATTAAAATTGAATTTGATTAAATTAAAACTGATACAATTGTTATAATCATTATAAAAATTAATATTAAAGTATAAAATGTCAAATCTATAAATTACAATAATGTGAAAATTTATGCGAGCATGTCAGAAAATATCAATTATTATTATTTTACATTATTTGGATAATAAATTGAGACCAATATTGAGACCAGCAGAAAAAATTCACATTAAGTACGTAGCTACTCTACTTAAGCTAGAGATACCTGACACACTTCTGTGATGTGATGTGCCGTGACATATTTTAGGACTAATTATGTGTGCCGTGACATATTTTAGGACTAATTATGTGACATATTTTAGGACTATTATGTATAATAAAAATAAAGATAAAAAGTGGAAATATGCTCCAAACAGCTTGAAACGTAGCGTAGGTTAGGTAGGTGCATGTACATAAGAAGATTGGATAAATTTACTTTAGAGGTTATTCGCATACATTTTATTATACTTATAATTTTATTTACTTTTTTGACCTGATAAGTTTAATTACAATGTATAAATATAGATAGGTCCATAATATAATACTGATAATGATATAACCGAACCGATAATTATAATCAATAATCTCTCAAAACACAAACCAATGCGGATTCTACACTTTTAATAGGGACGTCAAATATTATCTCTATATCAATTAAGTATCTTATATGTAGGTATAATATAATGATACACATATCTTGCAAAATTGGATTCTTAATAATATTAATGCTTTCTGCTTTTCAAAAAACTGTCTTTAAAAAAATAAAAGTAAAATACATACCTTAAATTATATTAGATAATATTTTTTTTATTTACATAGTTATTTATCCCAACTCCATATAAAAAAACGTAACCTAGTTATAGTTATATGATAAGAGTAACTTATGCCCGTGGCATTGCATGGAGGAATGCTTTTTTAGCGGAGAAATATGTCCTAAAATCTAAACAAATTTCAACCCAATCCACTAAGCTGTTTCGGCTGAGCGTTGATAGATCAATCAGTCAGTCCATCAGTCACTATTTCCTTTTATATCTATACTATTATAAATAGGGAATCTGACTGACTCATCATCGTGGAGACGAAACCACTGGACCTAAAATTATAATAATAAAGAACTTTGCAAAAATCCCATGGGAACGGGAATAATATTATGTACATATATATGGTACCAGAAGCGAAGCAAGGTCGGGCCTAAAATACTGAAAACAACCACTCGTACCAAGAAGGATCCCTTTTAACTTTATACTCAGCATTTAGCTTCAACTTGGCATCATCCTTAGGATCTTCCTCAAACATATCTACGATGGAAGCTTTTATACCGAACCTGAAGAAAGCTAAATAAGGGAAGTATTTTACACAGAAAATAGTAAACCTAAAGTTCGTATTCAACCACCATCTGCCAAGCTTGCAACCGTAGACAAAACGGGACAAATTTGAAAAGAACAGCTTGTATTTAGAAGAGGTTGATAACTCCTTGTAGGCGGGTGTTGCTTCGAGGGAACAATAGTCGTTGTAATATAGTAGTCTTGGAGCCAAGTCTGGTAACCCTGTCACTGCTGGCTTATCCATAAAACATGATATGTCGATACCTGAAATCAAATTTAAAATATAATAATAATAATAATTGCTGTCCCTACTTATACTGTCAGAGTCAAATCACAAAGGGCACTGTAGCTAGTGAAATTACTGGGCTAAAGAGTCTTAACATCTTATGACTCTTGAGTAAGAAGCGTTGGTGCAGTGCACCTAGAATTGCGCATAATTGTGAAATTCTGGGTAGCACTGTACTGATTATGGGTAGCGTTATCTCTTAACATCAGGAGAGCGTCTTGCTCGTCTTCTTACTTCTCCACATAAAAAAAAACAATTTATAGGTTGTGTGGCGACCTGAAACTGCAACATATAGGTTGCAGTTTCAGGTCGCTGAGATTACTACAGGGCCTGCAACATGACCTAACGACTGCCTCCTACATTTCTTATAGGAAACAGCCGGGACCCACAGTTTTACGTGCCCTTCGGAACACAGTAGCATCCAGGCGAACTTTTTGCCACACACTGAGATTTGAACCCAGGGTCTCCGGATTAAAAGCCTACGGGCTACGGACGCTACATTATAGCCGTATTCCGGTATGATATTCTGAAGTCAGGTTATAGAGAAGGATTTTTTTTCACTGCTTACTGCTGGACCGAATCGGCCACACCACTTGCAATGGTTTTGCGTACTTCTATAGACGACTGACGACGATAACTGCTCACCATCACATAAGTCGTCTGCTTGTGTATTGATGTCAAACATAAATAAAACCAGACAAGTGCAAGTCGGCCTTGCATACCGACGATTCGACTCCGGCAAGTGTGCAAGGTTTCATGATTTTCATGATTTTTGAAGTATATAATTCTGTACCTAATCCATGATTAAAATAACTGAATTGAGAATTTCCGGATTAAGATTTTGATTATAATCATTTTCGTTCATTGATGACGAAATATTAATGTCTGATCAATGACAGCATAGGCGGATCCAGGATTTGGTCCTGGGGGGGCAAGGTGCAGACGGGCAAAAATATTATAATTTTTACTACGAAAAGTGTGGGTTTAGCTCGCTCTGAGCAGTTAGAAAGTTTAAACATTCTTAATAATATGTGCCGAGAAAAAAAATTATAATCTCTACCATGAAATATGTGCAAAATTCGTAACTCTACAATGATTCTGGGGGGGATCCTTGGCCCCCTGCCCCCCCCCCCCCCCCTAAATCCGCCTATGAATGACAGATACATTTTTATTATTCGTATCCGGCTATTATACCTCAAGTTTAATAACAAACACTTCTTATCACTAAAATAGTGTAATCACAATGATAGAGGCTTCTGGATAATTATTAATTATTTATTACACAATATTTATGGGTAAATAATAAGAACAAGTTATTATATAACATGTTTTAAAAGTTAAACTCTAAAACAAATGAATTATTTCCGATATGATTAGGTTATATTATATGTATAATGTACGTCACTTATTAATTTACAGGGAAACTGAAATAGCAATTATTCAGATTTTTTATACTAGATAGGCCTGCGTTTGATCACATCTCACCTGACGGAAAGTGCATATGCGGTCGACGGTGTCTTTTTTCAAAATTTCCATGAAATTTTACAGCAAGCGGCTTAAGGGCAACGCAACGAGACGCTATAACATGAATTCAATGGTAATTTACCCCCTAAGTATATTAATGATGAGAAATGTAGAAATAGCAGAGGCTGCTCTCCTACAAGATGGATCCACACGAGCCAGGATGCTACAGGAGCCACCCTGCAAGCCTCCATACAAATGGCGTAAGACAGAAATTTCTGGAGGGAATTTGACGCGTGAACAAAGCAAAAATCAGTAAAAAAGTTTTAATTCTCACCAGTGTCCAAAGATTTCCCATCTAATTTCTCCCTAAACTGGGCCAGCAGTTTCCTTCTGTCGTCTTCGCTGTAGATGTAACCGGGGACGTCGGCGAGGTACTTGGCCCACCAGATCGCCGCGTCCACGTCTATGAGAGGGTTGACGCACCACAGCCCGTCGAGCATCACCCGGGCCGCGTGCTCGAAATGCTCCGGGGGGTTCTCTAAGCAAGGCGAGTATACCCGGGACATAAGCAGTTGGCAGACTTCCAGAGTCTCCTCTACTGATTCGCGGCATATGTTGTATCTGTAAGAATATCAATCAGTTTATAGACATGCAGGCAATAGTAAGACGGGATCCAATAGTAAAAATACAAATTTGCACTATTTCTTTAGAAAAGAAATCATTTTCTCATGCTACCAAAGGTCTATAGGTAACCTGAAGAAACAAATTGTCACCGACAATGTAGAAGGCCAGAGATCGCGAGAACGCAGCCTAACACGATGGTCCGACCAAATCCGCGCCACCTCTGTATACGATGCTATGCAGATGGCAAGGAAGGCTGCAACCTAGAGTGAAATTTTGTTTGACCGAACAGACCATAACAGACATAACAATCCACTCACCTGTCTTCCAATCCCAGCATATAACCAAAGACTCTCCAGACGTGATTGTACGCGTCCCAATCCCCCTCCTGCATTTGGCGCACAGAGTACAAGTCCGGCTTTAGCATCGCGAACCCGAAGAGACCGAACTGTGTGAGCGCCACATCACGCTGGGAAACTATCCCCTTGCCTTTGATCTTGGCTGCTCGTGTGGCGTGGAGGTGACGACTACGCACCGTGTAGAGAGACCGCCATGATCTGGGAATAAAGCTTAGATTATAATTTGTGACTTTAACAATCTTGGAGTTAATGATATCCCATCTTATCCTCTCAAAACTGATAGTTTATTCAGTATGGAAGTAAGAGATCCACGAACGTGAGAGCGAGAGCTAATATATTTGATGATTATTGATCCGGCTGCTTTCGGCTGAACTCGACTCCTTTGCATATTTTGTCTGTTGTGTGCTCTCATGTAAATAATGAAGGTAATCTTTTTAGTCTATTAATATAGTATATTACATGTTGGTAGACCTTCAGGGGGATCTCTTCTTAAATTTTCATGGTAGGTATACCTAAACCAATACATAAAATAATATTAGGTCCTCCTGTTCTCCTAGAGTAAAATTATTATCTTTGCGAGGTTTGGTGATCAATGGTGGTATTTAAACTTACAGGGATCCAGGCTTCAGTTCATGATCGAACCAAGAGAAAATATGAAGTACAGTGGAAACGTATCTTCTGTAGGCTGTGTAAGTAGAGTTGGAGCGGCGAGTGCTAACCAGGATCTTCAGGATGGAAGGAACTGATAGAACCGCTACTAATCCTAACAGCATCGCCGCTGATAATCCAAAGTCAAATTCACGGTAAAACTTCCGACCTCTGAAATGATCAATTTGGTTGAGGTAGAACATCGGTGAAAAGCTGAAGTAAACTTATATAACTCCAACTCAAAATTCATTGATTCACATAGGCTACAATGGAGCACTTTTGCAAATCCATTTATTTAAGACTACCGCTCGTTCGTAAAGCACCTCTATGAGAAGAACGAGCAGGACACTCATAGGTATTGTTTATTTTTATTATGTGTTTACAATGGTTATCTATTTCTTACATAATTTATTGCTCGTTTGGATGGCACCAGCTGGTTTATCATGCAAAAGTTTCTAAAGAAGGTTGTGTACTAGGTACATCCAGTGCGAGTCTCATTCAGGTTTTTGCCGACAAAAACAATATCATCCGAACATAACCGGATTGTGGTTAACTCGAGATCGACCTTTTCCTGAGGCTGTATTGACGAATTTACTCTGGTGGCAATCACTATAAGCTGACAAAAACAAATTGTTATTAGACATGAACGGTTTTAAAATAGCAAATAGGTGTTTCTTAGTTTTGTCACACAATTTAACCAAATATTATACCGTAAAGTTAAGAGGCCTATTAACTTTACGGATCACTAAGAAGTAAGAAGTGTCACTAAGAAAAATTTTTTTTTCGGCTTAGTATAGTGATTGCTACCAGTGTAAATTACCAATAGGTACGGTCTCTGGGTACCACAGCATCACAGTCAACTGTAGAGGTATATATTTTACGAGTATGTAGGTACACTTACCGATTGAATTTCTCTTCGTCAAACCATTCTGGTAATTCCATGACTAATTTGTTAATTTTCACATCATCAGAAGGTATGCTGTGGGCCTCCTCGGAAAGGAGATTGTCCACAAACTTCTCCGCTGAAATTTTTACAAAAAGTATTTAAACTCAATACTCTTCGTACTTTTACTCAAATCATAGGTAGGTAGGTATCTACACAGTGGTGTTTTATAAAATCTTGAGATAAAAGTAAGGAGAAATAACATACGTGTTATTTCATACTCTGGATGCTCAGATGGAGGGCACTGCTGTAGCCGAAGCACAGTAATTTTTGCACATCACTGCTCAGGTGGTAAATAACTGGCACTGTTGGGGTTCCCACCTATACGACCTTTTTTTAAAAAAGAGAATACCCGTACGTCCCGGGAGAGAGGCACGGGTTATGTGGGACTCACTTACCGGAGGAAGTGAATCCGGGGTCAGGAGAGCGTCTTGCTCGTCTTCTCCTTTCGTTATATAAAAAAAAATAGCACTCCGGGAGTGCCGGCAGAAGTGAAAACTTCAATATTAACGTTGTGTTTAATTATAAGTATAAAAATACTATCATTTATGAGGTAGAATACAATGTTTATTTATTGCGCTATCGTACACAAATATGACAATTTATATGTTGTTATTTATAATATTATATCGTTATTTATATATAACATTAAATTTTATCTCTCAGAAAAATCACCTTCCATCCATAATTTCGACGACTTTTACACCATCATTATTATCAGAATCATCATCGCAAATTTTTACAACTGATACAATTGGTTTATGATAACTTAAGTAAGAAACAAACAGTTTTGATTCGAACCTATTTAAATGTAATAAAAAAAATATAAAATATAAAAAAAAAATATCGGGCGCGCGCTTGTCTAAGCCCCCTGTGCCGCCTAAACAGAGCAGCACACTCAGGCACGGTAGAAAGAGTGGGAGATACTAGTTCCTCTCCCTTCCCCTCGATCTTACGCTTTTTCGATCAGCATCACGTGACCCTGACGCGAGTTTGAAAGTTTTTACCCATACAAAAAAGTGCTCAGCGCCGCTAAAGAAGTTTTCACTTCAAAAATCTTTTCTATCAAGACCACCCAGACGTGCTGGGTTCGTGCAAGCAGGCCGGAAGACCCCCGGCTCCCGACTCTCCCGACCAGAGAGCCCAACTAAGGCCATGGAGTAGGCACTTTTATCCTATTTACCTCAATTGGTTTAGCCGTAGACAAGAAGAGATAACATTAATTTAGACGAAAAATATAAATAAATCACACTGTCTCATACCTTACCTCTTAATTTTGCCTTTGCCATTTTGATGTTATTATCCAACGAATACTAGTTTTTACAACGAATCAAATATTTAATGCGTTTTTTTATTACCACGCCGTGGTGCTAACACGACTGATACTTATTATCTAATGAAGCGATATTATGAACATTTTACATTAATATACAGGATGTGCATATTATGGACTTTTTTTTACCTTCCTAATAAACCTACAACTTATTTTAAGACAGGTTCTTGGTACCTAGATTATTACGTTAATGGAATAATGTTAATCATCATCATCATCATCCACAGCCCTCTACATCCCACTGCTGGGCATAGGCCTCTTTCATGTTATGCCACTCGACCCTGTCCTGTGCCAATCTGGTCCATGTGCGACCCGCCACTTTTATCAAATCGTCCATCCATCTGGCTGCTGGACGACCGACACTGCGTTTGCCTGTCCTTGGCCACCATTCAGTCAATATCTTACTCCACCTGTCAACACCTCGCCTAACCAGGTGGCCTGCCCAACTCCATTTGAGTCCCATTACCCTTGTTCCGGCATCTTGAACTTTTGTTCTCCGCCTAATTCTAATGTTAATAGGAAAGTAAATTCAAAAGCCATATAAGTGCATTATTAAAGCCTATTTATAAAGACCAGTTAACGGAAGTTTTGTTTTGTATGAATGCAAAATTATTATACTTACACCCTGTATTAATTAGCCTCTGGAATCAACTTATCTAGGTACCTACTAGCAATAATAATCTCTTGAAAATTGAGTAGATATATACGAAACATATCAACAAATAGTGATATCGCGTTGTACGGTGAACTTTGAACCTTGTTCTCTAAGTATAGAATATTGGTCGCTTGCAAGTAGACCAATATCCTACTAACTGGGGTATTTTGTAGAAAATTATACTTTACTAGTAATAAGTGATACCGTACGTGTAAATTCGATGACGTAAGTCCTTTATAATTGTAATATAGTTAATTTAATAAAAGCATTTACACTGTAAAGTACATAACAAGTCGAAGTGAATGCTATTTTTATAGTAGCAAATGTAATGCAATGCAAGCCAAGCGTCTTACAAAAAAATTAAAAACTTTGTTAAAATGTCAATGTCGATCAGCGTTGCCAGTGCGTTACTTTTGTAACGTTTTGCGTTACTTTTTGACCCTTTGCGTTACTTTTACGTTACTTGTCCTAAAATGTTACTTTTGCGTTACTTTTTGGGGTAATGATTTTTTTAAATGAACTTACAATGGAAGAATATAAAATAATAACTTAGTGAAACGGAACGCAATCGAAACGGAAAACAAAAATTTTAAAAATAGTAAAAAATATGTCAATATCATGGCACGTCCACATATGCCGGTCAATGACTCTGCGAGTCGTTGCGTTGGCCCAACATTCGCTCGAGCGCACAGATTATATATGTGCACTTGGGGCATAGATTATATAAATAAAAAAAAAGAAAATTTTACTAGTTTAAAGTAATTATTCACACAAAATGGCTTCAAATGGTTCATGATTGATTAATATTCAAAATATAATTAAAGTCGTCAGCTATGGAGCCCAAAATGTATACCAGAAATTTACCGGAAAAACGGTTTTTTCCGGTAAAACTGTAAATATCGTCTTCGTCTACATTCGTCAATAGACAAAAATTGCTCGTCCATAGACAAAACCACACTCGCCGAATCATTCGCCAGTAAATGTGGACGACCCATTAGAAAAAAAAAATAGCACTCCGGGAGTGCCGGCAGAAGTGAAAACTTCAATATTAACGTTGTGTTTAATTATAAGTATAAAAATACTATCATTTATGAGGTAGAATACAATGTTTATTTATTGCGCTATCGTACACAAATATGACAATTTATATGTTGTTATTTATAATATTATATCGTTATTTATATATTACATTAAATTTTATTTCTCAGAAAAATCAACTTCCATCCATAATTTTGACGACTTTTACACCATCGTTATTATCAGAATCATCATCGCAAATTTTTACAACTGATACAATTGGTTTATGATAACTGAAGTAAGAAACAAACAGTTTTGATTCGAACCTATTTAAGTGTCTAATAAAGACCGCATCAATAGTAGTTTTGTATTTCGTTGTGCTAAAATTGCGATCATTTGACATAGTTAAACCAAATTCATTATTTAAAAATTCAATTAATGATTGATTTTTATCGTCTGCAAAATTTATATTGAAATCAAAATTAAAAAATAAAACGGGCGCGCGCTTGTCTAAGCCCCCTGTGCCGCCTAAACAGAGCAGCACACTCAGGCACGGTAGAAAGAGTGGGAGATACTAGTTCCTCTCCCTTCCCCTCGATCTTACGCTTTTTCGATCAGCATCACGTGACCCTGACGCGAGTTTTAAAGTTTTTACCCATACAAAAAAAGTGCTCAGCGCCGCTAAAGAAGTTTTCACTTCAAAAAGTATAAGTACCTTTATTTAAATTGAGTAAGTAAATAACATTGTATATAAATTGTATTAAAAATCGTGGTTTTTTTTTAAATGCGTTACTTTTATTGTAAATGCGTTACTTTTCGAACCTGTCTGCGTTACTTTTGAAGATAGGGCACTGGCAACACTGATGTCGATTTTGTTAATTGTCAATGTCATATGAAAATTTGCCATTTTCCGCGTAAATTAAAATTTACGGAACCAATTTGTTAATTTTAATGAAATTACTATAAAATCAAATAAAACAAATAGTAAAGTGACAAAAAATGAAATGCCACATACCTGGGCCAAACGTAAAAGGTATGAAAGAGCTGCTTTACATCTTATTCTGATATTTTGAGCGCAAAATGTGAATGATACAAATATTATTTTTTTATTTTCTTTTAGTTTTAGGAAGAACAGTTCACGCTTTAGCCAGATTTGGTAATGAATTGTATCTAGAGTCACTGCCGGACTGCATACTCCTAAGGACACTAAATGAAGCTGAATCTGCTTATGCCATGGTCAAATTTAACAAGAAATTCTTCACATATTTCAATTACAATTACTACTCAACAGATGATAATGAAGGATTAAAATGTAAAATATCTATGAAATCTGCCCTCAATACGTTCAAATCACCTACTCACATGGATAAACAAGTAGAAAACTTAGAAATAAAATTGGATGCTGAGGCCTCTAAACTGATATTTCAGTTAAAATGCAAACATGGGATTGTGAAGACTCATTATGTCTCAATTTTAGATACTAAAGCTATAGACGCAGTTTATACTAATGATTCAGTACCAAACAGGTAAGTACAGCAGTTCAGCTCCATAATAATATTTTACTAATAGGTGTTCAAAGCTATGTTTATATTATATACACCTTACAGCTATTTCTCTTTCATTTTTCTTATTAAATTGTTCACTTTGAAGTCTCCTATCACTATTGTCCTAAGCAATATTTATCACATTAATAATTATTATAGGAGTTTAATTGATTAGACATAGTTACACATAATCCTCTTTAAAATGAATTATTTCCTGTTACAGAATAACATCACCTCAGAGGACATTATCAGAAGCCCTAAACAACTTCCAAAGTTCAGACGACCAAATAACATTCGAAGCAACATCACAATCATTAATCTTAAGGAATTACATAGACTCCAGTACTGATGTTACCAAAATAATAAGAACACAAATTACCCTGAAGCCTTTAGAATTTGACAGCTATGTTATAGACGCAGAAACCACTATTACATTTACATTGAAAGAGTTTCGAGCGTTGCTTGCATTTGCCGAAGCACTGGCATTACCACTACAGCTACATTTTGAAACAACTGGCCGACCAGCAGTATTCATAGTCCACAACGGCTGCACTTTTGAAGCACACTTTGTGCTCGCTACCATGAAGCCTGACATAGCAACTCAAGCTACCTCCACACAAAACACAACTGTAGAAAGGAAGAGGAAAGATAAAAGTCATGTTGGAGGGTCAGCAAAGAAAAAGCCACATCTAGAAACTGATATATCCAAGTGTTTAGATGAAGACTCACATTTGTTCAACCTTATTGATTTACCTGATGACATTGTGAATGATAAAACCATTCTAAATGGAAATGTAAATAAAGAGATGGTAAACAATAACCATGCAGATATAATGGACTGTGATAATATTCCACCATCACCTACATCTAGGACTATGGTCAAATCCGTGTTCAAAAGATGCTTTGAGAGCACTTTTGATCCAAGAAGTATCAGAGGAACAGTTTTGGCAGAAAACTCTGATAGTGAATGATAGCTAAGACTGTACTGCAGGTAGACTTAATTTTGTAAGACTATAAATAAATTATTTATTGTTACATTTCACTTCATCTCTTTCATTATTATTGGCCTCCTCATACCACTGCTGGGCATAGGCCTCATGTTAATTAATAAGCCACTGAATCCTGTTATCCAGCTACAATGGGATTTTTTTTCTACCTTTCCAAAATCCCACAATCAAATAGATTCTGTAATGTTATGGGCTCTTATATATGTCACTAGCGAATTAGGTCCATTGAAACCTGAAACATACGCTACTCATATTTTTCATTGTACAACAATAATCCTACCTATTGGCACAAGTTTGCCACTATTTTTATAATAGATCTATTAATACTATGATTTTTATATAATATAATGGGTATATACTCAAATGAAATTCTTGTTTACTGCATTATGATTTTATAGCAAAAAATATACATACATAGGTAAAAGTATTATTTATATAACACATTGTCACAAATTAACTTCGATGGATCAGCAATAGGGGTTTTAGAGTACAAAATACTACATACATTCTAATGTGTATTCATAAATTATCTGTTCAGTATTATTTGCATCTTTTATAATAATTATTGCATTTAAATATTGTAATACATTGTGTCATTAAAATTATCAAGAATTTCAAATAGCCATGCCTTAATATTACAGAATAAAAAATAAATATTTATTGCTGGAGATCCATAGTGTCATAGGCACATCAATTTCAACCCAAGGAAAAGGAAGAATCGATACTATAATAAATTACAAAAACATGTTTATTCAGTAAAAAATATAATTAATTCATTAATAATTTTACTACTAAATTAGCACTAGAATATAATGTGGCTCTGAGAAGCATTACTGTCTTCACAATTCCAGTGTGAGCATATCAATATTATAGACCTTACGATGGGTAACTAACAATTTACATGGTGTCTGCTTCAGTATCATAATAATATAATTTATATGTGACTTGCATGTATCATACTTTACATAACTCTGGTTTAGGCACATAATAAATAATTCCTGTTACTAAATTACTTCAGATTTGGTTTCTACTATACAGAGATCAAACATTCATTAATACAAGAACAGAAAAAAAATGCAGATTTGTTTTTCTATAAAAATTACCATACACATTTCATTATTATAACAATAGCTAGCTAAACATGTCTTAAAAAAGATGAAAAAAGACCTTGAATTCTATTATAATATAAAATACGGCAGCGATACCATTTTAATTACAATAAGTATTTATTTTAAATCAATTTCAATAGTGTCTCTGGGCCGGATGTTGGGCCGCGTCGAACCACTCCGGGGCTCACAACACGTCTACGTCACCAATCAACACTCACTAAACAAAAGAGGGCACTGTTAATTAGGAACATTCCTCTTGGCTCTTTCTTACACACTGTGCTACTTTCCTTTTAAACTCCGAATATGATTCTCTCCACTCTTTCTGCAAAAAGAAACATAATGAGCACAGGAATGTGGTTGGTCGCTGAGAGCGTACGGCGCTGCGGTCACGACCCAGCGTGTCTTTCAATGGTGTGTGTATTGGTTTTGATACTGTGCTGTCCCTGGCCCGGCTTCGACATTTCTCATCTAAGTCCCCGGCACTCCTAAAAGCAATCTTCTTGACTTTTCCTAACACATCTGGCAACTTTCTTTTTGAAATCCGAATATCGCTCTCTCCATTCCTTCTGTGAATGCAAACATGAAATGTGTATATTAGTGATATGCTGGTAATGACATAACAATTAGGATATTAGATTTGGCTAAAGAAAGCAGTGTTAAATGAATATATTATGTGTATGATGAATAAGAGTATAATATAGTAGTATATACTTGAATTACTGGACTAAAAACTACTAGGAATGCAAATTTTTTAAATGGGAGACTTAATTTCTATAAGGAGTATGTTTTCTTACACTTGGGAGACAAATAAAAGATTTAAAGTACTAACACAGTAAACATAACTGTTCAACTTGCAGGCCTAAGAAGGATCTGAACAGAAATAATATACACAAGTTTAAAAGATGTATTTGATGACAAAAAGACCATTGGTTTCTTGATTTCAAATATTCATGAGCATTTTATTGACTGCACACAATAAGCATAACAAATACCTATATTGCCTTTGTTTTAGTTTCTAAAACCACAAGTTTCGAGTATACAGGCAAAGCACATTATAATATTATGTATGCCTTTAATGAGTAAGAAAATGAAAGACAATGAATCTTTCAATAATACTTTTAGACAGGCAGATATCTGTATTTATTTATTCTAGATGTTAATAGTGCTCGCACATATATCCGCATCGACTGCGCCAAAAGAATTTTGTATAGGAAATCTTCCGATTCGGACGATTCGACTCCGGCGAGTGAACGAGGTTTCATGAGATTTCATATAAAGAATTCAAAATTCGATTCCTTCGGCGCGTTCGGTCCTGATTCTCTGATGGATGTGCGTTCACCATAAAATTAATGTACCTGAAGGTATGTTACAATATTGGCATATTATTAAAACCTACCCCATTTGTAATGTGTATAGCATTCAGCATACTGCCATGCAGAGATTAAACCGCAGTAAACGAAAAATGCCAAAAATAATTATGTATATTTTAATCTTGTGTATAATTAGTCTCTGCACGGCAGCATAATGTAATATGTATTAGTTAAAATTCATGAAAATGAATCACTTTTTTAAACATATTTGTAAGTGAAAATGTAAATGGTATGGAAAGGAATGGAGAGGAATATTCAAGGATGCGGAAAACAGGTTAGCTGTGAGGCGTACGTCGCCGTTTAGTCGCGCACGCACATCAATGGTAATAAACCTTAAGATGACGGTTCAGCTCAGCCATAGAACATTTTGTGTGGCAGCTTATGCACTACAGCCTTTCAATTTTGGTCTAGTATCAAAATTTGGTTTTACAGAAGCACATTTTATGCTGAGAAATTACTGCAGAAACTGGGACTGGCCACTTTATCGCAACTTACTAGCAAATAGCTGTTTCATATATCTGCCATACTTTATTAGCGCAGCTTGCCAATTTAACGCCTGTTCCATGCTATCGCATTAAGATATTAATCAGCTAGTTGCCAATGCTAATTACTAGACATGAATATAGTTTCGTTGCTTGGTTGTCTGGAAGAGATCGCTTTTAGCGATAAGACCGCCAATTGTAACACTTCTGCTGTACTCTTAGTTCTAAGCTATATTATTGTATTTGTGTCAACAAAGAGTTTTCTATTCTATTTTTCTGAATAAAGCCATTTATCAAAAAAAAAAAGAGTGATATAAAAAAGTTATGCAAAAAAACTTGAGAGGGATTTATCCCGTCTTCTAGATTTAGTCTGCTGCCATCTACGGCCGCATTGTCGCACAACACCATGCGAATTTGTGGTCAAAGGTCAAAGGCTAGAACTAGACCTATAAAAAAAAAGTATCCGAAAAGAAAAATATATTAGAACAATAAAACTTACTGCAGCATCAACATTAGCCGGGCTTTCATCATTAGGGTCAGCGAGCATAGAGATTACACTGATGAGGATTGTCTCTACAGTGTGCACCGGCAACCATCTTTCTGACGCTTTCTCGTAACCCCACTTGTCGTCACCCGGTTCGTGGAGTATTGATATGCAAACATCACCATTCTTTTCAACTGAAATTTTAAATTTTATGGACATACTAAATTAAAAAAAATATCACAAATTAACATGAGTTTCTATCACTCAAGTTTGAAAGTGTTGTACATATTAACTAGCTTATGCTCATGTTTTGCCCGCATGGCAAAATCCTTTCTTAGCAGATGTCTACGTCATGAAACCTATCTTTGTTCCAAATTTCGACCAAATCTGTCCAGCGGTTTAGGCTGTATGTTGATAGATCAGTCAGTCACTCTTTCCTTTCATATATTTAGAAAAGTTTTTTTTTTTTTTGTTCAATTTCCATCTGCAATCAGTCTCCTAACTATAAGCAGATATGCTGTCGAGAGATGGGCATGTCAAGAAATTGATCCAGCGACCAGTTTCCTCTTTCTTTCATTTGTCAAGCTCCATGATGTGCTGTCTCTTAAGCCTTTTGGGATAATTTATGGAGGTCAATTGTGCAGCCAAGTGATTTGGATGGTTTTGTAATCGTTGCTTGTATCGGGACGAGAACTGCTTAACTTCGTCACTGATTGTATTAACTTTTATATTTAGAAAAGTAAAAAAATATTTAAACACATATCAAGCTCGTTTTCAGTAAGAGAGGGTGAGATTCAGAACTTGAAAACTACTACTTTACAGACTGTTAAAAATTTTTAATAATTATTATCTCTAGCTATCAAGGTGTTATTGCTTTTATATCAATATAATAATTTAAAACTAGTTGCGGTAGGGTTTTTTGTACTATCCACTATCCACAGGATGGTGGAAGTTGCTGTGAGGAATTGGGAAGGCATAGTCAGTGTTACTACCAATATTGCTTGCAACCATATATAAGCTTAGGCTGAACCAGTTTTCATCTGAGCCATACAATACAACATTTTTTTTTAGTCTATACTGTCCCACTGCTGGGCAAAGACTTCCCCCAAATCCTTCCATGTGTCCCTTTCTCGCGCCACCTAGGCCCAGCCGATCTGCAGGGCTATTCAATAAGAGCTATTCCGGCTATTTTTTAGGGGTTATTCTTATTTGTCAGGGAACCGAACCAAACACCAAATTTTCAAAAATGTATGAAATTATGTATTACATTGTATTGTTTTAATATGTCATTTCATACATTTTGACAATTCGGTCTTTGGTTCGGTTCCCTGACGGATAAGTGAATAGCCCTGCTGGTAAGAGTCCAATTAGTCTCTCCATCTTTTTCCATCCATACAAAATTATGATATCAAAAACATCAACATGCACTCGTAGTAGAAAATCACTCTAAAACTACAAAAATTACAATCATAACAATACTAATAAAATAAATTATGTGATAATTACTCACTATTTGGATGCCATATTTCAGTGACAAATTTCATCCGTGGTGGCCTCAAAGGGTATTCCTTTGGGAAATGTAAGTGTGCCTTAAAGAATCCACCCTCACTGAAAAAAAAATACAGCAACATAACTTATAAATATTGTACAAAAAGATATCTGGCCGAAAAGAAACATATTTGGTTTTTTTATGCAAAGAAGTAATAAAAAGAAAAAGAAGTTGGATGCTTTCCTGATGGTAAGAGATTATACACTGCTCATAATCAGTATGGTGCCACCCAGTATTTCACAATGATTTAACCTTTTGAACGCCACGGCACAAACACATTTTCGGGCACTGTGCGCCAAGGCACAATTTAAAAAAAAAATCCTAAGAAAGAACTAGTGTTGCCAAGAGTCGATAAATATATTTATTTCACTTTATTAAGACTGGGTTTTTTGTCGTCTATAGACGTCGTTGGCGTACAGGACCCGCAAGTACTTGTCAAGTATAGGTGACTTTGGCGGTCAAAAGGTTAAAATTCCATAGGCTATGCATACCAAATTTTACCTCCATCAGTTCAGCAGTTAATGTGAATACACATGTAACAAACATACAACTATACTTTCACATTTATAATGTTAGTAGAAAGGATAAACCAGCTAGAAAATTAATTAATCATTTTATTATATGTATCTGTGGAACATACAGTTTGGATTAGGTTTGTTTGCTTATAAATATATTATACATATAAATAATTGAGACAAATATTTTGTCAAAGTAAGCCACATGTAGAAATGCTGTTTCGCCATTTAAAAAACTGATGCTGGGTAATTTCAGTAGGTCATAACATATATTCTTCAAGTATCAGCAAATTTGTAAACTAATTTGTTTTCAAAATTACAAAAAATGTTTGCATCTTTTTTAGAAATTGAGACAAATTTAAAAGATATTTGTAAAGTTGTGTTGTAGCATTAGTTGTTTACAGAGCATACAAAAGATATATAATGGTAACTAAGATAATTGAATTTTGTACACAGAATGACAATGCAAATATCTTTAGAATTAATTGCGTGTGATCATATAACACTTGAGAGGTTATGTTTAAAAATAGTTTTTAAATCAGTTTATTTTAATATTATTATAATCTTAGGTTTGTATAGTTCTCTGATACTCACTATAACGTGTCTGGAGGGCCGATAATAAGGACTTCCCATCTGTATATGTCATTGTCGTCGATCAACCCAGCAGAAAAGCCTTCTACTGGATTTTTGTTCAGTTCTGAAAATTACATGTTTCATCGTTATTTTATACCACATAATACACTCAAACTCTCACTTTTCTCAAGTCCACAAGTTTCCCAGAAAAATAACGAGATTTCATTCCAAAATAAAGACCATAATTAAACGAAATAGTGGTTTTATTGGCAAGAAATATCTGTCACTGCGACGAAAAGGTATTGATTTTATTTTATTGAACCAGACCCGCATACCACCTGCTTTAGATAACGGAAACTTATTACACTGCAAGTATGTAAATAACACAGCAATATACACCGAAAAGAAACTAAATATTCGACCTGCAGAGGTCAATGATTGCTCGGACAACCGTAGTGTCCGATGCTGGAATCGAATGACTAATGTTCAACGTTTTTCCACAACGCTCCCACTTACCAGCTAGCTGCTTTTTTAACAAAAGCGAAGACTGTGGCTCTGACATTTAATTACGTTTGTGAATTTAACCCTGACGACACGAAATAAATGATTTTTCACAAAAGATGGCTGGCTGAGTTTTGTGCAGGTTGTGAAACATATGAGTTGCTGCTTACTTCCGGTGTCGGAGCACAGTCTTGCTATGTACTTTTTTATTTTCTACTACATCATAACAATCATTGCTTATTATGTCGACATAAAAAAAACAATCTCATCATATTGTCATTTCAATAATTCTGCAACTAAGAGAAATGCATAAAAATGCTCAAGACTACGATATTGTATTTCACGTTTGCAAAATTCTGTTATTTTTTATTGACCTTATGAAATTCTAAATGTATATTGGTCTTATTTAAAAATCACTGAGAGATCTCAGTTTTGTAAATAATTTACAAATAAAATCAGTGAACCAAAGAAACGAATTGCACTGAACGCATTGTTCTAGAAAAGCTACTAAATTAGTTAGAATCTATATGTACTGGCAATATATACCGGATGTTATTAATGCCATCTATTGGCGATTTTATGCAAAAGTACTGTCAAATTGGTATTCTATAATTTTAGATCTTATTATCTTGGTACTTAAAGTTCAATTTGTATCTATTAAAATAGCAGGTCATAATAAGGGTCGTTGTACACGAGATCGATATTTAAAACGAACCTCGTCATAAAGGTGCAATTGCACTGCAGCGGCGCGGCGCGGCCCGCGGCATGACTGGCCAAGGATCTTTGTATGAAAATGTATGGGAGATACTGACACATAGGCGGATTTAGGGGGTGGGCAGGGGGCCAAGCCCAAGAAGAAGCATTGTAGTTACGAATTTTGCTCAAATTTCATGGTATAGAATATAATTTTTTTCTCAACGCTCGCAGCAAGCTGCTCGCGCACCTATTATTAGGGATATTTGAACTATCTAACTGTTCCGAGCGAGCGAGCTAAACACACGCTTTTCGTAGTAAAAATTATAATATTTTTGCCCGTCTGCACCTTGCCCGCCCCCCCAGGACCAAATCCTGGATCCGCCCATGTACTGACATACCGCACTACACGGCAGCGACATTTTCATTCAAATTGCATATAGTTCAGTGACAAATTGCTTGGCCGCCGCGCCGTTGAGTGTGATTTCACCTATACTATATCTAAATAAAAATCAATGATGGCGCTATTGTCGTCGTGCTTATCCTTTTAATTTGTAATATTTTTTCCCTTTTTATAAAAAAGAAGATCAGAGTCGAAACATATTTCGATAAAAATATTTACCGCGGGTCAAAACTCTTTCCCGCTTCTAAACCTTAGGTACTAGAAAAATATGAAAACGCATAAGCACATACGTAATATTTAAAAAATATTTATTTTATTGTCCTTAAAAATAATTCACAAATTATTTGTCCTATTTGCTTAAAATCTATTCACTTAGATTAGAATCTTTCCTTATTTTTTTTTGCTGATTTTGATTTGATTCTGTATTTCCATTCACCTGCTCAAGTTTCCTTTTTTTGTTCTTATTTTTCTTCGATTTTTTATTTTTTCCATTAACTTCCTTTACTTGTGTTTGTGCTACATTCGTTTTTACAGTACCTTTACAAGATCCAACTATATTGAGAAGATTTGCAAAATCTAAATTAGATTCGATATGACAACTTTCATGGAACTGTTTCATTGTGTTTATTAATTTTTTTAGGACAACAAAGAAATTATTCTTCACAGTAAATTCAGTTTCACCTTTGAGAGAATCTGTTAGTGTGCTCTCGAATTTTGACTCTAATTTGTTTAATTTTGGCAGTGCCGCGTCGCTTGGTTTACTTCTCTTGATCGCGCGATAGAAACCAGCTATCAATTCAAGTCCTTCATTCCGGCGGAATTGTCTCACTTCATTGTTAAAAACATTGTTTATAATGATTGGCACCAGTTCGTAATTACCCTCCCATTCCATTTGCAAAATGTTATGGAAGAAAATGATAGGGAGCATACAGCTTCTGTTTTGGAAATAGCTTTGTACAGCATCTCTTAATATGTCTCCTAGTGGAGACGAAACTTTACCTTTTTTCGGTGATTTTGTACTCTTGACTTCCAATTTTTGAGAGCAATGGATTATGAAGGTTGCGAAAAAGGTGATGACGTCACCAAGTGCTTGAAACAGAAAATGTGATCGCCCTCCTTTATCAATATTTGCTTTCAGGTAATCACACAGAATATCAACTGTAACATCTTCTGTTGAAGTGAATTTCCTGATTTTAGTAAGATTCTTGATAGTTTTCCTCACTCTATTTTCTAATTCACTGAACTGGCTATCTTGTATGCAGAATTCCAGGCATCTTGTCAAAGGCGCGATCATACCAAGACAAATGTCCATAGATGGGTCCTTTTCTAGATAAATATCTAATAAATCGAGAACCCTTATTCGGAAGTCTGATAGTGCTTTTTTATCTTTGCGATCCTTCTTCGTCTTTTTGCCCTTTCCTTGGCTGAATTGTCTGAATGCTTCAGCTAATGCATCATCAAGTTTTCTCCCCTCTTCTTCGTCGATCATGTCGGCGTCTACGCTTTCTGCGTCAGAATCTAACGCAGCGCTGCCCAAAGCTTTTTGTACAGCAAGTCTGAGTTGTTCTGGAGATTTCATGTCATCATCCTCTTCCAATTCGCTGTCACTTTCTTCATCACTTTTCTCATCTCCACTGTCATCTTTGTCACTTTTGTCGTCATCGTCACTCTTGTCATCATCGTCATCTGATTCGTCTTTGTCATCATCATCATCGTCGCTTTCTTGTGTCAAAGGATTTGATTCACTGTCTGGGTCTAGCACAGACACAATTTGTCCAACTGATGAAGGTGTTAGATACTCCCATAGCAACCTAAACACACATTGTACAACTGATCGGAGGACGGTAGACTCAGCTGACAGTATAGATAGTAAAACTTCCACCAACACCTCAATCCATTCTGGTTCTTCCGATAAATCGTCATTCTTCAATTTCTTCTTTTTACCTTTCCTGTAATGTTCGTAGCAACTTTTCAGTTCTTTTATCGAACTCCTAGCTATCTTCACATGGGCTGGTTCAGAGAATAGGAACAATCCTAATTGATAAAGTAGAATGAGGAATACTTTGTCGACTTTTGCCTTTGCATCAGCTTCCTCTATTTTGTGGCAGACTTCCATGAGTGTGTCCCAACATTCCACATTCTCTTTGGGGAATTGTTTCTCTAATTTTGTGCGAACCTCTTCTTTTTCGAGAATACTGCAGATGAAGTTGCAGAGAGATGATAGTACTGTTACTAGACTATCTACATTTGAGAATTTCGACGTGAAGCATCGGTAGAAACAGGACTTTATTGAACCTGAAAATACACAAACAATTTAGTTAGTTATAAGTTTTGTAAGCCAGTTTAATATACACACATATTTTTTTTATAATAAATAAATATTTACCTGCAAGATCACCACTAATAGCAACATTTTCATCTCCCCCAATCTTGAAAAAGCCAAAACACATGAGCAGCTTCATATAGGTTAACTTAAACTCTGCATTATCTTTCATAGCCTCATGGCTAACCAAGTAAGACAACAGCTCTGCTGCTTTAACCCTTTCATTATTATACCAACTTCTTGTACCATCCTTTACAGTCTTCTGTGAAGTATTTAACAGAACACCTTTTAGTAACTTGGCCATCTTTTTAACGCCATCTTTGTCTAAATCGGCTATCATAGACTTTACTATAGCAGTGCCTGTTACTTCAGTGAAGTTTACTTCTCCAGGATCAAATAAAAGCTTCTTTAGAGTTTCAACTCTGACTTTACTGTCAACTTTGTCTGATTTGAGTGCTTTAGCTAAAGCATTTAGTACTTCTTTTTGTTTCTTTATCATGAGCTTGTTGTCATCTTCATTGTCACGTTTATTTCTTATTTTACTTGCTGTTTGTAATCCTTTAAACCAGTCCATGAAAAGTTTGAAGAAATTCTTGCTCAAAAGTTCTGGTATGACTTCAGCATTGTCTTGTATGTTATTCAGAATGTTTGTTAGTATGTTCAGAACAACTAGCTCCCTGTTCCTGTTGTGTTTTACTAAATGGGTGTCTATGGTTGACCAAAACTCTTGTAGGTGAGGTGAGGTGGCTATTTGGGTACCAATCTCTTTGTATATTGGGTGGTTGACTGCACTGAAATCAACTCCACTCTGAAAGAATATTATGATCTTTATTTATTAGGTAGGTATTTGTCATCATACAAATTGTACTATATTATGACAACCAAAATTAAACTAAAAGTTCTAGTTTAAATCTAGACTATACAAAATCATAGCGACAAATTAAGTTGGAATTGAGGTAGTGGTAGGAGCTCAGAATGATTTACAGAATATGCACAATAACCCTTTAATGAAATAACTTTACATAAAAATCACTGTTCCCCATTCCCCAATTATTTGGGCAAAAAAAAAGTTTCAGCCAATACATCTTTACAGCCAGCACAGTTTGGCAAACTAAAGAATAATAAAAACTATGAATGCTATATCTAAATATAAAAAAGGAAAGTGTGACTGATTGACTGACTGACTAATCTATCAACACACAGCCTAAACTACCAGACGGATTGGGTTGAAATTTGGATGATAGATAGGTTTTATGACGTCGACCTCTGATAAGAAAGCATGCCTTGGGGCAAAGCCGCGAGTATAAGCTTGATCATTAATAAATTATCTATTCATCTCTTTGAAAGCTACATTAAGTGAATAAGCCTAAAAAGTATTGCAGAAAACCCTATCTTGATAAAAAATAATGTAATGTGATTCTCACCAACAATTTTTCACACAAAACTTGTATGTTATCATCAGACAGTATTTCACTGACTCCCAACAGCTTTTTCAGCTTGACCTTCTCCGGGAACTTCTTGACTATCATCATGATAAAGAAGAGGGAATCAAGGGAGTGCTCTTTGAGTTCCTTTTTGAGCTCTTCCTTTATGTTTGGCCAGAGTATGGTAGAAAACTGGTCATCTTCAAGCTAGAAAATAACATTAATTTTAACAAAAAAAAGAACAGAACATCTTCCTGCCCTTATCCCACACTAGGTAAGGTCGGCACAACACGTTTTTCTCCTCCATTCTACTCTATCATCCGTCAAATCTTCATCCACTTCCTTTGCACGCATATCGTCTTTCACACAGTTCATCCAAACTTTTTTGGGCATCCCCTTCCCGAATTAAGAAGAACGAAGAAAGAACAGAACATAATATAGTAAAGAAAAAGTAATGCAAATAAGACCCTACTAATATTGAATTTGAAAAATATGGATTTGAAAAATATGGATTTGTGTTAGTTATCTCTTCACACCTAAGCTGCCGATTGAGTTGAAATTAGCAAATAAAACAATAACAACAACTCATCTTTCCAACAATTTTATTCAAATTGGCTACAATAAAAAATCTATTTTGGAAGTACATTTTTACAAAGTAAATTACTTTTTAAGACTACTAACTATTCAGAAAGCACCTCTATGAGAAGATCAGGCAAGAAACTATAACACATTGACTGCAGAAAACACAAATGCTATGTTTTTGAGGTAGAAATGTACAAATGTTGTTATAACATATTATGAACTATGCTATGATAATTTTCATCACTGCAGATAAGTAGTCCTAAAAAGTCACCGAAGCTTAAGTGTTAACAACTAAACTAAATCAATCACTGGCTACATGATAAGAGGCTTATAATTTGAGATTTCTGAGCCAAACTAACTAATCCCAATGTACATTAATAGGACAATAAAACTTACTCCATTAGCAAAGTCCAAAAGCATCATAAACGCAACACTGCTGAGGTATGACTTCTTCTTACTGGCGTTTAGCAGCAACTTGATGATCTCAGCTTGTTCCTCACTGGTGCATTTTAATATAAGCTTGGAACGGAATATGGCACCGCATAGTAGAATCTGACCTAGCGCTACGTCACCCACTTCCTGTAATGGAATTTAGAACCTTATTAATTGTGTCAGCTAAGATTATGAGGTATGTGTATATGGGAAACACAAATGTATAGCAATTTATATCTTCTAATATTATTATTATTCCAACCAGTACATATGGATATTGAATATGAGGTCTTTGTTCAGCAGTGGACATCCTATGGCTGAGATGATGATGAATATTACTATGTTGCACATATCATTATGTGAAAGATCTGTCTTCATTCTCTTCATATAGAAATTATCAAAAAAAGTATTTCTCATTATTTATAAATTACTAGGGGTCTGCTTTTACGTAGAAATGAAGGCAGAGGGTGCCAGATTATTATAGTTGTTGGTAGCCGTGCCGCATTTATGAGATTCTACTGTAATAATGGTTAGTTAATATGGGCATACAAAACCCAAGCTCAGGAGAAGTAAAGGTACATACACATGTGGTACTTTTCAGGTCAGGCTGTCTAAAGATTACTACTTACACAATAGTTTTACTTACACTTTTAGAGGACCCATTGGCATGTAATTCTTTCTTCACCAAATCCAACAACTGTGATACAGTTATGGAGTCAATCTTAGTGAGAATAGACACTAGAGTGGCAAAATACCCTGTTCGCTGCTCGGGAACGTTGGCGCCCAAACTTCGGACTAACCTCTTCAAGACATAGTTCACGTCTCTCTCATTCTACCAGACAAAATACACGTTTTATGACCATATAACATCAATAAAATCAATTAAACACAGTTTTAAACAGATAAATTATTAAAATAAAACTAACCTCATTCCCTTGCAACTGGGAAATAATTTTTGCGCCGCCGTTAAGTTTCGCATCATCTTTTTGTGCTTTCAACAAATCGAAAGCGTCCAATACAGAAGTAGAAATTTTACCCTCTGTGTTGGATTGAGGAGCGCTTGCAATTTCCGGGTCTTTCATTTTAAAATGCAATCATTTCACCAAAAATCACAACAAATTTCCACATGGATCCCACATTTTAACTGTCAAAAACTAACGTCATCTGCGAATTCTGACGTTGACTTAAAGCAATAAAATGTCATTGGTAATGTTCCAGACTTTTTAAAAAATATTAATAAATTTAGCATAAAAGTAGTACCAGAGACTTCAGTAAAATATAGAAACCGGTGAAAAAAAAATGTATTGTCTATGGCTCATGCTTTCTTTTCTTGACACAGATATAAATTATAGATGGAAGCGGTAGTTTTAAAAAAAATGTGAAATTTATATTACCAATATTTTAAGTTAAATATAATGCAAAACTTTAACACGATCGACTAATTTCCTAAGTTAATGTATTGATTCCATTACCGATCACTAAAAGTTATAATAACATAATATAATTTCGTTCACATTTCACACATGGAAAATAAAGACCGCTTCTAGAAGCCGAAGCGCGCGCGTTCAGTGGTCCATGTTTCTAAACATGGCAGGTCGCAGTGGATACGACGATGTTAATCCCAGGTATTGTAGCCAAAATACTGTAAAAATCGCACTAAAATACATATTTTTAGTTAGATTAATTATTTGAGCGATTAATTATACCATCGGTCATTAATTTCGGTGTTTTAAATTGATAGAAATTTTATGTTTTTACTTCGCGATAACATTGAATAAAAACGAGAATTTTACGTATGATCGTGAATATAAATTAATTTTTCTTCTTTTATCTCGTGTGGAACGATGTTGTGAGTGTTATAATTGATAGTAGAAGTGAGTTTTGTTGATTTTGGAGGTTATGAAATGTTGAGTATTTCGGCGATGGTTTCAGGGATTACGGCGGTGGCAGGAGGCCTGCCGGCGGCCGGCCCCTCCCCACGGAGCCTCCTTACAAGGCGTACGTCGGAAATCTACCCTCTGGAATCATCCAAGGCGATATTAATAGAATTTTCCCTGTAAGTATTTCCCCTTTGTCAATTTTCCGTGTATGACAAAATTCCCGAAAATGAGGAAAATAGAAAATGTCCAAATTTCTATTCAATACGATCTGATATTATTGAACTGATATAATATTCATTATATAAATGTTTCCTAAATAAATAGTATAAATTATTTAGTAGTCTAAATAGATTACAGAGCACCTTGAAAATTTTCATATGTGCCTGGCATTATATCATCAGTGTTAATGTTTATTAAACATCACTCATATCAAGGTCTGATGCTCTAATATTGTATGATATCAACTGCTTATCTGAATATTTTGCATCAGGAAATTAAAAATTAATGAAAATATTTTAGTGAGGCAACTGGCTCAATCAGTTTCTAGCATCACCATGAGCTGATATTTCTGGGTTGTAAGTCCTAGTTCGATTCCTGATAAGCATTTGTTTTCATATTTATTTATTGACTAGCTGCACCCAGTGGTTTTACCTGCTGTTTTGTAGCCTATGTGTTATTCCAGGGTCTAAGCTATCTCTATATCAAATTTCAGATTCAATTCAAATCAAAAATAATTCTCAGCAATTTTGATGAATATTGATATTATGTTATATAGGTATATGAGGGTGATTCTCTGCTATTTGGAAACTCATTGTCCCAAGCTATTTTTATGTAATAAATTTAACAAATTCTCAGTTTTTTGTATCAATAATGACACAGTTTTAGGTATTCTTAACACGCCATAGCTTATTTAGTAATTTCATAATGTAATATTAGAATAAATGAACCTCAAACACCTCAAAAACCAGTCCCCTGGAGCGTCCCTTTTCCAGAATTACAAGTATTTTTACCTATATTTATTTTTATGCCGTTGATAACTGAATAAAATATATCCAAACACAGACATAAATAAGTAAGCATCCTTATGCATCTCAATTATATTTTTATAATAGTAATTTCATAAAAATATAAATGTGCAAATGCTGTCCTCAAATTATTAAAACAGTCCCCTGTTAAAATTAAAAAACCACACTAAGGTTAAATTTTGTTTTGACGCCAAATGTTTCGATGGTGAAATGAAATGCAATCGGTGTGAAGTTCAATTGGTTGTGAAGCTAAGCGGCATCCATCATTTCGTTTAGTGCTAAAACTACGTCTACTGGTGAACCACCCTTCTTGGCTGTTAGTAAAGTCAGTCCCCTGGTATGCTTTTTTAAAATTATTTTAAGAGTCTAAATAATGATAAATTGTTTAAAATAATTGATTATCTAGTATGAAGCCACAACTAATTTATTAGTCTGATATGTTTAATTGATTTCGTTTTATTATTTATTCATGTAAAAATGACAGTCCCCTGTCAAGCAGTCCCCTGTCATTTTTGAACATTTATAATAAAAATAATGCACATAGTAAGGGCCATAAGTTCAGAATGGACGAAGATTATATATCTGATGTAAATTTTAACCAAATATTGCAGAAATTGCCGGATCCAGATGGAAGTCTAAAAGGCAGGGGATTATTTTAAAACTTCATTAGCCTTAAGAAAAGACACTATAGGTACCTAAAAGTTAAACTACTACAAAAATTATTTTAAAAATAAAACAATATCAAAGTCTTTGATTACATTAATGAACAAAAATACTTGTTTTTACAAGCTTTATATTACTTTCACCTGTCTGTTGTCTGTCTGTCTGTCTGTCTGTCTGTCTGTCTGTAATCAAATCTTGCAAGTTTGATTTGACCCACTTCCCGGTTTCCAATTGAGCTGAAAATTTGCATGCGTGTGTAAATCGGATGACAATGCAATATTATTATGACATGGAGCTGATCTGATGATGGAGCTGGAAGGTGGCTATAGGAACTCTGTCATTAAACAACGCAACCCCATCGAGTTTGGGCTCATTTGATTCGTCTTGACGAGTACTATATGATGTAAGATAGTAATGATAATTAAAGCTTGTTTTTAAAAAGTATTTTTAATATTTCACTTGTTGTTCATAAAAACATTCCACTGTCACGATTTTGCATAAAATCGTCCATAATTTTAAAAAAACAAGTGGAAAATCAATGGGCTTTTTTGAAATATATATTGAGCTTACTATTGTCCTTTATTTTATTGATAAACATTCTCAACATTTAATAAAATTTTCTCAGGACAGTCTTGTATGGACGAGTTTCCAAATAGCAGAGAATCACCCATGAATATTGATATATTATAGTGACGGTAACGGAAATAAAATGCAAATCTGTAACCATGTGGCAGATTAAGCTGAAACTTAATGCTAGGGTAGTTTGGCTACCAAGAAAGGATACAAGATAGTCTTCAACCCTAAATTCACAAGGTATTCCCTTGGAATAATATAAAACTGTAACCATTAAATTGGATAGGCTGAAATTTGGTATAAAGGCTACCAAGGAAGGATATAAATAAAATAAAATGATTGCTGTGTTTACAAATAAGTCTTATAATACCATATTTATTATACTATGTACTAAAACTAATCTGCTTGGACAGCTTGTAATATCATATTCTGAATCACAGTTAATAAGTAATTGTCCCTTTTAACACAATAAAAGCATTTCCTACAATAAAATTGTAAAATTAAGTATTTTATCCATTTTATAATGTTTAACAAAATTCTATAATAAAATACTATAACCAACTATTTAATAGCTCTGAATCTGAGCTTGTGCTGCAACTCAAGGAGGCATTTATTAATTTACATACCTACACATTGACCTATCCAAAGAACAGGTTACATTTTATATGAAAAATCCTTACTTTACATGAGAACAATTTTAAGTTTGACTTGCATAACTTTTGCCCTTACTTTTTTACCCTGGAGTTAGACTTATTATGTGTATTCCTGGGTATAAAAAAATTTCGAGTTAAACTTCAAATCACTAACCTGTAGATGGAGTTTTAACACATTGAAAACACAACCACTGTGTTTTCGAGGTTGGAACGAGAGTTCTGATCACAAACGTTGTGTTTTATCAAAGGATTTTTCCATACAAAATTGTTTTCAGGCCCCTGGGATAGTTTTATAAAACGCCGCCGCAGCCAATAGGTTAAGAGTTAAGATGTAACTTGGTGTTACAGATATTTTGCATAATAATTTTGTTGCATCCAATAGTAACTATTATAATTTGTTGTTTTATTTTTGTTGGCACTTGACATTTAAAATATCATATGTTGAAACTTTTTTATGTGATGAAGTAGAAGACGAGCAAGACACTCTCCTGGTGTTAAGAGATAACGCTGCCCATAATCAGTACAGTGCTACCTAGGATTTCACAATGATGTGAAATTCAAGGAACACTGCACCAACGCTTCTTACTCAAGAGTCATAAGATGTTAAGACTCTTTAGCCCAGTAATTTCACTAGCTACAGTGTCCTCCTACCGAAGCACAGTAATGTTTGCACATCCCTACTCAGACGGGACTTATAGTAGTAGTTTTATGTAAGAAAGACACATTTATTGTACATATTATTATGATCATATAGGCTTTTATTTCAAGACCTCAAGCATGAGAACACAATAAATGGTGTTCAGGCCTCTAATAATAAGATTTTTCGCGCTAATATCTGTGATGCATTCTTTCACGACGCGACGTGACGATAACATCTCATCATCAGCTAAATTTATCTGCTTGTGAGCAAAAAAATACAAAGTATTATGTTACCCATAGCAGCACGTGTATTGTTATTATTATGAGCCTGTACTGTTCCACTGCTGGGCATAGGCTTCACCATAGTCCTTCCATATTTGAGGTATATAAATATAATAACAATTATTGGGGTTACCCTTTTTTTTTCTCCTGGGGAAATGCTTTACGCATACCATCCTGAGCCGTTGTAACGCTAGTCCAGGGTGGTTATGTGGGACTCCCCGCCGGAGAAACCGGCGGATATACCCACTAAAACCCCGGGGTCCTTCCAGCCGCTGCGATGTTCTGCGGGGACGACGAAGGTACGCTCTCGCATTCTTCTCCGTCGTCCCGGCGGCTATTGGGGTTTCCCTACAACAAAACACCTATATGTAGTTACTTACACTGTCAGAGCCAAACACTGGCGGATCCAGGATTTGGTTCTGTGGGGGGGGGGGGGCAAGGTGCAGACGGGCAAAAATATTATAATTTTTACTACGAAAAGTGTGTGTTTAGCTCGCTCTGAACAGTTAGAAAGTTCAAATATCCTTGCGCCGAGAATAAAATTATAATCTTGACCATGAAATATGTGCAAAATTCGTATCTCTACAATGCTTCTGGGGGGGGGGGGGGGGGGCTTGGCCCCTGGCCCCCTGGCCAATTTTAGTTTGTCTGGCCATGCATATGTTTGCATAGGACGAAATAGAAAGAAAATTAGTCTTCCAAATATCCTTCAATGTCATCAACAATAATTATAATTCTCTAATCAGACTCAACTATATGTTATAAGAGTGCACATTACCAGAGCCGGAGGTATGCTCTTATGTATACAGTATGCATTGATGCTGCATAACACGTCAAATATCTTTGAATCAAAGATTTTCTACTTTGAACGAGCTAATCAAAACTAGCCACAGCCACACCCTGCCATGTTTGGCGATTTTGTTTTCATACAAAAAAATCACATAAGCAGGGTCTGATTTAGTCTGTGTTACTAATTCAAATTTCAAACATTCCAGGACCTAGCAATAAAGAATGTAAGGTTGGTGATGGACAGAGAAACGGATAAATTCAAAGGATTCTGCTATGTGGAGTTTGAATACCTAGAAGACTTGATCAAAGCTATTGAAATGAACGGAGTTCTCAATGTGGACGGCAATTTAATCAAAATCGACGTGGCAGAAGAAAAACGAGGAGACAGGTATGTATTTTGCTTATCAGAGGTATTTTAAGATAAAACCTAATAGCTAGCTGCGTCCTGTGGTTACCCGCTGTACTACCACCAAATTTCATACCAAATTTCAACTCAATCGGTCCACCCGTGAAAGAGTAACAAACATCATGACATTCAGACATCCATTCTTACAAACTTTCACGTTTATAATATTAGCAAGATGTGTGTGTTCCCTATTTACATGCCTAAACATGGATTAACATTAAATTTAGTATGCAGGTAATTTAGACCCTACAATAAGCTATATCCTACTTCTCATCAGGTAACTTCTGGCACAGCTATTATAGTATTAATGTAATATAGTGTCCTGAAAGTAGTAAATTATAAACCTTTCAGCATGCTCTTGAATTTTAAAATGTTTCTATGACATTTGTAGGGGGGGTGGATTCGATCGCGGTCGTCGCGACGGCGGCGGCGGCGGCGGCGGCGGGCGGGACGGCGGCCGCGGCGGGTTCAGACGCGGCGAGGGCCGCGGTACGTACGACCACTACGAGGACCGGCGCGCGCCCAGACACAACGCGCCCGGGGGAGGGTTCACGCATGGTAACACGCTACTAACAATACACATGTGAGAACAGATTGGACCACTACACTTGTATAACAAGTGAAATTAAAAAAAAAACTATAAAAACAAGCACCGTTATCCTAGTCACCATAACACCTCCTAGTAACCTTGACAACCTCTGTGGCGCGGAGGGCTAATACCCGCTTTGTGTGATCCACAGGTATTTGTTTCTGGTCTGGGTGGTTTAAATTATTATAAGTATGTATTTACAAAAGAAAAGTATATAAGTATTATATCCGTTACCCTAACCACCATAATACAAGCATTAAGTTGCTTAGTATGGGGTTAGGTGGCGCTGTGTGAAATGTCCTAAATTTTTTTATTTTATTTATAACGCTTTATTGTACACAAAAGTTACAGAACAAACAATATCTAATATTAAATTAATGAATTTGAACAAGTGTTACAATTGGCGGCTGGTTAGGGCAGATTTAGTAGGGGTAGTGAGGGGGTGGGAGCAGTCAAGTTGTGATTTCTTTTTTACCATCACAGAGACCTATTTAAGTATTACCTATACTTTAGGTATTCTTTAGTAGTAAAAGTTAAATGTAAAATACTTATGAGCCTTACTTAAGGCTAGATTGTATTTTAAATTGCGTGCAACAAAAATGATGCATTCTATATCAATAAAAAAAGACAGGGACCTATTCTTGACCAATTTATTGGTCAGGACTCAGGACAGATGGGTCGTGTTTTTATCACACCTAATTCACAAACTCCAAAGCCAGGGCCTTTTCAAACGAACAGCGAACCAAGCGCGTGGCGAAACGAATTTGTTTTTGTGATTTACTGTATCAATGTGTCACGAAAGTCATGATTCATTTAAAAAACCTTTCAAAATCTTACATATTATGTTTTTTTACAAAATTAAAAGTAATCGATAATTATATATATTATTTATCGAATTTTATTTTTGACCCTTCCACTTTGCCACCCAACTCCCAACCCCCTTCTCTCCCAATTTCTAAATCCGCTCTTCCACTTATATATTCAAGTAAAAGCTGACGCGTAATTTTATATGCATCTGTTGAATTTATTTTCCGCTAAACCAAAAAAAAAAAATAACCAACATTGTTTATATTTAGTCCAATCTGGTTTCACAAAACACATTCTAAAATTGGAATTCTAAAATATTAATTGCAGTAGTCCATCTATTTGTACATATTAAATAGTTTTCTACAGTCTTTCCTCAAAATAATTTACTTTTCATAGTTATATCTACAAGCAATTTTAACTTGAGTTGATTCTATGCAATTTTAGAATGTGTGAATGCTATATACAAAATTTGCAAGACATTAATAAAATTAACAATTAAATAATAACACATTAATAACTTGCAAATTTTGTTCCATTATCCATGTAACATAATATCCATAATGCTAAAAATTGATAAAATATCACAAAAAAAATCCATTGTCTTTTCCAACATTCAGTTTATTTTTGACATGTTATATTCAATATTTGTTTAATTAATTTATTTATATTCTATCGACTTTTAAATGGTTGTAAGGGGTTTTTCAATTGCCATATCCCATCTTCAAAGATGGGAAAGCACTAAACTCAAAATTCATTTTTACAATGGAGCACTTTTGCAAGTCAATTTTACAATTATTTAGTTCTATTTGAAGACTATCTAAGCACTAGGGTCGTCAAGGACCCATGGACTCTTCAGAGTTAGTTACCAGTGATGTCACTGGTAATACCAAATTGCTGTCTAAAGTAAATTGAATAGAAGGAAAGACTTCGTATTTGAGGGTTACTCATTTACCTGTGCGTTACGTGATATGCTGCTACCATTCTATCATTTCATGTGGTTTACGCCATTCTTAATAGTATTAAATTAATTTAAGTCTAATTTCATTCTAACATCCACTTGACATTGGTGATTGATTTCAAACACTAACCTCATACTCAAAATAAACTCTTAATTCTATAACTTTCATAGCTGTACTATATCTAATATCCGTAAGGTGTTCCTTTTGTGTGGATTGGTTAGTTTGTGCTTGTGTGAGTCTAGCCTAACCAATAACATTAAATAACATAACCACACAACCAATAAATGTGGTGTGATTTGATGATCCTAGATGTCACCACTTGGTAAGTTGTACGTACAATAATTTTGTTATGAGATAATTAAAATACATAATTATAAAAGACTAGTGTAAGAGGTGGTAGTGCCACCCGCGATAAAAAAGTTTTTATCCTGTGAGGTAATTTTACTGAAGGTAGATTTTCTTTGTAGATTGATTACGTGAGTACCCTTACAGTACCAGTTTTTCTACCACCTGAGCAGTTTTGTGTAAACATTACTGTGCTTCAGTAGGAGGCTGTAGCTAGTGAAATTACTGGGCTGATGAGTCTTAACATCTTATTACTCTTGTGTAGGAGCGTTGAAAACAGTCCTGATCAATCAGTGGGGCACGTGAGAATGGACCCCCCTGTGGGTGATTGATGGGACATGCAGGAAGTACTAAACAACGAAAATGATAATCACACTTCACACTTATATTATAAAGGCGAAAGTTTGTGAGTGTGTGTTACTTCTTCACGTCTAAACGAGTGGACCGATTGAGCTGAAATTTCGTATTAGAACCTGGAACAACATAAAGATTGTATAGCGGCAGCGAGTAAAACTGGGCGTAGCTAGTAGATTTTTTAAAATGTATTGTTGAAATTTGACAATTCTACGGGTAGCACAGACCAATAGTAACAATTTATCGTGTTATTTCGTCAGAGCGCGACCGTGAGCGAGGCGCGGGGGGTGGTAACGAGCGGTGGGGCGAGCGTGATGGATCCCGCGGGTCACGTGGCCCCTCTGAGGAGCCGCGCGGCGCAGGAGAGTGGGGCCGCATGGGGCGCGGCCGCGACCAGCCGCGCGACCCTAACAACGCCGCGCCGCCGCGCAACCCGCCCCGTCGCACCTTCGACGACATGCCTCCTAGCCGACCAGGTAACTCTTTACACCTATGTTTTTAGTAGACATCGAAATTTCCCTGTTAGGTGTACGTGGTCTCCCAGAGTTAATTAAATGCTACTTCATTCCGTCGCACCTTCGACGGCATGCCTCCTAGCCGACCAGGTAACAATACACACCTATATAGTTGACAACTAAATTTAATTCTTAGCTGTACGTGGTCTCCCAGAGTTAGTTAAACAAGCGGCCCTTTCACCCTTACCTTCCCGATACCAGAGGGGGTGCTAGGGGGGAGTTTCCGATATTTATCGACTTGGGCTTTTAAGAGACATTGTTTGCGCCAAGAGTACGTACCAGATGGCATTTTGACAAATATTGAAACAAGAAGTAATTTACAATTTGAAAGCCATAAGTCCTAAAATACCTACCTCAGAATATTTAATACCTCAGAAGATGTTTATTACCTCAGAAGATATTCAAACCTGAGCGATATTCGCCACTGCTGGCGGAAGCGAAACAAAACTGCGGCAAAATTTTCGATGCAGTTTTATTTCGCTTCTGACGTAACGCTCTGAGTTACACAGGAGTTAAATGGTACCATAATGTTGCAGACACAACAGGGCGGCCGCGGTTGAAACTGGAGCCGCGCACGGTGAAGGAGCCGGTGAACTCGCTGGCCTCCACGAGCCAGGCCTCGTCGATATTCGGCGGCGCGCGCCCCCGGGAAGAGAACCTCAAGGAGATCAACGAGTAACTCGCTGTCGAGCCCGCCCGCCGCACGCCACTCTCTCATCATACCACTCACTAAAACGAACATGCTGCTACAAACGGTTTATATTCTGTACTAAAACATTGGGTAAAAGTTCTAAAATGAACATTCTGTTTATACTCTACTGAAATATTCGCCCTCTATAGGTTTAGTTTACCTAAAACGAACATGCTGCTACAAACGGTTCAGATTCTATGTACTAAAAATCGGTGAAAGTCGGCTTGTCTAAAACGAAAATTATTTTATTCTCTACTGAAATATTCGCCTTCTATAGATTTAGTTTATCTATGCTGCTACAAACTTGATTCTGCTGTACTAAATCATGCCACGATAAAATATTGATCTAGACCAGTTCGGCTTGTCTAAAACGAACATGCTGCTTATCTGTTTAATGTTGCATCTACTGTAAAAAAAAACAGTAGAAACAGTAACATTTTTTTAATTGGGCGAAACAACAACTTGTTAGTACATACTAGTAGTACTATAACTATATTTATATAATATCACTAGGTTATGCTCGCGGCTTTGCCCACGTGGCAAAATCCTTTCTTAGCGGAGGTCTACGTCATAAAACCTATCTGTATTTCAAATTTCAACCGAATCCATTCAGTAGTTTGGGCTGTGCGTTGATAGATCAGTCAGTCAGTAACTCTTTCCTTTTATATATTTAGAAGATACTAAGGTCACAATAACATAATGACAAGCATGTTTTTTATATCTCTGCAAAATGTACTGTATACATAATACAAAAAAGTGCAGTTATATTAGGGAGTAGGTACATGACGAAAATATAAAAAATAAAAACCCTTTAAGTATAACTATACTTTTTTGTATTAAAATATTCGCTACCACCGGGTAGTGGAAAATATAGCGCTGTGTATTTCTATATAGCGAATAGCTCAGGTTTGAACTGCAGGCTCAGACTAGCGCCAATCGTTTACGCTAAAAATAAGTCTAGCGGCTGCACACTACAGCACCTGTCAAGACTAGCATACTCTTATCTTGCTTCAAGAGTAGTCTGACGATTGTAAGAGCACATTGACATTGGGAATATCTGCACATCTCTTTGTACTGACAGTGTGAGTAGCAAAAGTATTGTCTTGCGGCTCTAGCATGCCACACGGAATCCCGACAAAACTTCAAGAGTAGAACTGTCATCCCATACATTCACAAAAGTACAATGTATGGGATGACAGTTCTACTCTTGACATTTCAGCGGGATCCCGTATGGCATGCTACGGGCCATGTTAAACAACAGACTACTCTTGACGTAAGATGAGAGTTGGTTAGTCTTGACAGGTGTCATAGTGTGCTGCAACCATAAGCCTGTTAAGATGACAGTTTTTGTGGAAAAACTAATGTTTTGAATATTCTAAAATCTCATATTAATCTGTTTTCCATTCTTTGATGGTTTATCTTATCACAAGTCTTTGGCAAAATTTTGGAGCAAATTGCACGTTCACAAGCCACAAAAAAATTGAATAGATAATGTCTGTCATCTCAGTACATATTACAAGCTTTTATTTACTTTCACCTGTCTGTTGTCTGTCTGTCTGTCCGATTGAGCTGAAATTTTGCACACATGTGTAAATCAGATGACAATGCAATATTTTTATAACATCGAGCTGATCTGATGATGGAACTGGAAGGTGGCCATAGGAACTCTGTAATTAAACGACGCAACCCCATCGAGTTTGGGCTCATTTTATTTGTCTTGACTCTTGACCAGTACTTTGGTGCTAGATAGTAATAATAATAAAAGCTTGTTTTAAAAAGATTGTTTAAAATTTCACTTGTTAGCTCTTAAACTCTCGAGCTGCTCGATCGGCCTGCAACCACCCCATTCGAATTTAGGCTTTAATTTAAAAATGCTAGGAACTAATTTAATCCACCCCCGCTAAAAAACAATTGAAGCGCTAGTAACTGAGGAGTTAGCATTAGCCACAAACGATTGGCACTTGTCTATGTCTCCAATATTCTTAAAGCCTTATTACACTTGGCTGAATTTAGTCACTAAATTCGGAATCTGAATTAGGATGAACGATACTTTCTTCTAAATTTAGGATGCTAAATGTGATTACACTTGACTTAATTCAGTGGCGACTAAATTTAGGCTTCTAAATTTAGCCAGGTGTAATAAACCTTTTAGCTCTTACAAGTTTTGAAAGTATGAGAGTGGCGGTGAGGCGAGGTCAGGGCGACGGCGGCGCGGCCGCGCCATGGCGCCGGCGCGGGCGCTCCACACGCGCTGCGGTCGCGCTCGTGTATTATATGTATCGTCCCTTACGCCCGCTATTCTTCACTGTGTGCAGCCAAAATTGTATATGAACTCGAAGGATTTTAGGTTACGACGTTGTAAATCATTTTTATCTTATACTTTTGTTAGCTTTATTATGTGTAACGTTTGAGCTTAATGTTTGGTGCGGCGCTTCTTTCGGTTCCGATGAAGTTGGTTTGGTGAGAGTGCTTACTTTGAGATAGCAGTACGAAATGTTGCATTGATGTCTTAGCAAAATCCATGCAATTTTGAGCAGCGCCCCTACAATGCTTAGAACTAAATACTTCAATTCTTCAATGTACTGCCAAGAACTCACCATGATATCAATGGTGTTAGGCCATTGGCATACTACAAGATAGTTCAATCCGTATTTGCGTTTGGAAACGAGCTACATTTAAGGTATGTGCAATGGCCTCTGCAAACTCCATTTGCTAACTAATTTGTTATATCTAAATCAGAACATAGTCATGTCAGAATTGGCTAAATAAAGAATATTTCCAATGTAATAAGGTGGCTCTCATCTAACCTGCATCATATGTGACCACTCTAAGAGTTGTGCACCGCTTGGATTAAGTCGCAGTATTTAAAATGCTAGTGTTCCCCCATTCTCCTTTTGTTACTAAATCAGGGCTTGTGTGTACGAGTGAAGTCAGCTCGCATAATATTATTGTTTCTAAATTGAACTCGAAGATCGCTGTTTTTGTTCCTCATACATTATAGTGTATTTGAACATAATAATTATTATTTTATTTTTTAATTTGTAATGTGCTAATAGGGTATCATATTTTTGATTCTCTGTTGTATTTGTTTATGATTTATTGATTGTTTAGTTTGTTAGGTCATGGAAATTAATCACTGATCGAGTAATTATGAAACATAATTTAAGAGTTGATTATAATATGGTGTCATTAATAAAATTAACTTCCACGTACTTGGATTTCTACTTTATTAGAAATAAATGGATATGTCAATGTCGCGTGGCAAAGAAATTACAAAAAAAAATCGCAAAATTGTAACAGAACATAGAAAATGAATAAAAAAGTGAAGTCTTTGTAAACCGAGGGTTTTTCTGGAGCTGAGCTTCCAAATCCTACATCATGTTGTTCCTTGATCAACTTTGGTATTACAGGAATTGCTATCTACAAACTAGCTGTCTACATAATATTTGATGTCTATTTATATTAATATTTAATGTAATATTGGATGATTTTGTATCCAATTAGGTTGATCAAAGAATCTTTGAACTCTGAACACTACAAGACCTGGACCACCATGAGTATCTTAGGCATAACCTAATGTTGTGGCAAACTATGACATAGAAAAGGCCAATATTATAAAATGTGTTTTAGACTACAAGAACTCCAATATTCTTCTATGAAATTCAGCCAGGACTAATGAAATGGTGGCCCAAAGATTATATTTATAGGTATGTACCATAATTTAAATACAATAAATTTTTAATTTTTATTGTATTTTAAATATTTTCCTTGCATGTGTGAAAATCCCTCGTTTCCGTAATACAAGAGGAAAAAATCTTGTGTATAATATACTCATTATGAATGTTTCACATATTTTAGAGTAGGGTAAGGTTATCAATACAAATACTTGTATGAAAACAATATTTTTATTTATATATCCAAATCTTCGTCAGGGTCTTCCTCATCCCAATCATCTACTGCATCAGGTTCATAAATAATTTTACTTTCACCCTCATGTATCTTGCTCATGTACGGTAGTTTCAGTTTAGATTTCTCCATCTTTTCTATTTGGTCCATCTCTATTTTGAATGTTGTAAGATTAGCTGGTGACTGCTTCTCAGGCTCATCTTGTTTTTCTTCTTTTATAATAGGTGCAGACTTCAATGTGGAAGTATTAGTGTCATAAGACAGTATTTCCTCACTTGAGGTTACTTTACTCCCCTTTTTGATCCTAAATATCACTTTACATGGATTCGAAGTATCATATGAAACTGTAGCATTGGCTATGTGTTTCAAATGTATTTGCATCTTAGAAGAATGGGGTAAACAGTCTCTGTGCAGTACAATTATCACTTGTTCAATGTTTGAATGTGAGGAAAGGCTTTTCAAACTTCTAAGACATTCATGCCAACCCATACACAAAGCCATTTCATTAATTGAATCAATTACTATGGTAGATTTACTGTTCGTGTACTTATCATATAAATCTGGGTTATATTCTTCGTAGCACTGTAGTTTCGGGTTTCTGAAAACGCTCTTCCAAGCATAGGAAGGCTGTTCATAACAAAATAAGTTCACATTTTTCTCACTTGGCACCAGCTCCAAAAGTAAAGGTATTATGTTTTTGTTAGCATCGTCTTCTACTAAAATGATCGGTGCTGTTCTTAATTTTAATAAAGACATTGTGAAATACTAATAAGTAACAATTATGTCGCGTAACGCGCAAATATTTAATTTAAATTATTTTTGTCTAATAAATTTTATTGAAAATAACCTCAAAATTCAACTTTGTGGTTATGACAGTGACATTTAGTACAAATGTGACAGTGGCAACCTTGTCAAAATAATTGTCAATGTCAGCGAACAGCTGATATTATCTTTGGCTGATAATGGATAATTTTTCTACAATGTATCTATTTTAAATATATTTGCTTTCATTAATTTAATTTATCATCCTATTTACTTTTATTCACGCCATGTTTAATCGTGTTTCTCTATACCATGGTCATTTCAAGACCCTGTGCCGTAACGTAGTATGTGTACCAAAACATAAACCTCCTGACGAAAAAGATGTACAAATTCTTAAAGAATTTCTTTGTAAACATGATAAAATACTTGTTTTGACTGGTGCTGGAATCTCTACTGAATCAGGTAGATGTTTTTTACATTTTTGGCAATCAAATTTTGTTGATTGGCTATTGCTAAGTATCTTTGTTTAATTTAGGTATTCCTGACTACAGATCCGAAGAAGTAGGCCTCTATGCGCGCAGTAATCATAAGCCCATTCAATATCAAGAGTTTGTCAAGTATCCAAAAGTGAGACAAAGATACTGGGCGAGGAATTTTGTTGGCTGGCCAAGATTTAGCTCAATACAACCTAATATTACACATTTGACCATTACTGAACTGCAAAAGGTAACTTTTATATCAAGAATTTAGCAATAACAAGAACTGAGGCTATGACTATGGAAAAGTACTATATGCTTTATAGGATTTTTTAGTAATGATATTGAATTCCTTGCTGACCTGAATTCACAAAACCTGTCACAAAAGAGAACACAATTATAATTTGGTCAACTACACTTATAAGGGACTACACTATTATTGTAGTCTCTTTTACACTATATAGAATTTTAATTTGCCACACATCTCTATTTATTTATGTAGTACTCATATTTTATGTAGTAGTTATTGAGCCAAATCTATCTTTAATATTCTGTTGGCCTGTTATAAATAGACAGTGTGCTATAACCATTTGCTTCCAGCAGGGCTATTCACTTGGCCGTCAGGTAACTGAACCGAAGACAATAAAAAATGTATGAAATGATGTATGACATATTATTAAATTGATACGATGTAACACATCATTTCACAATTTTTTGATAATTCGGTCGTCAATCCGGTTCTATAACAGAAGTGAATAGCCCTGCTGGTTTGTTCCACGGCTAGTTATTGAGAACTAAACCAAAGTTTTTTATTACAGTTAGGCAAAGTGACTTCAATAGTGACTCAGAATGTTGACAGACTGCACCACAAGGCAGGCTCTAACAATGTCATTGAACTGCACGGCACCGGGTATGTTGTCAAATGTCTGAAATGTCCCTATGAAATAGACAGACACGAGCTACAAGTGGAGCTTATGAAGAATAACCCTCATATGGAGAGCAACTTCTCCATGATACGCCCTGATGGTGATGTGGAATTGTCTAAAGTAAGTATAGTGAAATTAAGATACTGCCAAAGTTCAAATAACATTCCATCTTAATCGTAAAATAATATTCTCCTACGCTAAGAGAAATTCGTAAGCTTACTTCAGCAATATCCACAAAAAAATAAGATTTGAACAACTCAATTTCTATAACCTTTAAAGATAGAAGTTTGAAACTGCAGATTCGTAAGTATGCCATGGAAGGTGACAATCTGCCATGCAGAGACTAAACCGCAGTAAATGTAAAAAATAATGTATACTTTATTTTGTTTATTATAAGGTTGAAAATAAAACTGTAAAAATTATTTTACTGCAGTTTAAGTCTCTGCACAGCAGCAATGCAATGTACTCACCAAATTCAAAATTGTTTATAACTTGGGAAGAAATTGGGTATATTTGCTTGTGTCATAAAAGTAGTCAATCTTATAATATATTGTTGCAGGATCAAGTAGACAAGTTCAAAACACCTCTCTGCCCAAAGTGTGAAGGTCCACTTAAACCAGACATCATATTTTTCGGAGACAATGTACCCAAGGCTAGAGTGGAAAAAATAAGAAATGAAGTATCTTCAAGCGACGCAGTTTTCGTCCTAGGATCTAGTTTGACAGTGTATTCTAGCTACAGAATAATATTACAGGCTAAGGAAGAATGTAAAGATATAGCTATATTAAATATAGGACCAACTAGAGCAGATGATATTGTAAATACCAAAATTTCTACTAAGTGTGGTGACATTTTACCTGTAGTGTGCAATGATTTAAGTACCTGATGTTTTTTTGTTATAGTTTATTAGTTAGCAAAAATGTATTAAATCAAGCATTACACATATTCTTCCTAGGGAATAACAATGACATAAATATAAAAAATATTATTCTTGTAGAGTTGCTACAAGAAAAAAAAATGGAATTACATTCCCACTGCAAAATATAATGTTGAAATTACATAATAATGTTTTAAATATTAAAATGCATCCACCTTATGAATGGGCGGTCAATCTACTGCAATTCTTTTGACTTTAAAAATCAACCACAATAAAAACATAAATATTTTAAATCATTTCCTAGGAATAATAAATATTATCAATGTCTGAATTTCATACATTTTTGATAACAAAATAATAATAATATTCATTATACCTACCTCAATCATAAGTGAAATATTTTCTTATTGTTATTTGTGCAATAAAATGAAACTCAATTCGCATTTCATTCTTTTTATTTTCATTGTACATAATATGATTAAAAAAGAAGTAGGGATATACAAAATTGGTTATCAATAAATGGGACTGAAACATTGACTAACACGTCATACTAAAATGAACAAGGAAAAAATAAATTATTAAGGGAAAGAAGAAACTTCCAGCTTCACAAAGGTACCTATACAAGTTGTGCAAATCTTCTTGAAAGACAAGTTGTTTGGCTGCACAGTAGCTTGTTATAGTAGCAAATTAAATATCAGCTACATTATTAACTTCAGATCATTCAAAAAGATTTACGCGACCCATAAAACAAAATTTTTATTATCAATGAATTAATTAATTTAATTTTCCCTTAGAAAACCTAGGGAAGTCATTGACAAAGTAATTAGATGAAATTAATCAGATTCGAAAAAACATTGGTTCAAAGATTGTCTTGAATTTGAGATCACAGTAATTTTCTTTGTTCAACAATTGGTAAAATATATCACTATAGTATTTAGCAAAATCTACTATTTTAAGTTAGCTGTACAATGGTGAACCAATAGCTATAAAACATATTGATTGAGCAAGGGTACATAACAATATAATTATAATTAGATTTTTTAGAATAATGCTCAAGACTACTAAAATTACTTAACATTTTGCCTGCAACGTCTTTTTTTTAGAACTAAACTAACCGCAGCGCAGTGACGGTAATTACGCACAGAATGTGCTACCATTCTTCGCATCACAAAACGAGACGTTTGTGTGCGTAAACATTCGATCAAATACACGGTGGTCGTGTTTTCTGCAGTCAAAGTGATAAAGACAAACATAACCTTTGGTTCACCATTGTTTATAGCCAGCTTTTTCCATATTACTGATAAACAGAGCATAACCACAATGTAACAAAATGTAGATCTTTGTAATGTTATGCTCTAAATTTTTAATAAAACTATATACATACTGAATATAGCCAAAACTATTTTATTGCCATACTGATCTGCTTTCAAAAGCTTCAGTATTAGAAAAAGGTGGTAGTACTTCTAATGTTTCTAACATCTATTCTCCATATTGTACATACTTGCAGAATTAAAAACCCCATCAAAATTATGAAACCATTAATGATTTTTTTTGACACATTTTGTGACATTACATTAACACATTGATTGCGGTAAACACAACAGCTGTGTTATTGAAGTCGCAACGCAAGTGCCGACGCAGACAATCGTGTTTTGTCTACTGATTTTTCCATACAATATTAATTTCCGGCCCCGTGGATAGTACTAAAAAACGCCGCCGCTGCCAATGTGTTAACCCTCTTTTTCTTAATAAGCTAGCCCCACTTAGGGCCGAAACACATAAGCGCGTTGCGGCGCCGCGCCGTTGAAATCGGCAGTTTGCGTTGCGGCGTTGCGGCGCACAGTGTGTCGCCTAGAACAAGCTAGCTGGACAATAACAACATTAACGATTCTGGAAACTGTTAATGAGGGTAGTTAGCGTATGAGTTGCTAATCCTAATGACAGGTAATGTTTTCCAAGAAATGTGTCAAAACATTCGCAATGAGGGTAAGTATATAAATACTCAAGTAAATTGCATTAATTTAGCTGCGTTTAAGCTTCTAATACGAAAACATTTTATATGCTCTTCTTTGTTGTTAAGTTGTGAATTAGTGATGGATTCAATAACCAAGGGTAAGTTGTTTTTAGTGATATTATTATTATTCAATATTGTTTAACACGTTACCAAAAAAAAACGTATGATTTGAAATATGTTACTAAAAAACCTTAAATTTGTAATTTAAAAGACGATAAGTAACGTTACCCACATTTACCCGGCCTGTTTTTATTATCAAGCGAAAGATACATCATTCTAGTTTTAAATGCATGTATTTTTGGCTGCACGAATTTGCCCATTTTTTTTTTATGATTTTATTTGTAGGAGACACTTTTGCCGTATCGAAAATGGAGTTTTTCGAAGAATGGTTCAAAACATCCAAGGATGAGAGAAATTCTGCGCTTTTAAATTTTGATGCAACAAAACATGATCTGGGCAGCATATCGGAGCAATCTTTGAAGAACATCAAGGCAGCTATTGCGAGATTTTCTGCGAAAATATCTGAAAAATGGCAGAATTCTCGCAGAATGCGAGATCGCTTTCTGTCTTCGAATAAGTCGTGGCTAGAGGGTGATATAACGTTTCATACGTTAGACGACATTGCAGAGCCATCCACATCATCACAACAGGCCCTGGAAAACCGAAAGTAGACTTGCAAGATGCCGCTTCCAAGACTAAACGTAGACGTGTTGATGATCTTATTCAATCCCGAAGTTCTGAAGAACTGCTCACTGACTTTGATTAAAAAATTCGGTGTTATACTAAGAACTTTATCTTCAGGTTTCGACATAAATTTAGAAAAGTTTAGGAATTTTGCACAGGAAACCAGATTATTGTATATAAATCTGTATTCGTGGTACTACATGCCTGCTACCGTGCACAAGATTCTGGTGCACGGGGCGGATGTTATACAATCGTCTCTTCTGCCAATCGGGCAGCTTTCTGAAGAATCTCAGGAAGCGCGCAATAAAGATTGCAGAAGATTTCGACAACACAACACCCGAAAGCAGTCACGTATTGCTACGAATACAGATTTACTGAACATGTTAATCATCACGTCTGATCCTGTAATTAACAGTCTCAGGGAGATTCCCAAAAAAAAGACAGGTTCTCTTCCTTCCGAGGTTTTAGAATTAATTTTAGAGCCAAAAACAATAAATAGAAGTTTGGTAGATACTACAAGTGTTGTATCTCACAATGAGTACACAGAAGAAGATTCTTCTGAAGAAGAATTAAGTGATGATGATGAGTAGGTAAATTTATTGTTTCTTTTTTTGTTTTTTTTTTACTTTTTATGTATGTACCTAGTGATAAGACATATACAAATATATTAAATATTGAAAAAAAAGGTTTTTTATTTTTTTTCGTTAAAACTGTACAATTCCAATAACATAGATGTATATAAACATAAATAACAAACACTTTAAAAGTAAAAAAGATCGATAAATAATTATGTCCAGCTAGCTTGTACTAGGCGACACACTGTGCGGCGTCGCGAAAAAGAGCGTTTTACTATCGTTTGCTAGGGTACTAGTTTTTTGATTTTTTTATTCGACTGATCGACTGATCCATGCCAGAGACACGTCCATTCACAATAAAAAAATCAGAAGAACTGGTACCCACCCTAGCAAACAATAGTAAAACGCTCTTTTTCGCGACGCCGCAACGCAAACTGTCGATTTCAGCGGCGCGGCGCCGCAACGCAAAACTGCCGATTTCAGCGGCGCGGCGCCGCAACGCGCTTATGTGTTTCGGCCCTAAAGTCACACTATGTGTCGCGTTGTCGAATTCTTAAAATATAAAAAAAATCATAGAATTTGACACTGGGGCACACAGTTTGATACGGTGTGGCTAAGGTATTACCACCTTTTTGTAACACAATTGATATACAAGATCTTTTAAACTAAGCGCAAACAAGAGTGTGCAGCACCGCAACATTTAACAAAAATCGGTCTACGTACATTTTATATGAAATATGAACTAACACACACTGCAGGCGGACATAACAGGGTTCAAAAGTTATATACAACGTTCAAAAGTGATGCAGGCAGATTTATATTATGCGTTGCGGTCCGCTCTTATTTGTGCTTAGCTTACACCACAATAATTTAAATCCTAATCTGTAAGTAATTCATCTAAGTAAGAAAGAGAAACCTTAGAAAAATTCAAGCTGAATGATTGTCATTATACCTATTTATAAATATTATCTTTCTAATTTTCAACAGTTACAAAACTATGTGCTATTATTCTAATTGTTTTAGACATCTGTTTACTAGCTGAGACTGCTTAACATTTTTAATTGGTTCAAAATTCTTAGGCATACGGCAGTGATAGATGACAATGCTACAAGAATCTAATTATTTAATACACATTTTGATAACTCAAATACATTTATGCAAAATATATTTTGTGCAGAAAATCAATGATTAATGATACTATTTACTCAATAACTCTCTTGACTCTCTCTCTTGAGTGAGAAGCGTTGGTGCAGTGCTCCTAGAATTTCACATCATTGTGAAATCCTAAGTAGCACTGTACTAATTATGGGCAGCGTTATCTCTTAACATCAGGAGAGCGTCTTGCTCGTCTTCTACTACATCACATAAAAAAAACTATAACAAGTGTTGTTTGGTTTGTCGGGAAGAGATGGGTAATAGCGATAAGTCTGTCAATTGTTACACTTTTTACAAGAATTTATTTACTGGCACCTGTCTGTAATCATATCTTGGAAGTTTAATTTGATCCACTTCCCAGTTTCCGATTGAGCTGAAATTTTGCATAAATCGGATCGGAAATGTATAAATTAGATGACAATACAATTATTATGACATCAAGCTGATCTGATTATGGAGCTGGAAGGTGGCCATAAGAACTCTAATTAAACGACGTAACCCCATCGAGTTTGGGCTCATTTGATTCGTCTTGACGAGTACTTTGGTCATAATAATAAAAGCTTGTTATTAAAAAGTCTTAAAAATTTCACTTGTTTAATATTAACACTGGCTGCGGCAGTTTTTTTAGTACTATCCACATTGGCGGAAATTACGCACGGAATCGTAGAATCAATACACAAAACACAACAGTTGTTCGCGTCAGCACGTTTCAACCTAAAAAAAACACAGCGTTCGTGTCCGCAGTCAAAGTATTCATTGTATTTATTTCTATTCAGTTATTAAAATGTGCTGTTTCAATTCAATAAAGAGTTTAACCAAACTAATTAAAAAAATTCTGGCACACATTTTAAATTAAATTTTAATTCATTTCATTACTACATAAAGTATATAGCATTTGTATTTCAGTCATTTAAACCCCATTTATTGTTCCTAATCACATATTCGAAATCATTGATTTATTGACTTTTACATTCATATAACTATTAATTATAATTAAAAAGCTAATTTTTGAGGAGGTATCTTAAACCTAAACATTTATGTTAATAAAATTGTGGGTATGGATTATACTTTACTAGGTGATCCGAAACCCACAATTTTAATAAATAAATGTTACATTGATTTATATCTAGTGTAACACAGGAAGATATGGGAAATAACGTTTTTAACTCAATAGCAATGCACACTTTTAAAATGTTTCATATCATATTGGTGACATAGATATAGTCCAATCATGAGCTTGGTCTTTGAGTCAATTTAATCTGTAATACCTTAATCTGTAATCTTCTTCGTTGTCGCTTCACTCTTGACAGAGTTGTCGTGGTCGTTACGATGTCTGTGTTGTGACCCGTTTCACAATACGTCTCCACTGGTCTCTTATTGCAGCCTTCCTCGAACACTCGTGCAATTGACTGCCCACAGCGGCTTTCACTTGGTCAGTCCACCGCAATGGAGATCTGCCTCGTGGTCTAGTTCCCTCTACTCCCCCTTCTACTACCAGGCGATCGACAGATGGGCCGTCACGGCGCGATATATGCCCGAAGAATGTAAGCATGCGGGCCCGGACAATAGACGACAGACGCTGCTTGATGCCGAGTTCTTGGAGTATGGAAGCATTTGTTCTGAACTCGGTCCACGATACAACAACAAAATACATAATCTGTAATACCTCAGTACATTTTAGAACACTGTAGTTGCATTACATTTTACTGAAATGATATATGTAAAATTGCTTATTGAGGAACAGTTTTATCAAACTCAGTGGCTCAGATGGTTGGACTTATAACACAGAATAAATTCATTTCCTATAAACAAAGACTAAAATTAGCATTGAAGCCAAAATTTACATTACGATTCAATTTGTACTGGGCCATTCTAGTCCATTTAAGCTTTTAGCACACATCAAACAGCTAAAACCAGATTTACGTCATTGTTTTCTGCAAGCTGTTGTTTTTTGTGTGCTAAAAGCCTAATTCGCAACAGAATTCGCAGCAAAATGTATCAGCAGAGTGTGCCTTAGGCTTTTGAGTACCACATAGAGACACTTAAAATAGCCTAAAGCTAAGTGCAAACTAGAGCAGGCCTAACGCAATGCCTATCTAAAATCCGCCTGAACCAGTTTCCAACATTTAACATGGACCAATTGAATGAAAGAAAGCACATTAGTAATCTCGGCGACCTGAAACTGCAACATATAGGTTGGCCACACAACCTATAAATTGTGATTTGACTCTGACAGTGTAAGTAGGGTGACCTGTTCTGTTGGAGTATAAAACCCAATTATTATAATTAGAGTAGGCCACTATCAAAATTGTGTATCATAGTTCATATAAAATGTACGCCAGGCGGAATTTAGTTATGTGAAGTGTTACAGTGAGGCCTGTTCTAATTTGTGCTAGCTTTAATTCGGAATAAGGCATTAAATGAAGCTATGTGGATAATATTTGGAATTCTTCATACAATTTGTGTAGAGCTTACTACAGTCTCGTGTAGAGCCATACTACAGTTGTGTGGTGTTGTGAATTATACCAGTTTTATACATTTAGTTTGGCTAAAAACACATAATTACTGTGTAACCCATAGTACAAAACGTAAGAAACCAATATGAATCTGACGCAACGCAACACAACAGTAGTGTGGTAATACCACTTTACCAATGCTAAAATTTTGGTAATATTAGATCTTAATATGTAGACACTTTATTGAGCTTTTTTTTTTGCTGGATTATAAATTATCACTACCTACCACATTAGTATGCATCTCCATCATATTTTAGTTAATTCACAGATAGCACACACAAATTGCACGAAGGAACCAACGGATTACCATAAAAACGTAACTTGCTACACTTGCCAGTCTTAAAATCACATTAAATTACTTGCACATGAACGTTTGTCACTACATTAAACCGTAATACTAGTACATCACGTCACAGTTCAGTTGGGGAACATTATAAGAAGTAGTCGGCTTGTGGTTTCTTGGAGGGCACGCCGCGCGACTCTTGAGGCGCCGCTTCGAATATTGTGAACTCCCGCTGCAGGTTTTCGTTCAGTTCTAGGATCGCTGCTACGTTGCCGCATCTGGAATGTAACAATATAAGAATTTAAGATAAGATAAAAATAATTCTTATTGATACCACTTGGAAAGTATATTTACTAAAAATATTAGAGCTATACTGCCGTGGTATATCTATAATGCCGTTATCTACCAAAATCTAATTTTGAACTATGGGAAAAAACCTAAAAAAAATAAAGTACATAATGGCATGCGTCTAGATGTCAGTTAACGGCATTATAGATAATATACGGCAGTATAGGAGTACCAATTAGTGATCTTATCGCTCAAGGCGATTTCTTCCAGATAAGGGAGAGGAAATATACAAAACTAAAAAAAATATCAATAAAAAATTCACTTTATTTGGAAGCAAAGTCAAGGCTATTGAAATTACTGGGCGAAATGGATACACACAGTACAGTGTTGCGAAGGACTTTGCACCCTGAGAATACCTACGGTAAAACTTTTGATGGTCAAATGCTACCAACTTAACATCTGGCAAGTTGTGTCAAGCTCGACTTGTTTGTATACCCAGTATTAGATGGGTATGGACTAAGTAGATATATAATATAAACTCTAGTGGTATGAAGTGAATCTTGAAGCACAAGTAGTAAAGTCTTTCGATAGCCCAGTCAATGAGTGCCCAAAAAGGGTATGTGGATCGAAAAGTCGAAAGCAGAAAAACCAACTTAAGAACTTTGTTTGGACTAGATAGGAGATAAACATACTAAAAGTCCCCACCCCTCCGAGGTGAGCCCGAGGGGGGGGAGGCCGAAGAAGGTCCCATTTTTAGGTTTTTTGCTTATATGTCAAAAACTGTGCATTGTACGATATTTTGTTGTACTACACTATTAAACCTCATAAAATTTTCTACAACTTTGGCCTTGACACTTTTTATCTATCTCCAATCGTTGTCCAGCTATGAGCTTCCAAACATGGTCTATTTTGAAGACGCTCAAATAAGTTTTCCATACAAAATCCGTAAAAAAATCTTACAAATAAAATTTAAGAGTTTCAGTAGACACCTCCTGGCTCCATCATCAGATCAGTTCAGTGGTACCAGATTATTGAACTGTCATCAGATTTCTAGACATTTGCAAAGTTTCATTATGATACGACAACCAGAAGTTGGTCAAATTTTATTTGTAAGATTTTTTTACCGACTTTGTATGGAAAACTAATTTAAGCGTCTTCAAAATAGACCATGTTTGGAAGCTCATAGCTGGACAACGATTGGAGATAGATAAAAAAAGTCAAGGCCAAAGTTGTAGAAAATTTTATGAGGTTTAATAATGTAGTACAATAAAATATCGTACAATGCACAGTTTTTGACATATAAGCAAAAAACCTAAAAATGGGACCTTCTTCGGCCTCCCCCCCCTCGAGCTCACCTTGGAGGGGTGGGAATTTTTAGTATGTTTATCTCCTAACTAGTCCAAACAAAGTTACTAAGTTAGTTTTTCTGCTTTCGACTTTTCGATCCACATTTCTTCTTTTACTGGACTACGAGTATCTATTTTCTCTTTGACTCAAAGGACTTTCAGGTATTAAAAGTAACATAACCAACCTGTAGCAGTAGTTAGGTGCGGACCACACAGTGAGGACGGTCTCGTTGAAGTGCCACTTGTAACCTTCCATGACGAGCTGGTGCGCTCGACATATCATGTCTATATCGTTGGACACGTTGAACTGGGCGACCACATCCGAGCCGAACAAGTAGCCGGCGCCGCGCGGTGACACGCCCCAGCCTTGTGTGTCTGTAATATAAATAAATAATAAATATTACATTACACAAAGCGTCATCTAACCCCAAGATAAAATAAAATAGCCTTTATTTGCTGTTTAACTTAAAACCTAAATTTAACATTGGATTATTTACTATGTACAGTGTGTCATAAAAAAAAACACTAGGCCTCCCCCAGCCTTGAGTGAAGTTTCATTTATAGGATGTCCCTTATTATTGTGAACCTTTGGAGAAAGGCTATTTCTAGTCTCTTCCATTCTTTCCTGTCTATCGCCAATCTTCGCCAATATCGCCAATCAACCCCAAGATAAGCAACTTAATTTATGTGTGATTAACAGATATATAATAATTTGACTGCGCTGCGGGGGCGTTTTTTAGTACTCCTGTGTATGACCGGAAATAAATTTAGGATGGTAGAATCGAAAGTTGACAAAACACAAAGTTTGTGTGACGACCTCAAAAACACAGGAGTTGGGTTTTCCACAGTCAATGTGTTAATGGACTAATTACAGCTAGACACACATCATGTGTAATTTCCATCATCAGGGATAGTTCACAAAATATGGCCACAGCCAAAATATTAAGCAAATACAGCTAGTAGTATATGAGAAAAATATAACAAAAAAAAATAATGGTGGGTGGTTAATATCTCAGTCATATCTTATTGTCTTAGTTGGGTGTTTGTCTTTACTTAGTCGTTGTGTTATGGTCTTGCTTTTTCTTCATTATTATTCTTATTCTTAGCCTAAATTACCTTCAGGGTCACTCCACAGCAAGTCACACATGGGTCCATCATGGGGCACCTCTTGCTTCCGGTCTATTGTGCGAATCTGGTCCAATGTTTGTATGGAAGGACTCAGTCCACCGTGCACGCAGAATATCCGCCCGTCTATTATCGCTGACAGGGATAGGTAGTCAAATATTTCTGTGCAGTACCTGAGAAGTACAAGATATTATTACACACTGATGTATACCTTGGATCTTCTATCAGGGAGAGGTTTTACTTTTAACCACAACCAAAAGAACAGATCCACTCGTTTTTTTAATTTGCCTTGTTATATTATGATGCGAGTCCTTATAATATAAAAGACAAGTTCTTTCTGTCCTTAATTAATTATTTAACAAAATGATGTGATGAACAAATTTATAATACTGTCTCTCTGGAGACTAGGTATCTTTATTTTAAAAGTAGAGTCATGTAAAATAAATAGTAAAGAATAAGTAAAATAGAGAAGAGTTAAATATAATAGTATGTATCTCACATCAATAGGAAATTATATAAATAAAAAATGCTACTTATGGATATGCAAGATATGATATAGGTACAAGATATTGTAAGTAAAGTTAAGCAGTTCATCATTAAAAAAATTCATACAGCATTATAACTATATTACATGTTATTTTTGTATAATATCAATAAAGCTTACCTCCACACTGTAATTGATCCATACTTCCTAAGGCATTCGTCATAGAAACCGTACACTTGTGTGATCTGTCTGGACTCATGATTGCCCCTGATTAGTGTGATCCGGTCTGGGTACCTAACCTGTAATACAACATCTACATGCAATAAAAGAAGAGGGATATACATGTGACATGTTTTCATTTGAAAATCCTTGTTTATAGAATGTTAGTTATGCACAGTATCTTATTAATATTATAAACGTGAAAATTTGTAAGAATGTTTGGATGTATGTTTGTTACTCTTTCACGCCTAAACGGGTGAACCAATTCAGCTGATATTTGGTATAGAGATAGCTTAGACCCTGGAATAACACACTATCCCCTGGAATCACTATCTATAAAAAAAAACGCATCATAATCCGTTGTGTAGTTTTAAGGATCTAAGCATGCATAGGGACAGACTGACAGCAGAAGTGACTTTGTTTTTTATACTATGTTGTGATCAAAATCTCGTGTCAGTATTTGCAATCATAATTATCTGAAATCACTCCATCATTTCTTTGCTGCTGATGATTGCAACCTCATTTTTATACTGTTTCTTCGAGCAAGGGCATGGGTGGAATGGATGACTTCATAAATACAAACACTGTCTACTTTTTTACAAGCTCTGACAGGTGACGGACCATTGCACCGTTGTTCTTAGTTCTGACCATCCCACTGGTGTCTGCCCAGTCCAAGATATGCTTACAAGATTGCATTATACGTCAGAAGCTGCTCAGGACCCGCTCTTGGCAGATGAAATGACTAGATTTGATATTTATTTATTAGATGAAATTAGATCCAAGAATAGGTCACTAAGTATTTTTTAACTGACACAAAGTTGTGCAAGTCTAATATGTATGTTTGCTGTATAATTTGTTAAAACTTACCTTCAAAGCTAATAAAAGTAAGAATGTTTCTACAGAATAAAATCCTCTGTCCACAAAGTCGCCCATGAATAAATAATTGGTCTCGGGGACATCGCCACCCACTTTGAATAATTCCTTCAGATCATAGAACTGGCCGTGTATGTCTCCACACACCTGAAAGAATTCATTTAAATACATTATATTGCCGTCCCTGGTGAATAAACAGATAACTGCCATTGTCTTCTTTTTGCTTTTATTTCATATTTGAATTCTAGAGATTCAAATACATCTACTCAATTTTTTTTCTTGTAATAAATATAAAAGTTATGCATCTGCAAAAGTTCTGGAATAAATGTTACTAATGAAAAATCGGTATTTTATTTTTCCTGTACAGTTCAGTTTTTGCAGTTATCTGTTTATTCGTCAGGGACGGCGACATTATCTGCGGCGGTGTTTTATAGAACTATCCCAGGGGCAAGAAGTTATTTTGTATGGAAAAATGCTATGACAATACGCATTCTTGTTTTTCAGCACTCGCATACCAACTTCAAAAACACAGCTTTTGTGTTTTCCGCAGTCAATGCATTACTCTTCTTAGCATAATGTTGCGCCTGCTCTCTACTCCTAAAGAAGATTAACTTTAGGTGTGACATACATATTATAACTTGTTTGATCCTAGACTACACATTTTATGTTTAAGGTACTCTATGGTCAAATAAGTCAGGCCAAAGTTACATGGCCAACCTGTCTTTAGTAGTTTAAGTTTGAGGTTGACAAGATTATTTCAAGGCCTGCAACATGAACTAACCACTGCTATCTTATGGGTCTGAGACCCACAACCAGTGGCCCAGAGGCAGTGGTTACATGTATCTACAGTATAACATTCTAAAAACGTTTTGCTAAGGGGAAAATAGGGGTGTACATGGATTTGACTTTTTCACAATGACTAAAATTTATCTTTGAAACAGATTTTTTTTAACAACATACATGAAGGTAGGTGTCTCCTTAAAGAACCTACCCACTTCTTTGAAGAAATTCATATGATCTGTGTGCATGTGTGTTATTTATGTAAATCTTTTGATGTGTTAATGAACTATTTAAATGCTACAAGTGGTTCATAAGTACAAACAATAGCTTAATAGACAAGGTTATGTTTTGATAAAATTTTGACTAGATAATGTGTGAAGTCATGAATAACGTACCGTTACAGGAGAGTCTACTCTTTGAACATTGCTTTCTTCGACCAATATCTCTCGGGCCTTGGCACATAACGCCTTAACCTCGGCCTCCATTATTATCTCGCATCTCTTCAACTGCTCAATTTGACGGTCCAAATCACTCGTGTCCGACATTTTAACTACTTAAAAACCACGCTAAATCTGCAAAACAGTAACTTTATGTAAAATTGGTGCCTCATCAAAATTGATTGAGTAACGGGCATGACTCAAAAGCATGACATACCTATATTTAAAACCAAGATAACAACAACAAATATTCCATCATACTCACGTTTAGAGGTGACTATATCTACAGTTGTTTTGGCGTGTTATAAGCGTAAACAGAAACGAAAATTCATTCATCAAACAATCACAACGCATCCGCCATTTACAACGTTTTAACCATAGACTAGTTTTTGAAACATTTTTATTTTTTAATAAAATGGCGTCATTTATCCATAGACAATAATTGTTTTTAAGCTTTGTTTACACGAGGTAAGTAATTAATTTCGCGTAAATATTTTTTTTATATTGGCAACACTTTATCAGACCACAGACAAAATTTAGCAAATCGACTATCGTTCATTCAATAACTTCTCATAATCTATGAACTTCATTCAGTTGTTTTTTCATTGATCGTTTTGTTGTGAATTTTGGTGAAGCGACAAAAAAAGTGTTTTTCAGTGAAACTACTGTGCCGAAATCGAAATTAATAATGGGGAATATCCACACAGTCGGACCCAACGAAGCGCTGATAGTTTCAGGTATAAATCTTGTTGGAATATAGAGTAAATTACGATGTTTTGATAACGGTTACAATACCTACCTGCTGCATTCTGCATGTTTTCTGATATATTCGGCTTTATATTTACAATATTTGAAAAACAACAAGTAAAAATACAAAGAATGCAAAGAATTTCATATTTCACAATGATTTGTTTAAATTTATCTCTGTTTACGCGTGAAGTTATTCATCGGTGATAAAAACATGATATCATTGATAAGGGGTGTGTACCCATTACTATTATTAGACTGACCTATTCTTTTACGACTTGCTCTAAATTTACAAACACAAGTGTGTTAGACGCCTCTTGAATTATGATCAAAGCGTTTGGGCTCTGGCGTAGGTATAAATTATAGAATGCCAATTTACGCAATAATAATAATATTTAATGCCTACTGTTTTATACGCGGAATGGGTACCTCAGTTCCTTGTTCTTTGTAGTATTTTAAAAATTAACACACAATGTAGGTATAAAAACAGTACACAGGTATACCTAATACATGAAATAGACTTATTACGTTTCCCGCCAAAAACCGCCTTACGTAGGTACCTACCTATAACCTCAACGGCCCTAAGCGAAACATGAACAGGGTTTCAAGTTTCAGCTACTTAGGCAAATGAAGGGGCGGCCGGAGTACCTACCTATGTTCGTTCGGCGAAAATATCGACAAAAATGCATGATATTGTGCAGGCATTGCGAATTAGCGCCACTGAGGTCAGAGGGGGTTGGATTTACTGCTACACTAATTTGGTTTGGCTTTATCCTAGACAAGTGAATTAAATTAAAAATTTAAAAAACCCCCAACGCAATACGTAATTCACCATTTTTTGATGGCGGCCATCTTGGATTTTAAATTTTATATAGTGGGCTGTAATCTACTCGTTAAGCCCTTTCATTTGATACCCATATTGAGGGGGTCGTGGAAGAGAAAAGTAATCCGCCATTTCGTAGCGGCGGCCATCTTGGACCGATTTTCACCAAACATGGCTAAGAACACTCTCGACTAACTCTACTTTCAAACAAAAAAAACTAAATCAAAATCCGTTCATCCGTTTGGGCGCTACGATGCCACAGACAGACACATACACACACACACACACACACACACAGACAGACAGACAGACAGACAGACAGACAGACACGTCAAACTTATAACACCCCGTCGTTTTTGCGTCGGGGGTTTAAAATAGCGTGGTTTCATAAGTTCTTATAATATAATATAACTACCTATCTCTCGTAATTTTCTAAAAAATATAGCGAAGTTGCACTTAGCCAAGATAAAAAGATCGCAAATTCCTATTTCCTAGATCCTTAGTCTCATTTGTGCCTCTCCAATAGATCTTAGCCAACTAGATACCCATAAAAGTTAACACATTACATTTTTTGCTACCACGATTGGCTCATCTCGTGACCTTCATTCGTATATTATAGCTAGTTATTATATTTTATCTCCATTTTAATCTCTGCTATGTGTATTCAGTATTTGTCATCATTTAACTACTAGTAGTGAGCGATTTAAAAATTACCTGTATTTGATGGACGAGGCCAACATAATAATATTATAATGTACTCGTATTCCAGTTACGTACGTGCCTATTAGGTATAGGCTAGGGCGTTTTCAAATCATTGGCTAAACTCGTAGACTATGCCGATTTTATCATTGATGATCGTAGTCGGGTTACTATCCTGTAGAGGTCTACGAGCTACGTTTGTCTACGACTCTACGACTAAGACCGCTAGCACACGAGGAGCACCAGCGAAGCGACAGCTTGTCGCCAACTCCAGTTGCTTTTCTCGACATTTGACGAACTTAGCTGTGTCGACAGCAGAGCGCTTTTCGTGTTTTAGCGGCGTTTGGGATTGGTGACCTCTAACGGGTTAAGCTTGGCGACAATGGCATATGCTTTGATTCTGAGTTTGTTTATAGGTAACACTATGACAATTGTCAATACGCTAGAAATAAGCTCCCGTGTTTGTATGTCACCCAAAATTACTGTAACAACATATCCCGAAGCAATTTTACCAGTGTGTGTTGTGTAGTTTTTGTATTCAATGAGATGAAAATCTGATATATAGGCATAATAGGCGACTGGTTATATGATAAAGTTATGATTCAACAGAATTCAATAATATTTAACCTGCTGCAATCGTTGAAGAGGAAAATATTTTCATTATTGTGGAACTTCAACAGGAAAATGGTTTAATTATTATATTTGTGCAAAGTGCAAAGTTACTGCATTATTGAGGACTAGTGGTCCCACGTGCCACTTCGTAGCGCCTAACAGTCCATTGATATATTTCCCTCCCCTCTCCCTTTTTTTCCCATCATCATCATCAGCCTATGTTCGTCCACTGCTGGACATAGGCGTCCCCCATGGAAATAAAGAACATTTTTATTTATTTTATGGCACGCCACTCGCCACTCAACTTTTCCCCATCATATAGACGTATTTCTGGGATATTGTCTTTCCCGGATTCAAGCTAGCTCTACCAAAGCCACCCCCTTTTGCCTTTAATTTCTGGCTATCTCATGTCATTTCTCGAGACTCAAACCATCTCTGTACCAAATTTTGGCAGTTTGTTGCCAGTTTCCAGTCCAGTAGGAAGTGGGCACATTTTAAACTTGTCACAAGGCCACAATTATGATATTTTATCAACCTTTAGAAGCGACTCGTCCCCACCTATAGTCATCAATTACGACTCCAACCACACCCAACTTCAATTTAGTTAATTTAGTTCAGCGTGTCGATGATGATACCAGTTGTACGTCGATCAATAAAACCCATTAAACGAACACTAATTCTCCACGTACGTCCTCTAAAATGTATATTTTTGATGTAGGTATTGATTCTAGAAAACATTTTTTCACGATGTAATTCAATTCATTCATGTAAGTTAGGTATTCGAAAAGATAGAGCTATGATTAGCTTGTTAATTATAATTTATTTTCCTTAAATCTTAAACCTAAGTTTACTTTAAAATCATAATAATTTATTAAAGGCAAATAGACGTCTCGTTTAGGAAACGAGAACTGGCTAAGAATAAGTTACTACTATGTAATTATTATTCCTAAATTCTCACTTAAGAACTGTATCTAATTCGAGGACGCAACGAATTTGCTTATTTATTGTTTAACAAACCACAATATCCTGTACCTTACTTTACATTATAAATATTTACTAATTTCACAATATTAAAATCTAGTTTTGCTTGTGCCTAACGTTAAAAAAATTTAGGTACGGAAATGACAGCTTTTTGTCGTCCTTTTTCCATAACGTATGGCTTCCCCTTGTTGCCCTTGTCTACGGGGTAGATGCTTGTACTTAAAATTGGAAATATTATCACATATTCATTGACGTAACAATAATTAATTACCTCAGTACTCAGTATAAACTGCCACGTAATTTTATTTATAATATCACTTCTATGCAGTATAGTTTTATTCACAATTCACTACATCACATTTGATGTTCCTAACTTATTGTGCAAATTATATCATATTCCAAGTCTTTTTTATCATGTCAGCAGCTTTTTCACCGATCATGATTGCCGGTGCGTTAGTGTGTGCCGCTATCGTTCTTGGTATGACACTACTATCCGCCACTCGAAGGTTATTAATACCATAAACCCTTAGTTCTGGATCAACTATAGCTTGGGGATCAGATGCCGGTCCCATTTTACACGTAGTAATTTGATGATGTAGAGTAGACGTTACCGTTCTTACAGCACATTCCCAGTAATCGTCGTTGCCGAAATTATATTGATTACAGTTAGGAAACTTCTTTTTATACAACCGTGCTCCGTACCTTTGAAAAGGTGATGTCTCTTCAACTATTTTGATGATGTATCTTATGGCTGCGATCATTGTTGCTGTGTCTTTCGGGTGTGTTAGGTAGTTGCCGTACATCTTCAGATCTTCGAAGGGATCTTTGGACTTAAGTCGTAGATATCCTTTAGATTCTGGATGGAGTAACATGAACAGGACAGTAAACGTTTCGAGATTTTCAATTGGTTTGTAAACGTCATCGTACAGCCAATTAGCGAGATGTATGCCCGGAGCTACCACTATCCCTTTATCAGAGGCTAAAGAAGAACAGGCTCCTAGAAGTTCGATGTCAGGATAGTCTCCTATTTCATCAGATATGTTTGTTTTAATGTATCCTATAGTTTCGACTCCGGCTAGAGAAGAAATTGGCCCCTCTCCGTAATGTTCATATTGAACAACATTCTCAACTGTTGCTGCTCTCTCGTTCTTAAGTGTTAATCTTGTCGTGTTAAGTGTAAAAGCTAAAGCAGGAAATGAAATATGGTCGTAGAGACTTTGACCCACTTGCAAGTCTTGGATCACAGGAATGTTAAAAGATTCTAAATGTTGTTTCGGACCAATTCCAGATAACATTAAGAGATGCGGCGATTCGATTGGCCCCGCTGAGAGTATAACCTCCTTCTTTGCTCGTATCTGATACATGCGGCCGTTTCGGAAAAATTCTACACCATAGGCGGTTTTAGTGGTGGGATCGATCAGTACTTTTGTGGCACGCGTGCTTGAAAGTATATGTAAATTCTTTCTTCTTTTGTGGGCGTGTAGGAAAGCCCTGGCACTACTCATGCGGCGACCTTTATTCATGGTTGCCTGAATGTAACTGAAACCGTAGCCATCAGGGCTGTTGTAATCTACCTTACGATGACCCAATGATTTAGCAGCCTCGAGGAAAGCACCAGCTAGTTTTGACCTGAAATGCATATAAAAAACAAATTAACCAATTTAAGCGTAAAGCCATTTAAGGAAGAAGCATATTAGGAAGGTTTTACATACTTGAACGGTACATATTCCACGCTCAGTTCGCCAGTCCGTCCATGATAAGGGGACTTGTCCAAACCCCGAAGTACGGCCCGTTCAGACTTGATGTAAAATGGCAAGACGTCATCGTAGGACCTGAAATATTAGGTATTCCTGTATGAAGGTTTATCCTAATCTGTTAAGTCATGTTTCACATTTTTATCAACACATTTTTTTATTTATGGAGACCAAAAACAATTGCCGTGTGTCGAGAAACAGTGCGATCACCCATGCTTCACCTACTAGGTCACGTACTCTGATGTATATTTGTCGTATAAATAAACATTGTAACATTTTTAGGCCACTTCGCGCGAGTCTTATATTACTCTTTCCTTGCCGTAGGTCAAGTCAAGTAACGTGTCACACATTACACTACGTCCGACGTTTATTAACTCACTTGACCTACCACTAATCGTAATGTACTTATCATATCTAATAACATTACTGTTGTGTATCTAACAACTGCTGTTTTTCTTTTCAGGTTAGTACTCATATTCCTGCATAGTATTGGTAAGTTTTTGAATACCTACGGAAAGATATTTAATATGTTATGTAGACACACGTTTGCTTTCAAAATTCTGTCAGGCGATGGAAAAATTGCTTGTGTAACTATCGTAGTTATCATTCAGTAAATAGTGAACATAGTCGCTAGCTATAATATTATAAAGTGTTTCAGTCCTTACCATCCATAGTTCCCATCAGCCGAGATCCTGTCCCAGTCTTCCTTCTGTCCTCGCGTGTAGATCATGTAGTTGACGACGCTGGTGCCGCCAACAGCCCTCCCTCGTGGCCAGAAACACCTTCCATCCGACATTCCTGAAACATTACGTCTTTTATGTTTAAAATTGTATGAAAACAAAAAGGGCTTGTTAACTTTTTATACCGGTTTTCGAAATCATCACTGATTCGGGTTCACGAAATAGGTAGATTTTTTACCATTTAGTTTCCATACAATTATCCAGAATCATCATACCATATCAGTATTTAAAATGCTGTAAGTTATTCTTATGTAATAAAAAATAAGCCTACCATTGTATTATTATTGGCACATGACACTTGCGGCCTAATGTGGACCGAATGACCTTGTTCACGAACAGGTTGGTTTACCTAAACCTTGACTTCATTTATTGTCTTTAATAATTGTAATTCATAAACTTTAACAGAGTAAAACCGCATTACAACTATTATGCGTAAGTTTTAAATAGAATGTAGTACAGTGTCAAGATAATTAAGTCAAGGAATTTGTAAAGTTCGTGTTCGTACGCACTTGAGAGTTCAAGAACCAAAATATTGTAAACCACTTCATAGTATCTTAATGCCTCGAAGTATGTTCTTAAGAAGCAATTCTAAAAATTCTTATCGCCCTGTGTTTAAAAATTACCTACATTCATATCTTTGATTAAAAAGTGTTAGAGATCCCTCCTGTCGGCAAATAGTATAAATACGAGTATATAAAATGTTATATATGCATTTAACCAGGGAGAATAACGCTGATATGACACCTCTGGCATTGAAGGGGTTAGTGGTTATACAGCTCTTTAAAAAACTTATTAGAAAGGTACGAATAAAACATTACCCGTGCATACTCCCGGCTGATACTCCATCAGATACGGCCATACATAGGGAGTTCGCTGCAGCAACGGCGCAAACAAAGGGACTGACGTGAAGAAAGCTTCACCCCGACCAGCTTCTAACAGTAACACGGATGCTTGTTTACCCTCACTCAATCTGGACGCCAATACGCTCCCTGCAGACCCCGCACCCACCACTATAAAGTCATATTCTGCTAGCGGGCCTTTGAATTCTGAAAAAAAAAAACTCAAGAGATAAAGCGCCTTCTGAAATATGTGTTTTAATCGATTCGCAATAGCAATCTCTATGACTTTATGTATGTTACGAACGATCTCCTCTTCCTTCTCTCTAGTTACAGTTATATAATATTTTCTCGACTATAATACACACGTTATATAAAAACCCTCTTCTTTAATCAATTTTAAAAACTCAAAAGTTCTGAGCACGCTGCCATCTGACAGTGGTTTGGAAGAATAGGATTTTCCGTAGATGATCTGAGGAAAAACCACCTGAACAGAAACTATTACAGGAAAAGCTGAAGATGAGAGATATGATGATAAACCATGTATAATAAGACATGATGCTAACTAGAATGGGATAGGAATAAATAAATAAATAAAATGTGTGGCCGATCCGTGGACAAGTGTTCTTTACTGCTATCAAAGAACAGAAACTATTATTACGTACTGCTGTAGTAAGTACTTAAAAGTTTCCTTGTTTTTTCACAATAAAGGTATTTGCCATAGGATAAAATAACGTTACTTTTTGTGGTGTCAAATGCCTTTATTGAGAAAAACAAGCTATAAATACAGCTAGCAATAAAGTACACTGAATCATTTTAATTAAATGCGAATGTTAAGTTTTTGTTATAATTAATTTGACGTCTAACTATGATAAGACAATGTGTTATAATCTTAATAAAACTGCATTTTTTCCTTTGCATGCAATATTATTTGTATAATATGTCATAAATTGTAACCAGGAAATAATTATTAAATTCCTAAAGTCTAGGTAGGTACCAGGTACATATCATTCTAAAATTATAATAGGTACCTAATAGGATTCTTAAGGTATTTTAAGAGTAATATAGAATGGCCGGCTTCGTAGAATTTTTGAAAATATTCCTAATTAAACTAATTTATGAGTCTTATATTATGTTAGTTACAATATCAAACTGCCGTATGTATGCAAATAATATTATGTAAAATCGAATAACACAAAATTGATTACATTTTTAAATGAAAATTCTTAGGTTTCGGTAATAATAAAAACAGTTTGCTTGTTATAATAATCCGGATATTATTAACAACCTATTTAACCGGTTATTGTCTAATTAAATTTATATTTTATTCGAACTGTTGACGTAATGGTAAACCATAAAATATATTGCTAATTAATCATACTATTGTATGGCTAAACGATATTTTATTAAATCAGTCGTTAACCACGCCACATTCCGCAAATCGTGTGAAGCGGCTTTGAAATTAAATTAAAAAATAGGCCAAGCGCTAGTCGGGCTACGCACAATGTAGGCTTCCATGGTACAGGCAAATCGAATATTTACGGCCTTAACTTAAACTAAGTTATCTTAACCGCTATAGTTTTCCTGGAAATTTCATGGTTGAAACCAAATTCTTGATTTTTTTTTCAGATTTTAAAGCTAGTAGTTCAGATTTTAGAGAGGGGGGGGGGGGGGGGGCGCTCAAAAAAATGTTTGAAACTTGAATATCTTTCAAACGGAATGCTAAATCGAAACAGTTCTTAGCAATCTATCTCTCATTTAAAAATATCTACTCAACGATACTCCCACATCATGGGATCAGCCAGACATAAGTCCCCATCTTACGTGTACGGGAACCCCTATTTTTTTTTCTTTTTACCGTTCGCTTACCTTGATAATTAAACCCTCCTCTGCGCAAAATTACAGCTTTCTAAGTCTTATAGTTTCTCCGTAAAGCCGCGGATGGACGGACAGACAAAGCGAAACTATAAGGCTTCCTTGTTGGTTTAAAAAGAATGAACTATGAAAATAAACTTATCGTAAATTAATTATAATTAATTTACGATAAGTTTATTTTAATAACACGTCTACAAAAAAAAATTTTTTTTTGGTCTAATATTTAATGCATAGATTCTGGTTGGCTATATTGAAAAGTAATGTGAATTGCTGTTTTTATCAATTAAAGTTTGTTTTTGTACATTACACAACGAAAAAACAAAATTGACAAATGTTGACGAATTTATGTGTTCTGATCGGGTGTTATGCCTCTATTGCATATAAAAATGGGTCTCATGAAACAGTTTGTTAAAGCTCCTGTTCCAGGCTATCAGGTTTTTGAATATCTATGAAGATATTTTACCCTAAATGGTCAGAATGTTAAATTAAAGCAGACATTTTAGAGGATTCACAAACCAAAAAGATAATTGTGAAATAATACAAGTAAAAAAAAATTAAAGATATTTAATACCCACAAAAAAGTAGCGTGGCTTAGTCTTATAGCCGTAATTCATGATTTCATTGCAAATAGCAACGTAGAAATTACCAATACTTTTTTTTGTCAATACTTCTACACTTATGCTATAAAGTGAGTAAAATTTATATATAGGAATCGTTGTAGTGAATTTACTCAAAAATTAGTGGACCGATTTTAAAAATTCTTTCGTCAATATAAAGCTACATTATCACCAAAAAATATAGACTACATTTTACCGCGAGAAAATATCTTATTCCTATAAAAAATTCTGAAGCTTAAATTGAATTTTAGTTCGAAGTGCATTTTTAATTTTCGTTCTAATAACTATAAAAGCAAACTTTTTAAAATATAAATGATCAATATTTAATTAGTTAAGTATAATTAACCAAAATCACACATACAGAACCCAGACTCAAAATTCTTGTCGACTTGTGTAATTATTATTTTGCGTGGTGGAGTTCCAGCGGTGTCGTTTTTTACAAGATGTAACTAAAAAAAGAAATAATATTTAAGGAGCACATAAGCCCGTCAATCAAAAGCGATGATAACTTTTTGGGGAATACTGAAATACCTTCTTAGGTCCCTACTTACTTTTATTTTGCAAACAGTTCAAAGTTATGGGAAACTTTTTATACATAGTAAATATTTAGGTGCGCCGTATATTGTGCACTATCGGATAATAATTAAATAATAATAGGTATAAATACTTACATAAAATAGTAATTAATAAATAATAATAGCTGATTATTTTTACTCACCTTTAGGTAATTCATATTTGTCTCTAGCGAAAGCAAAAAAGTCTGGTTCAGCCGGGTTCAGATTTAAAGTCGGCGTCGACATCATCAAGTCCATGAGCTTGGTTCTCGGGATCGGGACGTTATTGAACCTCTTTTCTCTAAAACCTTCGCTGCAAAACTCTTGACATTGGAAAGGAACGGCGTAATCTTCATCTTCGAGAGACACAAACGCATCTTGAGTTAGGTCACTGTTACTTAATTCAATCACGTAGAATAATATGAATAAAAAATGTGATGTATTCATAGTGTACAGTGTAAACGTAACGTCAGTCTGACTTGTTTTATGTTAGCAACAAGTGTGGAACATCTTAGGCGTTTGAATCTTGAATGAGCTATAAACTTGGGTTGCCAGATTGCCAATTTTATTAAAGACGATGATAAAAATACAACCGTTTATTATGGTGCACGCGTGCAACTTGAATGCTATATGTCTTTTTACGAAGCAGTGGCCAAAAATAACCTGTTATTCAAGATTTATCCAGGTAATAATAAAAATATTAAGGCATATGACGCAGTTCCTAATTTATATATAACTTGTACCTACACTTTTAATTATGTTACTTAGATAACAAATCTTTGTCATTAGTGCAATTTAAATTTATAGATAAGTTTAGGTAATAATGACCATTTATAAAAATGTTAATAGTTATTTAGTATGGCGAAAAAGATTCCGTAGTTTTTTTCATAGGCTATACTGTCCCACTGCTGGGCGATGACCTCAAATTCTTTCAAACATTTCTGCCCTGCGCCGCTGCGCCACATTGGTTCAAGTAGCATAATACGCGTTATAATAATAGGTACAGGTACATAAGTCAGAAAAAAAATAAAATTGTTAAAATAAATAAAACGGCAACCCTATAATAAATCGTAGTAACTGTTCCGCGTAAGTTTTTTTGCGTGGCTTTGACCTTCAGTTCTGTTCTATTATGTATGCAAAGCTTCTAGCGTTATTCACAGTTACAACTTCATTATATGATTCCGAGTTCACTGTCCGATGATGGCCAATAAAGTCATTTCGAGGTTTTATATGCGAGAAATATACATATGTACAAATTATACCGAAGTACATTTATGACAAATTATACCAATCCAACATAGCGGAGGTACCCTACCTGGGTCTTCAACCTTTTGTAGCAGCTACGTGATGGTATTTAGGGCCTTATGTCGCCTCGAATTTTCCACGAATTTTAAAATATAAATTAATAGAATCGCAAATTAAAAGAATATAATATAAGATCGAACTGCAATTTAAAAGTGGTCGAACTACCTTCAAATTTTGTGACACTGAAATATGTACCAGGTAGTAGGTAGATATTATAAGGAAGTAGTAAAACGGAACCTATGTAGTACGATGATTATCTAATGGTAGGTCTGTAGTCTGTAGACCTTTTTGTAGGCAATTAGTTATCTATAACTCTATAATAAATAAATCAAATAAAAATAAAAAAAGTTTTATATTTCTTACTAAATACAATTTTACAAATACCAAACATGCGTTTCTTATAAACTACTCAAATAACTGTACTAATGCTTTAATGTATATAATATCTAAGTAAGAACCCCTCGTTCTCGGAGGTGAAGGCCTCCTCTAGAGATGTCTATGTCTCCTTGTTCTTTGCTGTTTCCATCCATTGTTTCCCGGCTACTTTAATGATATCCACCGGGCAGCTGGTAGCCTCTCTTTCTAACACCTCACCTGGTGGATCATTCCAAGATGTTATCTTATGGGTCCATCAATTCGAATGTAATGAGCCTAAACTTGCCTTTTTTACTTATAGCCATTGAAGAGCTCCAGAAGACACCTCCTGGCTCCACCTTCAGATCAGTTCAATGGTACCAGACCTTATTGAACTGTCATCAGATTTCTAAACATTTGCAACATTTTATTACGGTACGACAACCAGAAGTTGGTCATATTTTATTTGCAAGATTTTTTATCGACTTTGTATGGATAACTAATATAAGCGTCTTAAAAATAGACCATGTTTCGAAGCTCATAGCTGGACAACGATTGGAGATAGATAAAAAGTGTAAAGACCAAAGTTGTAGAGAATTTTATTAGGTTTCATAATGTAGTACAACAAAATATCGTATGACGCACAGTTTTTAACATATATATAAGTAAAAAACCTAATAATGGGACCTTCCTCGGACTCCCACCCCTCGAGCTCACCTTGGAGGGGTGGGGACTTTTAGTATGTTTATCTCCTAACTAGTCCAAACAAAGATCCTACGTGACTTTTCCATCCACATGCCCCTTTTGAGCACTCATTGACTGGGCTAGTAGTGCAAAACCTTCCAAAATAAAAAGTAATAACTGTGTTTCGAAATAGACCTACGTTCTTTCGCCGATTTCTATTTATTAATAGGTACTCACAAAAAACGTAAATCAAATAATTTAATATTTTGTATTAAATATATCGGATTTGTTAAGTGCCTTCGCAGAAAAAATGAGCAAATCTCGTAAGTACTAAAGCATCAATAAAAATTGTAAGTTCTTATCAAAAATTAAATTTGCTCTGTAGATTATTTCAGGCTTACTTAAATAAATAGACACCTACAGTTACTATCTATTTACGTCACGTAATGTTATTGATTTACTCTTTATTGAAACACCACAATATTTCTGTATTTTACACAATATTATAAATTAAAATTTAAGCAAAAAATATTTCTAAACAAAATGTAACAATTGGCGGTCTTATCGCTTACAGCGATCTCTTCCAGACAATGGTGCAGTTAGAGGAGAATATATTTTATACCTATTGAATTTATTGAATTTTTTATGTTATTCTTATCATATATCTACTGTAACTGTACCTCCAAGTCAAGTAAAAGGATCCCTTCTCTTTTCTTGTAGATTTTTGGGGCTAAGCCTTCAGATATGACATAAGCCCATCTCTTAAAAAGAAAACAACGTCAGTGTGTTTACAAAATGCTGTATTTTCCATATTATAGAACTTCTATATTCAATTGGGTTTTTTTTTCTTTTTACACTTGGTTCAGCACTTAACGTGAACCTATCTTTAAGTTTCATTCTTCTCTAGTTTCTTAAGAAGTAATATTGACCTTAAAATAAAATAGTAATATTAAATTAATATATTAGATTAGAGAACATTGTAATAGTCGATCTTTAAGAGCGTATATATCGAGTGACGCTCTCTCGCGCGCACAATTTGACGAATTTTGAAATATAAATTCATGGAATTAATTTATTGAAAATTCCTCTATACCAGCCCTTCATAATATTTCCATGAATTTATATTTCAAAATTCGTCAAATGGGTCGAGCGAGAGAGCGTCACTCGATATATACGATCTTAACGTAAGTGTACAGAACAGAGGTAGATGCAATGCAATACAAGAATATCACACAATGTTGTGCACCAATTGACATCTAAAAACTTAAGTAACTGCACAATAATTAAATAAATCCTTAAGATACATAATATTATACATTTGATGCACTTAGGTGTAGCTGAGGTACACACTAATTGTATTGTTAGTGGTCAGCCGGGCGGCTTACTGAATTTTACCCCGTTCTTGTCATAATATTATCTCTTATTGCCCTCTCCTTGCTGAGATCTGATTTTATTATACTTAGTCTTTTTACTCAGTTATTAAATAAGTTTGTTCCTACTTAACCAATATGTCATTGTCTGCGTTGCTGTTATTTATTAGGTATACCCCATGTCAATTTAATCATATCTGCCGCCTTCTCACCGATGGCCATTGCAGGAGCATGTGTATGCGCAGATATGGTTCGGGGTAGAACTCCGGAGTCCACGACTCGGAGATTTGTTATGCCGTGGACACGTAGCTCAGGATCAACGACAGCTCGTGGGTCATTGACCGGTCCCATGCGAGAAGTAGCGATCTGATGATGAAGCGTGGCTGTGAGCACTCGTAAAGCACATTCCCAGTAATCATCTGAGTCAAATACAGTGGCTCGACACTGAGGATAATCTGCTTTCACTAGTTTTGCTCCGAACTTTTGGAAAGGCTCCGTTGCTGCAATCTTTTGTAAGTAACGTATAGCTGCTATGAACGTGTCCACGTCTTCCCTGTGTGTCAAATAGTTTCCTATCATCACAGGATAACTTACAGGGTTGGCGTCTCTTAATTCAATTCTCCCGAATGATTTCGGGTGCAACAGCATGGGGAATGCACTCCAAGTATCAATGTCACGTTTTTTAAAATTAATGGATCCAAACGCCTGATAGAATGTTTCATCTGTTATTCTCATTCCTTTCCTTATAGATTCACTGGCGCCTGGTCCAGCATCCGAGAGAATAGAACCTCCGATGTTTATCAATTCTATATCAGGAACGGGTTCTGGGTCTCGAGATACGTTCGTTTTAATATACCCTATTGCTTCAACACCTCCCAAACTGCCTATTATATTATCTCCATTCTTTAACCATTCTATTAGACTTTGTATGTTCAATGCTTTATTTTCATTTAATGCGATATCAGTAGTGTTTAGTTCAAAAATAAGACCAGGGAAACAAATGTGATCATAAAGCGTTTGACCAACTGGGAGATCCTTGAGCACACTTATACCAAAAGATTCTAGGTGTTGTTTGGGGCCTACACCAGATATCATCAGTAGATGGGGTGAAGCTATCGGTCCAGCTGATAAAATTACTTCTTTCCTTGCTCGGACTGTATAAGTCACTTTATTGCGTACATATTCTACGCCGTAAGCTATTTTAGTACTAGGGTCTATTAAAACTTTTGTAACTCTGGACTCCGGTAGTATGTGAAGGTTGCGTCTATTCTTTTTCTTATGGAGGAAACTTTTAGCAGCGCTTTGTCTTCGGCCGAAGCTTATTGTTGCTTGAACAACACCGAACCCTAATTCTTTCGGAGAGTTGTAATCTATGGTAGGATGTCCCAGGATGACGCCAGCCTCTAGGAACGCGCTGAGAAGTTTCGTTCTGAAATTGTACAAATAATAAATTATGTACAATGTGCGTATTTATTCGCGTTTTAGTAATTATTGCTTGTATTTTTATCTAAGTACCTGATTGCTGGAAATTCTACTGGAACTTCGCCGTCTCTGTTTCTGTAAGGTTCTTTCTCGAATCCAGACAATGAGGCTTTCTCTGACTTCATGTAGTATTTTAAAATATCGTTATAAGTCCTGAAAATATAAAAGTGGTAAAATGATAGTAGAGTTAGCGATAACGATATTCTCTTACTATTTGCATCACGTTCTTTAGATAGTAATCAAGTGGTTTACACCATAGTATATATTGTAATACATTTGGGGCAATCATGACCTGATATTCTGATATTAAAGATGCACGAATAACGGTCGACAGTCTTGAGTCGAATGGCAACTAGATTATTATAATATTCGTACCTACTAGCCTCTGGTATTACATGTATTACACACACAATATTTCATAGGTGATCACCTATCATTTTTCTTCAAACTCTAAACGATAAAGCCCATTGTGGTTCTTAATATAGTTTTAACTTTACTCTGTAATTTTGGTTTTAATAAAGAGTGTATAGTACCTATTGCGAATTTATACTAACCATCCGTAGTTTCCGTCGTTCGCGATCCTATCCCAGTCCTGTGGTCTGCCTCTAGTGTAGATCATGTAGTTGATGACACTGGTGCCCCCCACAGCTCTACCACGTGGCCAATAGCATCTTTTGTTGGCCATGCCTGGAATGAGTAATTGAACAATATTCATTACACGTCCATGTACGGTGGCTAACCATTAAAACACTCGCCTAAAAAGCACGTGGTTTATTTTTAGTACTGTTCGAACAAGGTGGTTTCATAATTCATAACCTTGCAATTGTCTGTCTGCATACGTGATATGCACCAGACAGGTTTAGAGCATTGGTCATAATTTCTTGGACTTGCTGGACCTTGCTGTTTCTTAATAATTTTGTGGTGAATTAAAAGTAGGTACATACCTACCTATATACAAGCGAATTAAAAAAAAATGTTAAACCGTTAAACATCACGTACAATGAGCAAGGACAAGGCGCACGTTTTAATTCATAAATAAAAAAATTGTCCAATCTATTTCAATTAACTTTAATTTTCATCCAAAAATTACCCAATCTATTTCGATAAACTTTAAAGACTATCTTGAAAATATAACCCTTTAAAAGACATAAATATTTTTCACCACTCTCGCTCGAAAAAGGGGCCTTTGTTCATCGATTACAGTGAGGAAAAGCCGTTTTTGCTCACTGACGGCAAAGTGAGGCAAAGTGATTTTAATTTCGAACACAATTTTCATAGAAAATAAGAGAGGATGGTATCTTCAGAAACTCATTTTAGCCTCGTGATTTGTCTAGTGGGCACAAGTGTCTAGAGTATACACATTATTTGTATTAATTTAAGTACATAAACTATTATTTTGAATTTTAAAAGATCTAATAATTAAAATAAAATAAAAAATAATTAAAATAAATAATACAATTAAACATTTAAATTACTTTAAAATATCATGTCACGAATTTTATAAAATTATTCGCAAATTTAGGTTCCGTCCGAACGCCAGATTACGTTATAAATGCAGCACCAAAAGAAAAAAAAAAGAAAAAGATAATGGTGCCTATTCCGAACAAAAAAATTACTTTTAATTTGAAAAATGTGATATTACTTTTAAGCAATTATAATAGTGTTACATATAAAATTACTATTATTTATTAATGGTTTATGAGAATTCTCGCTCTTTAAGAAATGAAAAAATGGTATGTAATATAAATATTAGGTCAATTGTTTTATTACAACATAATATTATTATCCTCTAAAGTTTTCGAGCGCTCGAGGTGAAAAGCTGTATGTTCAACTTGTGAAAAAGTTTTTTTGATGTTTCGTACCGTTAAGTCACTCACTGCGCTCAGCAGTCTAATAATTAAACCACTCGCTGCGCTCGTGATTCAATTCTAGACTGCTTCGCGAGCTGGTGACTCAATCTCGGTACTCACAGCAAAAACAACTTTTCTCACATGTTATATAAATAGCTATTTTCAAATCGGTTCATATGAGTCTACGACAAATTCGGTAAACATACTATAAATATTCCGATGATCTTTGTACCTTTACCATTTATAAAAAAAAAACTTTGCGTCATTAAAAATATCTTTGCACCTGCATCTTTGTAATTAGTAATTATACACGTTATCCCATTCAGGCCCAATTTTATTATTTTTTTAAATACGTTCTATCTGCATGTGGTTGAGATAAAACTTTACGTTAAAATAAATTTAAAAAATCCAAACTACCCCCAAGGCTACTAACTACCCCTGTACGGTCGTGAATTTTGGGCTTTAACTATACCAGTGCACGATCGTGACGTTGTCTGGTTTTTAGTTCCTTAGGTATAAAACAAAGGCATTGGTACCTATAGAAGAATCAACATTTATTTATTACCATAAATTACTTATAATTATAGGAACTGTATCTATTATTTAATCACAGAATTATTCTTTAATTGAGATCAAATAAAATTAATATTCTAAATCAGCCTTAATGGATGCATCAATCAGACTAAAAACTAATATTCTTATTTGGTATGATGGGCCATAAAACAGTTTTGCTTCCTCGTGAGGCACAGATAGACATCACATTTTTGGCAATGCCTTCAAAGCATGGAAGGTGATCATAGCCATCGTACCTTTTAGCTTGAGAAGGTTGGTTTGCTCTCTTGAATCGTGGCGTATTTGAATGTAAATTTTCGATGTCCTCACTATGATCATCTTCATCGCTCTCAGTTCTTCTTTGGCAAACAGGTGTGTTGGTAAGTCCATCCGCGACTTGCATCCGAAACTCTAACAAGTCCATCACTCTGTTGTTGGGAATGTCAGCTGCTGCACATTCCAATTTATATAGGCGCCATGCATTGCAAAGAGCGAGATCGAAGAAATGGAGTATTACCTTCAGAGTCCACTTTCTTGTCTTCATGAAGGTACGGTAATACTCCATCGACTGGTCTAAGATATCAAACCCGCCCATGTGCTTGTTGTAGTTAGCTATGGTTCTTGGCGCTGTTACATCAGTGAAAGCTGAGATATTTTTAACCCCCGACGCAAAAACGACGGGGTGTTATAAGTTTGACGTGTCTGTCTGTCTGTCAGTCTGTCTGTCTGTCGGTCTGTCTGTCTGTCTGTCGGTCTGTCTGTCTGTCTGTGTGTGTGTCTGTCTGTGGCACCGTAGCTCCCAAACGGATGAACGGATTTTGATTTAGTTTTTTTGTTTGAAATAGAGTTAGTCGAGAGTGTTCTTAGCCATGTTTGGTGGAAATCGGTCCAAGATGGCCGCCGCTACAAAATGGCAGATTACTTTTTTCTTCTACCACCCCCTCAATATGGGTATCAAATGAAAGGGCTTAACAAGTAGAATACAGCCCACTATATAAAATTTAAAATCCAAGATGGCCGCCATCAAAAAATGGTGAATTACGTATTGCGTTGGGGGTTTTTAAATTTTTAATTTAATTCACTTGTTTAGTTCAGTGGAATTTGTATTTAGGATACGACCAGAACGACGCATGTAATAGTTGTTAGTACAGGCCGCAGATTCTTCAAAAAACTCTTCATTGAAGTAGTCATTTAAATATTCTGTGGGCGCTCTGATTGTACCTTTTTTTTTTTTTGACCCAGGAAAAATGCGTTACGCATCATCACCCCACGCCGGGGGGCGCGGGGCGGTATATGGGACTCCCCCGCCAAAGATGGGAGCGGCGGGGATACCCACTAAAAAACCTGGGGGTGTCCTGCGGGACGCCATAATGCCGGGGCAACGGGTACGCCGAAGCATTCATCCGCTGCGCTCTGATTGTACCTGGACGAACACGTGGTTGGTAGTTATGCTCCTTTTGTTGAAATGGTACCTATCTTTAGATTCGTCTTCTAACTTCCGAGCGACTTGGGGCCACACTTCTACGTTGATGTGCAGGCTGGGGCGGAATTGGCGATGGTGCTGATGGAATTACGTCGGTAACAGGATCCAATGACCAGCGGAGCGGCAATTCTTCGTCATCATTCAGACTTTCTACCTCGGAATCATTCCCATCTCCAAGCAGGTGTAAAACTAAGTCGCTTGTAGGCTCTTGCCCTGTCAAAAGTAGTAAAAATAATCGTTAAACTCAACAAATGATAGTTCATACCTAAATATGCCTAAATTGGAGATAAGCCTAAGTGCTTGTTCACGCTATAACACGCGGGCGCGGGCGCGGGCGCGGGCGCGACAGACTTTGCTCACACCGCACGTGCGTTGTACGTGAACACCTTCATAGCATCATATTATGTTTGATATTTCGCACCCGCGCCCGCGCTCGCGCCCGCGCCCGCGCGTTCACGTGAACAAGCCCTAAACGTCACCATCGTGACTTTAAGTTTACAAAGAGTGATTTATTTATTTATTTAATCCATTAAATGTAGGTTACAATATATGTAGATGTTAAATATTATTAAATTTAGACCTATCTACATTCTACCCTGTTAGGGCGCTGTGGTTCGTTAGTTTACGAAACCGTATTTTTCACGGGTAAAAAACTATTAAAAGGATGAACAATGATTGTTATCATTAAATTATCGAGTAAATAATAACAAACAATTGATGTTTGAATTAAAATTTACGAAAATATCAAATATCAATACTTACGTGCACTGCTTCCATCAGGCAAACCGAACGAAAATTATTTTTACCTACAACGCGTATTTCATGCAAAATCGTGTGCAGTGGGCCTCGGCCTACAAAGTTGATCGAGCGCGACGCGGGAATTTTTAAAATAAATGTGCACTATCATGTTTAACGGGCCTGAAAGGGATATATATTAATCTACGTATTATAATATAATTAATTAATTGTTTGAAATTGATTTTTTGTTTGATTTGTTTGTTGTTTGAAAGTACCAAGAACCAGCGAGCGTGCATGAAGAATGTGATGAAAGTTGAGGATGCGAAAGAGGTGTATCAGGATCGTACCAAATGGAGGGAAATAGTCTCTGCCTACCCCAACGGGAACCAGGCGTGATTATAGGTATGTGCTAATTTTTTGTTTATATATAAACCCACCCATGCAGACTCCCTGTTGCGGTTCCATATAATACGGCCAAGAATATTCTGTGGACTGGAGATAGGGTGCTATCGATGGTATATCAGTGATCAACATCTCTGGTTTCCCAGCTTCCAGTAGTAGAACCGTCGTATCCTTGTTTTCTGTCAGTCTAGATGCTAGAACGCATCCAGCGGACCCGGCGCCGACTATTACAAAGTCATATTCCGAGAATGGGGCATTTAGACCTGTAAAAAAATAAAAAAATAAAATATTTTCTTTCTTTTTAAAAAAATAGGAATAAAACTTAGTCTTGTATTTTCACTGCTTTAAGTTTTCACGATGTTTTCTACCAAGTACACCTACGTAGCTTTTTGTGCTACGTATGCTACGGTGAAATAGCTCCTTACATACCGTGAACAAGATATGCTCCCTTATACCTATTATAAAAATACGTAAGTTTGTATGGATTTATGGATAGATGTTTGTTACTCTTTCACGCCATTTCGATCCAAACATTTAGTTTGGATCGATTGTGCTGAACATTTGTGCGAATGAGGCTTAGACTCTCGATTGATCTATTTATTAATAATTCTTGCATAGGCTATTTTCATAGAACACAACCGCGGGGCACCACTATTAGTTACTGTTATAAAATAAAAATATGGTTAATTAGCCGAAGCCTATAGATACATAGCGGGATATTTTGAAATTGAGGAGTATACCTATTGGCATTGAATTTTTTGAGTTAGGCACTTACTCGTAGTTTTAATTTTGTTTTAAACAAATTGTTGTAAACCTAAGTACATAATTTTAACGAACCTGTAGTCGGAATAATATATTAAAAAAAACGGAATTTTTTTTTTACTTCACTTTGCTCATTTACATTCTTTCCAAGAATAAATAAGGTAAAGTTTATTAGGTAAACTACAAAAGTGGGTTTTTCATTTTAATTGCATAACGGGTTTCAAAATCGGTTTTGAATTTTTTGTACGTTGTTTATACTTATGCTAATTATTGTACCTACCTAAAATTGGGGGAATATACATACATAATAAACATACGTAGAATATAATATGTTTGATATTATGTAGATATTAATGGGATGCTCCAATACCTCGGCCGCTCGGCCATATAACGCGCAGAATCCACCAGGTCACGCAACAGCTGGAATTTTCCGTCAACGAAGCACTCTACACGGCCGAAGATCGGGCCTAGTGGAAGAAAATAGTTTGGACAAAGCAGCATGAATGGAGTCACGATTCTCAACATTGAGGGACCGACTGAGGAGGAGGAGATAATAATACTTTGAGCCCATTTTCTATAGATTGCAGATGGACTCAGAGAAGGACCTTATTCATGAAAGCACTGCGGGGGGAATCGAGCGGTACCCTATTATGTACTCATACCGTAATTGTATATTGTTGCTTGTTTACAATAATAATTGAAGTATAGGCACCAAATAAAATACATAAAGGAACTGGACGAGACTGGCACAGGTCCGGAACGTGTGTCGTGAGTCGTGATGATAAGTAGTCCTATATCATGTAGTGGGCAGTGGGTGAATACGGTCTGAGTAGAAAGATATCTATAGGTAACTAGCTTACCCGGCAAACGTTGTTTTGCCATATAAATAATTTCCTAGTAATTTCTAGTGTAGACAAAAAATAGCTTACTTATTGGAAGTATATATGTATGTTAGAATGTGTATAATGTATGTATGTAAGAATGTGGTATATGCGTGAAATAAGCATTATTTTATTGAAAAAATTTTCAAACAAAAGTAAAAAATTAAATTTTATGAAAACATTGTCTCTTATAATTTTTTCATACAACCAATATTTCCATTGACATTTCAAAATAAAGATTCATAATTATTGAGTTTTTGGAAACTATAAAAATCTTAATTGTTCAATTACATTTTTTTAATAAAATTAAATTAAAATTACATTTTTATAAGATCAACAACATTTTCGATATAAATAAAAAAAAGTATACTTACAACACAAAATCCGTTATTATTGGAAGCTCGTGTCACGTGTTGAGTACTTTTGAGGTTATAAAATCACTTGATTAACTAATCGTGCAAAATACACTCAAAATTGATAATTTAATTATTATTGATAAAATAGGAATGATTAAAAGTTAATATGAGAGTTACACTGAGATAGCAAAATAATAATTGTCAACGTTACTACTACACTTGATGCATAAACAATAATGATGGCCGACAACTGTGTAGGGAGTGAGAAAGAAAGGAGACCGGCTTCGTTCTCATCCCTACTCCGTGCTGTTTACTGGGTCAGAAGTGACACCTGTAGACATCTGGCGGGGATAACTAATTAAATGACGATTGATCAGTTTTCGACCGGAGATGAAAAATGATTAAATTACTAAAATGGCTATTAAAAAATAAGGGTTGATCGTAGAAGGGTGAAAATTGAGGATTGTATGTATTTTTGTATGTTATATCATAAAAAAATAGACATTAAAAATTTTGTCAAAAAAATTAAAAAATATATTTAGGGGTGGACTACCCCTAACATTTAGGGGGATGAAAAATAGATGTTGGTCGATTCTCATAGATACCGGATAAGCACAAAAAATTTCATCAAAATCGGTCAAGCCGTTTCGGAGGAGTATGGCAACGAAAACTGTGACACGAGAATTTTATATATTAGATATATATGACTATAGGCTATAGGTATATATCTATATGAATATATCTATAGGTAGGTATATGTATATGTATGACCCAAAATTGATTAAATATGCACATTAATTTGAGTAATCTATTCTTTTATTTTAATCGCTTTTTTTAATAAATATCTATTTGCTCTAGAAACGTGAGTAACGGGTTTTTTGGAAAGAAAAAGTAGGCAGGTAGGTTTCTCGTATCACGAAATGTGAGAGGATTTTATTTTTATACCATCCTTGACTTAAAATAAGCTAATTTTCAAGAGAAACGAGTATTTTATATCTGAATAGAAACAATCTAGTTGTTGCACTTCGCCTGGAGTTCGAGGGCATAATGTAAAATATAATAAATAAATAATAATAATGTGCAATCTGAACATGAATTATGCAAATATATTAAAAACCTATAGAATCTAATTCTCGTCTAGTGCTAAATTAAATTTTGTTTTTGAAGCAGATGAACAATTTGTACGGAAACTAATTTCAGAGGGGTTAGGTACAATGTATAGCCTTGATGTCTTGCGTCCTCGAGAAGGTGATGATGATGTAGTAATGTAGGCTTATGCCTATAATAAATTATTCACTTTGTATATCAAATATCAAGTAGTACCTAGTACGTCCACGAAGCACTCCACACGGCCGAAGATAGGGCCAAAAGATAATTTGGACAAAGCAGCATGAATGGAGTCACGATCCTCAACATTGAGGGACCGACTGAGGAGGAGTGATATCAAGTATTTATAGTATAATTAGTTAAAATTCATACGTGTGACCGTGGAAGTGCCAACGCAACCCAACAGACAGTGCTTAAATCGTCTGCAATAGACGCAAAGGGCGATGATGATGATGATGACCTATACGTAAATACTCATATTTGTTTGTGATTTATATTCCAGCAGAACAGCTTACCTAACTGTCGGAGTCAAATTACAGTTGTATTATAGGTTGTGTGGCCAACCTATATATTGGATTTGGTCGTTTACAAGGCCTGCAATATGACCTAACGACTGTACACTTCTCATAGAAAAGTTCTAATAGATACTTATGTATTTTTACCTAAGTATTATGTATAAAATATACATATCTTACTATTATTAGAGAAAGTTTGTAAGAATGTCCTGGATGTGTGTTTGTTAGTTACTCTTTCACGCCTAAACGGGCGGACCGATTGTGCTGAAATTTGGTATAGGTATAGCTTAGACCCTTGGGCTACTGAACAGCGGGTAAAACCGCTGGGCGCAACTAGTTATATTATCCTAAATAGTGATATAATATACTTAGTAACTTTAAACACTGTTATTTTACACCGCTTTAATCTCTAAAAAAAATTTTCGCCTTGTAGTGATTGGCACTTGATATACTTGATACCTTTCTTACAATTCAATACCTTGGTATGGTATTGACCTAGGTTCATAGTCACCTTTATAGACTTCAAATACGCTCATTCATTGATTAGCAATAACTGATAAGGGAACGATAACACAGTAAATTATAGCTAGACTAGATTACATTAATCCAAATTTGTGATTACTGTATTGCGATTTGCTATGCTAATTGTAATTTGACTCTGACAGTGTAAGTAGGGTAACCTGTTCTGTTGGGGTTAATACTCCATATAAACCCCAATTATTATTATTATTATACTAGTACTAGTAGTTTGTGCTAGCTATTTTTTGTGATTTGGCAGATCAGAATATATTGTTTAACAAAGACGAATTTGCGAGATGGAATTTGGAGGAGGATTTGGGGGCAATAAATTTACTCAAATAATATGTACACTTACCACCGGGCAAAGGGTAAGAGTCCCTCAAGAAATCGAAAATATCTCCCGTGTTGTGAGGAACGTAGTTCATAGCTGCTGTCTGCATCATGAAGTCGATCACAGGGCTCTGTATGTACGAGAAAAATCTCGCTTTTCTTATGTGATCATTGCGATAAAATTTCTCCGTTTCACTGTACTTCACTTTGTTTCTGTAAACCGCTGAGGCAATGGCTAACCAGCCCAGAAAAATAAAAAATAGTCTTAATTCTAACATTTTTTTTCGTTATAGATATTGACGTGGACTAGCAATCTGGCCGGAGTCTCGCGATACTGTGCCAAATGTAAGAGATCGGAACTGTGCAGGATAAATATATGTATATATGTAGTACGACCTACCTGCTAATAAAACGCACACCTGTCAAAGGGAGGTCGGTTATTTGAGCTGACTTGCTATGCTACTGAATTTATTAATTACAATTAAATCTTGCAGTTATTTTTTTAAATCCGTAATCAAGTTGTGGTGCAGATAACTTGAAAAACAAATCATTTTGACCAAAATGAAGTTTGATCAACGCGTAAAAAAGATTTGCGCTGTATATTTTTTATAATTATTCATTGTTTTATTATAATTAACATACGTAATTACATGGCCAAAAATTTGTCCATCAAAGTGCAAAGTTTTTTCTTAAGTTGTACCTACTTTTTTTTGTAATTATGGAAGATATAAAACAAAAACAAAACATTTTACCATAATTACATTATACCATTTTTTGTAGAGCTGTTTCATCCGAATTAGATGAGGGTTTCATCCTTGAGATTAGCATTTAGCATTGATATGTAACACAATGTATTTAGTACCGCGGGTAGCACATCCATATGAATATTTCCCGTAATTTTTAAGGGTAGTTTTGTTTCTCTCTGTGCACAGACTATTCTTGTCATTCGTGTCGTAGTGCACCGTCGATCAATACGTGCTCGCAGTAAATTTAAAATGCCTTCAAAAACATAAACTTGTGAAAAACTAAATGTCGCAACTCGCAGTTCTTCTACCGTATAAAGTTGTGAGATCCATGTAATACCAAGTCGGTCGAAAAAAGAAGTAGGTACCACAGTACTAGGGCTTGCAGTATCGGTACCATTTCAAGAACCGGGAATTTTGAAACCGATACTCACACGGTACCGGGAAATTCCCGGGAATCGATACTTTTCGATACTTACTAAAAAAAATTGAAAATTTAATTAAAATGCCTTATTAACACCTAGAAAGATTAAAAGGAGTTATATCACTAATTATTTGTATAAATTTAAGTCAACTAAAGACCCAGTCCTAATACATAATTATAATATTATAGTAGATTTCGCAATAGAAGCCTATATAAAAGATGGGGTTTCAGTAAATATCATAATTTCAATAGGTTTTTTTTTACAAAAAAGTGAGAAAACGAGCTAGAAGGTGATGGTAATTGATAACACTGGCCATAATCAGTATACAGTGCCCAGTGCTATCCAGGATTTCACAATTATGATAATTCTAAGTGAGATTGCGGTCAAACGTCTGCTATTATATGCTTGTTTAGTCTGCTATAAAAAAATAAAAAAAAGCTTCTAATTCGAGAGTCATAAGATGTTCTTACTGACCCAGGAGGAAGCGAAAGAGAGATCAGGAGGAGGACACAGATAACTAATGCAGCAATGACCAAGCTCACACGCATATGGCAAAGTCGAAAGGTCTCCAACGTTACGAAAACGAGACTAGTGCGAAGTCTGGTATTCTTCAGAGCGTAAGAAAATCGATGCATTTGAAATGTGGTGTTGGAGACGAATGCTCCGCATACCATGGACGGCCAAAAGAACAAATAAATCTATTCTGGACCAGCTTCGCATACGAATCAGGCTTTCAACAATCTGTTACCAGAAGATCCTTAGTTACTTTGGTCACATTGTCCGCCGACAGCCGGATAACTTGGATAAGTTGATCGTGACGGGCAAGGTGGAAGGAAAGAGACCCCGCGGCCGATCACCTAGTCGCTGGTGTGATCAAGTGACCACTCTCATTGGCCTACCAGTTGTAAGCGCCATATGAGAAGCCGAGGACCGGACGAAGTGGAAACAGCTCATGCAGCGGGCTACGGTCGAATTTCAAGGACGCGACCTTCAGTAATGAAGAACTCGACTAAGAAGAAGAAGAGAAGAGAGAAGATGTTCAGATTCTTCAACCCAGTTATTTCACTAGCTACAGTGCACAGTGCCCTCCTATCTAAGCACAGTAATATTTTTAAATCTCTGCTCGGGCGTTAGAATAACATGCACTATTGACTGTTGGAGTGCCCACCTAGTCGACCTCTTGCAAAAGAAATATGCCCCCGGTTGGTAATAATAAAGTCAAGTAAAATAGAAAACCATCGACATTTCCATAACGTACTGGTTTAACAAGGTTTGGCATTCTCACTCTTCGATTTGACAGGTTTGTTCTGTTCTTTGCCGATCTGATGGATTCAGCAACTGTAATGCCGGTAAGGATTTTTCATTAACTACAACTTTGAAGTAGTAAATCGTTTTGTTTATCGCGACGAGTGCGTTAATGTCACTGTCAGTATTTTGGTTTTGGTCTGGTTTATTATAATGAGACCAATCTTCTTCTTCACTCTAGAAAGCAGAGCACCGAGTTCTCCTTCAGACTTCGCAAGATACTGTAAATTGCAAGTTGTTGCTATCGAGACATTTTTTCCACTTCTCTAGAGCTCTCCTCATAAAATATTCCCCATATATTATTAATGCGGAAAACTAAATAATCACTTCTCTTGAGTATGTATTTCGTTTTGTTCTCGGGTCTTTCCATCTTTTTCTTTTATTTCTTCGTTTTTTGACTTTTATGACTTCGTTCATATTATTATGGTCAGTAAAATCTAGTAGATTTTCGGATAAAAAGAGCTTTATCTCATGTTTCTAGTATTTATAGTCATTTAATAGATTTCAATTTACAAAATTAAGCAGTATTTTATTTTAAAAATCGATAAGGTAATGAATTTATAACTAAAGCATCAAAAGTATCGAAAGTATCGATTCCCGGGAAATTTCAAAAAAGTATCGGTACCGAATTATCATAAAATTTTCGAGAATTCCCGGGATTTTCGATACCGGGATTTCCCGGGAGCATGCCCTACACAGTACCACTAGTAAATGAGTGTGTCTACGGACAGTACCTTCGTTGTAATTTATAAAACGAGGGTCTTATTCTTCTGTCAGTCGGTCTCTTACACTATAAAGCTCGTTGCATGAACTGAGTACATGCTTAACTAATCGGGAGTTTTTTTCAAACTCACATGGGACCATCCTCGGGGTATTTAATATATTATATACCCTTGCGCTTCGTGAATGCTCAGCATATTCTTACTTGCCTGCTTTGCGTCGAAAATTATTTAGGTACCAGGTATCTATATTAAAAACATTAGTGCATATATTCTTTTTTGCTATTAAGTTTATTCCGCGGTTAAATTTTTTGTTAAAAAGTTTTATTACAGTGCAATAAAGCCTGTTTATATCACAAAGAGCTGCACACTTAACATACCAGTCCTTCATAAGAATGTTATATGACCTGATGGCATTGCAGCGTGCATTGCCCTTTTTTCTAACACTAATAAAATATACATTACGTTATTCTTTATAATGTCATAAATATGTCCAGATGGGAAGCAATGACTCTTTATAATCATACTTTACAATAAATGTTTTATTTAAATATATAAACGGAAAGAGCGACTGATTGACTGACTGCTCTATCAATGCTCAATGCAGCCTAAATAGCTGAACGGATTGGGTTGAAATTTGGTACAGATTAGTTTTATGGCGTAGACCTTCCCTTGAAATGATTTTTTCAGAAAAATGCGCGAGCATAAGCTAGTAATTTTAAAAGCTTCCCTGCATCATTGAAACGTTGTGATCAATTTGTCCGACCTAAACCGTATTTTCTGACCTCTAATGGTTTTTTTGCAATTGATGCAATGCACCAAAGCTTTTTCAAGAGTCGCAAGATATTAAGAGTCTTCGGCCCAGTAATTTCACTAGCTACAGTACCATGCTACCGAACTACAGTAAGTATAATGTTTGCACACCATTGCTCAGGCGGTAGAATAACTGGCATCAGTTTGAACTTATTAATATTATTTTAATTCGATAGTTTATACAATTAAATCTTCCTCGTGACTCAATAACTATAATATAGAAACCGTAAGGAAATCCGTTCAGTGGTTTTTAAGTTTGCTGGAGGTAGACAGACGCGGTTGAGGGACTTTGTAATACCTACCTTATGTAAGGATAAGGATTTAATGATCTTACTCGTAAAATACAATAAAATATGTATATTGTTAGTGCTTGTTCACGTGAACGCGCGGGCGCGGGCGCGGCAGACTTTGCTTACACCGCACGTGCGTTTGTACGTGAACACTTTCATAACACGTCGTATGTTTGATATTTCGCGCCCGCGCCCGCGCGTTCACGTGGGCCAACGCTTAGACCGCTTTCAATACGAGGACGAGATGCACGGTTTAAATTCATCATCAGCCTAAATTCGTCCACTGCTAGACGAATCGAAAGCCCCAAACTAAGTTGGCCGATACGCTGTCTCCAATCTAGAACTCGCCTATAGTTTTAAATTAATAATTTGAGACCGCCGTTTAAATTAATAGGTATACTTAATTTGTAAACTGCTGCTGATGTTGCGCTATAACGCATCATACAACAAGTGAAATTAAAAAAAATAAAATTTTAAAACAAGTTTTATTATTATTACCATCTAGCACCAATGTACTCGTCAAGACGAATCAAATGAGCCCAAACTCGATAGGGTTACGTCGTTTAATTACTGAGTTTCTATGAGCACCTTCCAGCTCCATCATCCGATCAGCTCCATGTCATAATAATATTGCATTGTTATACAAAATTACAAAATTTGTATAATATATTCAAGGATATTATACCTAACATAAACTATAGATACATGACTATAAAGTCGTACTTAAAGTTCTTTGTCCTTTATAATGACCGTAATCAACATAGTCTGCATCTGTAACAGTCTTTAAACTCGCAAACCACATGTTTATATTTATTTTGATATAATCTAGAATAATTTTGTGCAGGCTTACGTTTCTTAATGCATGCTTATGCAAATTTTCAAGACTGAGTCGTGTAAAAAAATGGTCTATTGTGTGGAAATAATCCACAGATTAATGATTGAACTGTATTTTAAACTAATCTATTCACAAAATCAAGCTCTATTGCTCCAGCTTCACCAGGAACACAATTCGTCTGTGCACTTTGCGGTCGACGTTGCCATTCCCGTATCGGCCTTACTAGCCATGCTCATAAGTGCCGAACCTTTAAAATGGATATAGAATATAGGTACTAAATAAGTAAGTAGTATTATATAATTTTATTGTATGGTCTTAAATATTATGTATTAATATACAAATTTCATTCAATCGGTTCAGCCTAAACGTGTTAACTCACACCCATACTTTCAAATTTACGAGTAGGTTTTATACAAAAATAACCGAACCGAAATATCGATCAGCCGCTTTATGTAGGTTAGGTTTGCGTATTTATAGATTTATAATACGAGTATCAATGTCACGACGCTTTCTCCATTGAACTTGAAATGTATCCTTATTAACCTTAATTACATCACAAATACAGTTATCACTGAATAAACCATTCAAATAATAGCATTAAATATATAATTTTGAGGTCACTAAACTGCGAATGAGATTCGCTACTAACGGAGTAAGAAAGGTGTGTTCAACGGAAACTTGTTTGTCGAGCTTACAAAATAATAAAAGCAACCTCGAGTCTCGAGTACTTGCATTTGCAACTTTTCGTTCAGGTTTAATGTCCAAGCCGTAAAAATATTGTCCAAATTCCTGAGAAACGGTTAAACATATCTCTTCGGCATCTTGCAATAGCAACATTCGCTAAAACTTTTCGACCTTAAAGTGGAATATTGTCACCAAGGACTTACATATGTAGGTACATACTTAAAACACACCAATTAAAATATTTGTTGCACTTATATTATACTAGTTTATGCTCTCGACTATGTCCGAGTTAATAATTCCTTTCTTAGAAGATATCTGCTTTATAAGATAAGTTATTTATCTATACCTATTCCAAATTTCAATCCAATCTGATCAGCACAGCGATTTGATCTGAGCGTTGATTATAATTAAGTCAGTCAAACTGTTATATATTATATAGGTACTTACCTGCATATTATAATAATTGAATTCTGTTGTCCTAATAATTGGCAAACCGTAGCCTAGGCACGTGTGAATGATAGAACTAAATGCCTTTTTCTTGTACGATGATCATTATCATTATCATCGAAATGGAAAAGCTACACCGATTTTGGTATAAAATTAGATATAAATGCATAAAGAGTTAGATTAATATTTTCCTACAATGGCAGTCAAACCGTGTTTAGTAATAATTAATAATAATCCTATAAATGTCATCTTATCTTTAATTTAAAGCACAAAGGGCTAACATAAATCCCAACGTGCCGATGTACGTTGGGATTTATGTCTCCGTGAACTCATATTAAAAGCTCATGTTTAAAAGTAACTAACTTAGACGGTGCAGCGACCCAAACTGAGTCTTGGCCTCCGACACAAGAAGACGCCATTCCTGCCTGTCCTGCGCTGTCGCTTCCCAAGACTCAGCTTGGAGCGCTCTCAGGTCCTTCAGTACTGCGTCCTTCCAGCGGTACATTGGACGCTCACCGGCCTCTTGCCGGTAGCTCGTCCCAAGTACGCCCTTTTCACTCCCCGATCCTCCCCCATTCGCTCTACGTGGCCAAAACAGCGAAGCGTGTTTAAAAGTGATATAATAAAATACTTACAATTATTTCAGATAATATATTATAATAAAGGATACTTAAATCTTAAAATAAGCAGGCCACGCAGTGAAATCTGTGTTGGCTACAAACTGGTCCTGATTTTTGCAGTAAAGCTACTTTTCCCTGCCAAACGGTAACTTTAGTAGGCATCGGGTAACAAGTGAATTAAAAAAAAAACTTTTTAAAAGCAATTTTTTATTATTATTATCATCCAGCACCAAGGTACTCGTCAAGACGAATCAAATGATTCCAAACTCGATGGGGTTGCGTCGTTTAATTACGGAGTTCCTTTGGCCACTTTACATCTCCATCATCAGATCAGCTCGATGTCATAATAATATTAGCATTGTCATCCGATTTATACATGCATGCAAAATTTTAGCTCAATAGGATACCGGGTCAAATTAAACTTGCAAGATTTGATTACAGACAGACAGACATACAACAGACCACTTCCACACTTCATGCTGGCAGCTTATTCACCAAAATATTGGGAACGTAGCACCATAGGAGGAGGAGGGAGGGATTTATCCCGCCTTCTAGGTTTAATCTGCTACCATCTACTGCCGCATCGTCGCGTAACATCACATGATATTGTGGTCAAAGGCTTACCTATAATGAATTTAAATAACTATATGTTTAGTATCTGAAGGTCTGACAAAACACACATTCATTCATGCTGCAATGCAAACTATTTGGTAACACATTTTTAAATAATTATAAATAATAATCATCAATAATATTGAATATGCAGTGGAATGAGCCGATTCTGATCTCAAGTTGTAGATTATTAGTAAATGAATTTGTAGAATGTTTGTTTCTAATTAATAATCATATTTTTTAGGGTTTCGTATTGCTAAAGAAAACAGTAAACTCTTATAAGATCACTTGCGTGTCCGTCTGTCAAGACTCGAAGACTCAGGAACTCGTGGAGATATCTAGTTTAAAATCAATACCATATAATTAGGTCTACGGTCCGTTAAAAGTGTGAAAAAAAAACAAATTTCTAAATTAAAGTAGAAAAAAGATACAGCCAATAAACATAATATTATTATATTTTTTAGACCCTCTCAATAAATCAATATTCATATTATGGTAACTACTTGCCGTTGCCTTATTATAGTAAGTATTTATGAAATTGTGGAGACTTTAAATATGTACATATTTATACGAGTATATTAAGTTCAGGAATAAATATATATATCATAAAAAAAAATTAAGTACCTACCTATTTAAGTAGGTACGTAATAAACACATCTAAGTTAAGTAATGTTATGCGCGTACGTACGTATTTGGATGGGTGACCCACTGGGTCACTCAACTTTTTGCTGATTTTTTTGTACGATACCCTCGATGGATGAGTCCGACTTACACTTGTCCGGTTTTTTTGCTGATAAATCTCACTGCAACGTTTCAACAATCAACCTTGGCTTTGTTATAGACTGCTTTTGGTCTCATGAATTTAAGAAATAAATAATAATAAATACCTACTAAATTATGCACAGATGTTGATATTATCAAGGAGTGGCATTTGCGTCAAACAATGAAAGGACTTGAGAGATTAGATTTACAAATTCGCCCAGTCAATTACAAAGTCAGGAAGGCCATTTAAATTTTGCAACACTGAAAAGACTAAAAATATTTTATACCGGTGGACTGATTGAGCTGAAATTTGGCATAAAGATAGTTTAGACCCTGGAATAACACTTAGGCTACATACAGTACAGCGGGTAAAACCGCTGGTAGCAGTTGGTAATATTTAAAAATATTTAAGAAAAAAGTACAATAGGCAACTACGGACTATGACAGTCAAAAGTTTAATTTGGTGTACCTACTTTTTTTTAACCCCCGACGCAAAAACGACGGGGTGTTATAAATTTGACGTGTCTGTCTGTCTGTCTGTCGGTCTGTCTGTCTGTGTGTCTGTGTGTGTGTCTGTCTGTGGCATCGTAGCTCCCGAACGGATGAACGGATTTTGATTTAGTTTTTTTTGTTTGAAAGTAGAGTTAGTCGAGAGTGTTCTTAGCTATGTTTGGTGGAAATCGGTCCAAGATGGCCGCCGCTACAAAATGGCGGATTACTTTTTTGTTACACGACCCCCTCAATATGGATATCAAATGAAAGGTAAGCCCTTTCATTTCATACCCATAGTAGAATACAACCCACTATATAAAATTTAAAATCCAAGATGGCCGCCATCACAAAATGGACAATAACATATTGCGTTGGGGGTTTAATAAATTTTTAATTTAATTCACTTGTTAAATTTAGCGTTTAGTTTAGAAGTTTCTATATCATGGTCACTAATTCGCAACGAGTGAATACAAAAACCTTCGCTAGTGGCCGTAGCGTAGTCAAAAATATTAATTTACTCTTTACAATCTTTTTTAAAATGACTCAAGCGTGGATTATTACTTAATAATGGTTATAAGTTAAGTACCGTTGAATATACACCAAAAATATATGGGACCGTCTCTGATTTTGAGTTCATAAACCTCAAGGGTAAAAGAAACGTACACCTACTCTTTTGATCTTTCCGACAAACAATGAGAAGGCACACGTGAGCGGCTAATAACTTTGTATAACGTTATAATAGTAAGTACGTACAATATACGTCATACATACACTTAGCTATATTCATAACAAGCGGGTCTAAGCTATTTCTATACTCTATACCAATTTTCAACTCAATCGGTCCACCCGTTTAGTCGTAAGGAAGTAACAAACATACATACTCACAAATTTTCGCATTACTATTATAAAAATAAATAAATATTACAAGACGTTTCACACAGCGCCAACTAACCCCAAGCAAAGCAACTTAATACTTGTTATTATGGTGGTTAGGATAACGGATATAATACTTATATACGTTTCTTTTGTAAATACATACTTATAATAGATATTGAAAACCACCCAGACCAGAAACAAATACTTGTGGATCACACAAACATTTGTCCCATGCGGGAATCGAACCCGCAACCTTCTGCGTTGCAGGCGGGTATTAGCCCACCGCGCCACAGAGGTCGAGGAGGTATTAGTGTGATATTGAGCATGTATAGTACCTACGAGTAAATATATTTTTATTGCAAATTAGTAAATAATTCGAGTACTTTGAACTATTTAATAAATATGAAAGAAGAAAGGTTACGATACGCTTCCAAGTTCTAAACAAGCGAAAAGTTAGTATACCTCTAAATGGACACACTTCGTGAGAACTGTCCCCGTCGTAAGCTCGACCATTGGCTACCCTTAAATAAAGATCTTTACTTTTACTAAGATTAAATATTAGGAATTACATATGTTATGGGAAATTTTAATTTACAAGCACCTTTAACATACTGCTGTAGCAATCTGCTTAGTTACCAGTAATATCCGCCTTCCATTGTTAAATATAAAAATTATAATTAACAGGAACTTGCTGTAATGACGTACACGACATATAGAGAGTTGGTAGTTACTAAACATGTATTTTTGATCTCAAATTCCAATGAAAAAGAGTTTCTGCGAGTGGAAGTTGGAAATTATAATCTCCTTCATGTTAGGTATCAGGATATGTTAAGATCATGTCTCTTTAAAGACTCTTGGGATAAAAAGGCTCTATGGCTAGATAGAGATAAAATAATTTTGAAAGTGTAATTTTGTAGTTTTAATACCTTACGTATACATATGTAATGGTGCCTTATCAATTGTAGCAAAATGCTTTGGAATTGCTATGTGATGTTGCAAAGGCGTTTAACAAAATAATAAACGTCGGTCCTGCTGGTATATTATTTTAGTTAATTTGATTGGACATTTGTGACATGCCCAAACTGCACGATCCTTTAACGATAAATACTTAAGTTTGCAAATAATTGCAAATAATCTTACTAATATTATAAACGTGAAAGTTTTTCACCTAAACGGGAGGACCGATTGAGCTGAAATTTGGTATCTATAGCTATCTCTAGATAGCTTAGACCCCTAACACATAGTCGTAGTACAGCGGGTTAAACCGCTGGGCGCAGCTAGTAAACTATAAATAAGCTAGCCCTAAAAAAGCACACTAAAGTCTCTACATTTTGCACCCTAGATAAAACCCTAACTAATGGTGGTCGGAGTAAAAAACCCTTTACAGCTCTTACAATTAATTGCTTAAGCCAAAAACGATCGGGACGATAATATCGTTATCAAAATCATCATCAGCAAGTTGTTTGCTCTTCAAAAATTTTATAACAATGCTAACATCTTTGGATCAATAGAAACCTAGATAATCTCGTAAAATAGTTATTTGTTATACAAGAGTGCAAAGTTGTTTATTGACCGCGTGCTCGGTTTGTATGACCGAGCGAGCGAAGGATTCTAAATTTAAATCACGAGCGCAGCGAGTGTTTTAACAATTAGAATCCTGAGCGTTAGCGAGGGAATCAAAAGTGCACAAGGTCAAAAATCTTTGCACTCGAGTGTAACACGTAACTTTTCATTCCCCCTCAGCGAGGAAATTACTAAATTAAAAAAAACATTTACGATCACAAGATACTTTTATTAGGAGTGTTAGCCGGGCGTTTGGCTTGATATTTCTCAACAATTTTTACGTATTCCTTGCGAATGACGAAGTTGCGGTCTCCTTTTGTCTTTGTATTAGGTAAATGAATTAACAATAAGTCATCTGAATGTTTTTTCGATGTTTTTGACATTAAGTTGTGTTAGTTCCCTAGTTTGACATGCTCCGTTCATAGCAATAATAAGGACAACCTGTAACGTAAAGGGTATTATGAATTATGGTAGATACATTAATACAATTGATTAACATGCATAATAAATTATGCCTATGAACATCAATAATTAACTTACTTTTGCCGCTAATTTTACGGAATCAGGTGCTTCGCTATGAAACTTTTCAATTTCAGATGCTGTGAACACCTTAGATTTTTTTGGTTGATGATCAGATGAGTCTCTCATTTTACTTGTTTTAAGTTTCTTGTTTTAACCAATAAAGAAGGAATTATATTATATAGGTATACTCGTATTTTATACCTAGTTTTCATAATTCGACGTGAAAAGAAAAAAGCGCGCGCACAGATGACAAAAAAATTAAGAGCGCGCAAAGCAAATTAAAAAAATAAAGTATACCAAGGAGGTTCCACGTCAGAGTTTTTAACAATTTTAAAAAAGTTGTACGTTTAATTCGGTACTATAGAGGTGGAAGTAAATAGGTTTAATGATGTTTTTGACTAACAAGCTCCGTGCACACGATCTTCTTAATTCAAATTTACTTTACCCTCTACAGGATAAAATGGACTTTTCCAGTCAGATATCGAAGCACAAAAATACACTTTCCGAGGTGGGGGGATGAAAATGTTATTTGGCCTTTGACATTGAATTACTTACGACAATTTATTTCATATTATGACTTTTAAGACAACTTTTAGAACACCAATATGTCGGTACCAAAATTTCAGCTTTCTTATTCCGCGGCTGATTGCTAATTTGACTAGAGACTTATAGAATAGAATAGAATAGAAAACTCTTTATTGTTCACACAAATACAATAATATAGCTTAGAACTAAGATTACACAGAAATAAGTATTACAATTGGCGGTCTTATCGCTAAAAGCGATCTCTTCCCTCTTCTTCTCTTCTTCTTTTATAGATAAACGCCTAAAATATATTATATTAAAAAAAAAAGGTAGCACTCCGGGAGTGCCGGCAGAAGTGAAAACTTCAATATTAACGTTGTGTTTAATTATAAGTATAAAAGTACTATCATTTATGAGGTAGAATACAATGTTTATTTATTGCGCTATCGTACACACATATGATAATTTATATGTTGTTATTTATAATATTATATCGTTATTTATATATTACATTAAATTTTATCTCTCAGAAAAATCAACTTCCATCCATAATTTCGACGACTTTTACACCATCAACAGAGCAGCACACTCAGGCACGGTAGAAAGAGTGGGAGATACTAGTTCCTCTCCCTTCCCCTCGATCTTACGCTTTTTCGATCAGCATCACGTGACCCTGACGCGAGTTTTAAAGTTTTTACCCATACAAAAAAGTGCTCAGCGCCGCTAAAAAAGTTTTCACTTCAAAAATATATGACTTAATCGCGAATTCTGTTCAGGCGTTAATATTTTTCCTTATTCATGAGTTCCTTAAATTGAAGGTAGCGCTTGAGCGACTTCATCTCAGAGAAAATTATTCAGATAATTTCGACAGGTGTTTATGTATAGGAAGTCTGTAGGAACTTGAACCGCAGCCTATAAAACAACAAGTGAAATTAAAAAAAACTTTTTAAAAACAAGCTTTTATTTATTACCTTCTAGTACCAAAGTACTCGTCAAGAGTCAGCACGAATCAAACGTGCTCAAATTTCCATCCAGCTCCAGCTCCATCATCAGATCACCTCCACGTCATAATAATATTGCATTGTCATCCGATTTATACATACATGAATACAAATTGGTAACGGGGAAAAGGGGATCGGACAAGGTCAAAAAAATATATCATATTAGGCAGTAATTTTAATAATAAAAATATATTCGATACGTTTTTTTGCTTGAGAATAAAAATAAAAAATAGCTTAGATATAGCGCTTATAGGTTTATCGATAATGACGCTTGACGTCATTTGTGGATGCATTATATTGTATCGACTCGAGTACCCATAATAATTATGGGTACTGATTATGAATTTTAATAAACACTTTTGAATAGGTTTGTACAATGCAAGTAGTCTTTTTCACGAAAGAGGTCGCGGAATTTTGCGGAACTAAATTTCATTTTTCGATAATTACTGGTCTTCATTCCCTAAATAATTATTATTTGTTTGATAAATAAATATATATAATCAATTAAGAAATTCAATTTTATTTTAAGAAATATATGAGGCGTTAAAAAGTTATAAAAATGCTAACTTAAAATTTGCGATAGTGGCGCCCCGCAAAAAGGACTCCTTTCGTGAAAAGCACTATATAAACGTCATATACAAGAGAGATATATACCGCGCTTAGGTCATTTTTTGTATGAAAACAAAGTCACCAAAACATGGTGGGGTGCGGGGGATGAGTGGCTAGATTTGATTGGCTCGTTCAAGGTGACGTCACAGTTACGCCACAGATTAGGTAATAGTTAGAGGCATAACATGACTTTCTAGTGATGTGGTAAAGTCGCTATATCGTATCGATAAGAAAATATAAGTTACTGTTATTCTTAAGTTTAATGAGAAAGTTCGTTGTATTGTATACGAGAGATATTTTAATATAACTTCATTGAAGTTTTATTATAGCTTAAATATTTTCTCATATCTATTACCTCCCAAAGTACCCGAATAAACATTTTATATGGTTTCACTAAAATATAAATAGGTCCATCGCTCGCATAAAATTTTTAGTCCTAATTTTAAAAAATTATGCGTGCGAATACGCACCCTATAAGAATAAACAATAAATGTTAGATAGCGAATTATTTGTTTTTAAAATAGTGACAAATTTAACATTATGTATTTATTAAGCTTCTTTACACTTCTCTTATTATAAGCTTCATAATAACCATTCATGAATTAAATACCAGTAACCCTGTATATAACCCTTTAACCGCCAGACTTAAAATCACTTGTCGTGCCCCTAGCGCCAGGCAAGTTTTTTGAATTATAAATACCTACAATAAAAGTGATGTCTAATATTTATTCTATTTGGGAGAGAAGCATAAAACCAACTGTAAATCATAACTTTATTCACTATTTATCTAATTACGAGTATAGTTTTATAAAATACAGTGTTATGACTTAAAAAATGTAGATTTAAAGTGCAGTCGGAAAAATACGACTTGTCGGAAATATACGACTCTGGCGGTTACGTAACAGAACAGGCTTGTCGGATATATCCGACGGTGGCGGTTAAAGGGTTAACCCTTTAACCGATAATTTTGGTACCTTAATATACCTAATACCTACCTACTTCAAAAATTTCAATAACATTTTTGTCGATAAAATTTGTGGTGTAAATTTAAATTTGTGTCTTATCACTAGTTTATCCGGGCGTAAGAGAGAACGAGATAATGTTATACAAATTTACCAAGAAAAAATGAGATGAAAAGAAACTTGGCCATTTTTATATTGCATTTTATGTTAAACATTTTTCAATGATTATTATCGGAATAATAACTTGCCTGTGTAATAAGATTTCGTCTTTTGCGTAACTGAATGTAGCGCTAGTCTTTCTGCGCCTTTTTATTGAACAATACGGCATTTTTATTAATTATTTTTCATTAAGTATGTGAATGTCACGCTGTCAATGTCGGCCGTGGAATGAACACGAAAAAGAGGCGGAGCTACGAGCTTATGTTGATTCAGGCATATGACTTGGCGACTGTTACCTCATTACAAGCTTTATATTACTTTCACCTGTCTGTTGTCTGTCTGTCTGTCTGTCTGTCTGTCTGTCTGTCTGTCTGTCTGTCTGTAATCAAATCTTGCGAGTTTAATTTGACCCACTTCCCGGTTTCCAATTGAGCTGAAAATTTGCATGCGTGTGTAAATCGGATGACAATGCAATATTTTTATGACATCAAGCTGATCTGATGATGGAGCTAGAAGGTGGCCATAGGAACTTTGTCATAAAACAACGCAACCCCATCGAGTTTGGGCTCATTTGATTCGTCTTGACTAGTACTTTATGATGCAAGATAATAATAATAAATAAAGCTTGTTTTTAAAAAGTATTTTTAAAATTTCACTTGTTTTAGCTTCCATCTCTAGCTTTATGATCTGTGATAAACGTAAACACACCACAACTTAAAACAGCGCCATCTAGCGGTAAGTAGCGAATTTATCATATCACCACTCAATTCCCGAACCCAAGCAAATGGCAAAGTCGTGCTCCGCGTGGCCGTCAGGGGCCGCCACTTGTATTGTGTCGTTCCTATGGCTATCTTCCAGCTCCATCATCAGATCAGCTCCATGTCATAATAATATTGCATTGTCATCCGATTTATACATGCATGCAAAATATCAGCTCAATCAGAAACCGGGAAGTGGGTCAAATTTAACTTACAAGATTTGATTACAGACAGACAGACAGACAGACAGACAGACAGACAACAGACAAGTGAAAGTAAATAAAAGCTTGTAATAACTTACAAGATTTGATTACAGACAGACAGACAGACAGACAGACAGACAGACAGACAGACAGACAGACAACAGACAAGTGAAAGTAAATAAAAGCTTGTAAAATTATAAACCACTAAACGATTCGTGAGTTAAATACTCAATTCGATAACGGTCGGCACGAAGCCGAAGTAAATACAAGTGAGTTTATGCCGTTTATTTACAAAGATGAAAATTATTAAACAACTTTTTTAATAAGAACTAGTCGTATTTTGAACACATTGCAGTTATCGTTTCCCGAGCGAAACAACTAGGGAATCTTTAAGGTACGAGTGAATGTTACCTTTCTAGGCATCTTACGTGATTCTTCGTCGACCACATCTGGATTTTCCACCAGTTGGAAGCCTCTATACTGCCCTGAAGCTCTTAAACGCAGTATTAAAATTTATATTAGTAGTCCTCTGCCAAATTACACCCTACTCTTTAATTTATAACTTTCCGTGCAAAGTTGGTTGCCTGGAAGTGATCGCTCTAAGCGATAAGGCCGCCCATTGTGGTCATTAATATTAGTAGGTACTTTAATTTAGTTTTAAGTCTATTTTGTTATTTTTTGACCAAATAAAGAGTATTGTATTGTAGTTAAATATTCAACCTCAGCACTAATCACTACATCCATACATATAATAAGAATGGAAATTTCTCCCCATTCATTGTGATCCTTTACTAAGGTGAACTGTGAAAATACGCATATGAACAAAACGACGCGAAAAAGTCGCTTGCGCGATCTAATTCGTAAAACATTTTGTCAATTTTTCCTAGGGAAACGTAAAATAAAATAATAAAATAAATAATAATCATTTATATCGGACACATCGCCCCTAATTTACATCAAAAATTCGAAATAAAAGTAATAGAATATAAAGTAAATTCAATTCAAAAAAAAATAGTGCCAAAAACGCTACAGACGCCATCTATCGATGTGGCTGTAAACTTGTGGTTGACCTTTAGTTTAATTTGGGCTAAATTTGTAAATAGTTTGTGTCACTGGTGTGGTTAAACAACACCACCGATTTGAATAAAATTTTCACTAATACGTTGCAGTTTTCTCTACTTGAAACTTAGTGTTGGTTTTAGTCAAATCGGTTCATAAATAAAAGAGTTATATCAATCTAAAGATTCGCATATAAAATGCTAATAAACAAGAATGGAAGTCATAGGAACCGCGTAATCAAAAGACAAAACCTCATCGAGTTTGGGCTCATTTGATTCGTCTTGACGAGTACTTTAATACTATATAGTAACCAGGATCTAATGATGGAGCTAGAAGGTGACCATAGGAACTCCGTGATTAAAAGACAAAACCCCATCGAGTTTGGGCTCATTTGATTCGTCTTGACGAGTACTTTGATGCTATATAGTAAACAAGGTCTGATGATGCACGACGAACGTAAATATAGTAATAGGGTAAATATAGTACATTTTGCACCTTATTTTTAATTTCTAAACCATGTAAAATCATCAGTTAACAAATTAAAATTCATTTAAATTAGTAAATGTAACTTATTTCCAGCGCCAGCGGAAAATAATGGAACTAATCTAATGTGCGCATGACGCGTCTAAATATCAGTAAAAAGTATCTTTTTGCTGCTTATTTTTAATTTCGAAAACATGTTAAATCATCTGAAGATAAATAGAAATTCATTTAAAATTCATTATTTTTCATACAAAGTAGCGCCACGGAAAATAATGGAACTATAATGTCTTAGGAAATCTCTTAGATAAAATCGTTCGTATTTTTCTCTACAATTAACCTGGTATTGGTTTTATTTAAATCGGTTCATTAATAAAAAAAATATATCAATCTAAAGATTCACATATAAAATGCTGAAAAATAACCGATCGTTTGAATAGGGTTGATGCGTGTTTTAAGTAGTGTTTATTATTAACCCTAGAGTACTAATGTAAATTTACCACCGCTTAATACTAATGATCGCTTGGGAGGCTACTTTTTAAGTAAACCCAATTTATTGTGTCAGTTATTTATTATATTTATATACAAATAACATAAATTAATAGGTAAACATCTACCCTTTCAAAAACTTAAACGATTATTCTTTTTTAAAATTAACATTAGTCTTAAAATAAGACTTAAAACATACAATTATGAACATTTTTTATCAGAACACAACATTTGTTAAGTCTGTTTAAAAAAATACTTCTATATATTTTTTTATTTTTTTTGGCATTAATATATTACTATCCGATATATAAGCTTTATAAAACAATATATAAAACTTATGGTAACATCAAATTTTTGTCTACAAACTAATTTGAAGTCAGGGCAAAACAATACGATTTTCCGCTGCTGGTTTTTCTTTTGACGCGTTTTCTGGAACTGGTGAACCTGACGCATTACTTGAGGCTTGATTTAGTACTGAAGTGATGGGGATTCAAAGATATCTTTTAGTCGGAATGACACGAAAAAAGCATCTGCCGCGCTAACGTCAGTGCCATAAGGGTCGACTTCCAGGTGGTCCTCAGTTTTGCTGTCAGAGTTCTCATTTAGTAAAGAAGCGGCTATTTATTCTTCTTTGAGATTCATCTAAAAGGAAAATAAACATTTGCGAAGTTATACCATTGCTATATGCTAAAAAAAACGCAAATCAAAATAATTAACGAAAAATAAAACTTACCGTTTAATACTAATGATCGCCTCCCAGGCGATCCAGTAGCTTATATCTCGAAAACGGAGCGTCCCCGCTGGACTCCCGCGCGCTCACGTCTTCGGTTCGGTGTATGCTGAATTGGCCCGAAAGCCGAAATTGATTGGCGGGCGCGTTTTTGAAATAATCGAAAAAAACTGACCGTGCGCGGCCTGTCAGGCGATGATTAGTACTCTAGGGTTAAGTACCGTGTAGAATAGAACACAAGCATAATTAAATTATAATTATAATAAATAATGATGCAAAAATAAATGTAGTTTGAAAATAAAAGTTTGTATTTTCGCGCTTTATTTGAATGTATTGCTTTAGTGTTGCCAGATCATAGCGCTTTTTTGCTTTTTTTTTATCCGCGGCATTTAGCGGAACTAAATTTAATTTATTCGATTATAATAATAACTGTATATCCTAAATAATTTTTCTTTGTAAGATTAAAAAATAACTACGTATTTAATTATTAAGAAATTAACTATTATTATGTGAAATTACGAGGACTCAAAATCTAAATGTCGCCACTGAATCACAAAATTATCCGTTACACAAAACGGCCGCCGTTTGCAAGCGCAAAATGTTTATAAATACGCTTAAGGAGAAATTTTAATTATTTAGCCATTATATAAAAAGCCGCATTATCTTATTGTCGATTCAATTGGCCGCTTGCAACCCGCCGCGGCTCATTGCAAATATTTAGTTCAATTTCTAACAACAAAAATGGCGTCGACAGCTAATTCTGTCATACAAAAACAAAACTTTAAAAACAGTGAAAATTCGGACATTTTGGAAAAAAAATGTGATATATAAAAAGCTTTATTTCCAATTATTATTTATTGTAATGATTAATAAACGAGAGCAATGAAAAAGTGAAAGTATTTGGAGGTTATTCTACACGTGAAAACGCTAGGGTGTCTATGGAAATTGGTATACGGCGAACGTCTGCAGAATATTATTATACCTTCATCGGTTCCAAGGGCGGATCCAGGATTTGGTCCTGGGGGGGGGCAAGGTGCAGACGGGCATATTATAATTTTTACTACGAAAAGTGTGTGTTTAGCTTACTCTGAACAGTTAGAAAGTTCAAATACCCTTAATAATAATTACGCGAGCAGCGTGTTGCGAGTGCCGAGAAAAAAAATAAAATCTTAACCAGGGCCATCTTAAGGGGGGGGCCCTTAAATCTGCCTATGATTGGTTCTGTGGCTATAATGTAAATTGAGCACTCTTAGTGACTGATTTTTTAAATGTAAATTTGTATTATTGTAAAACACTCGGCCAATCATGATGACCGATGGTAATTGAGTTTAGGGAATTGCAACATCAGTTGGTTAGGTTAGGTTCGAACAGTGACCGCAATGCGCGAGCCGAGCGAGCGAAGCGAGCGTGCCGCGGGAGCGGCCGGCGATGCGCCGGATAAGACTTTTTCACATTATTATTTTTTAATTCTCTTTATTTTTTTGTTATTTTAATGCATCTATACCTTATATGATAAAAATGTAATAAGACATTTATTCAATAAGTTTCAATAATATTAAGTCATTAAATAAGTACTTGATTACTGATATAAAGTCTTGACAATCAGTCTGAGGTGTATTTCTACACATTTCACGCATGCAAATAAGCGGTGGCCGTTTGTGAAAAGAGCGCATAGTACGCACACCTTTCGTAGTCAGATAAAAACAATTTGATATATTATATACTACTAGCTGTGCCCAGCGGTTTTACCCGTTGTCCTATAACCGTTGTGTTATTCCAGTGTCTAAGTTATCTCTATACCAAATTTCAGCTCAATCGGTCCACCCGTTTAGGCGTGAAAAAGTAACAAACACACATCCAGACATCCATTCTTACAAAACTTTCACGTTTATAATATTAGTAAGATAAATCCGCGTTTTTTGAGTGTTACTGCCCGGTTTTTAACTTTCGCTGCTGGCAACACCTCTCAACTCCGGTCAACAATAATAATTAGTTTGAAGCATCGTTTGAAGTTTGTAATTTGAATAATATTTTGTGAATGATTGAGTGTTCTTTTATCTTTTAGGTTTCACAAAATACTAATACATAATTATTTAGATAATTGTTATAAATTGTTTTTTGTCATGGGGCAAAAGGGCTAAAATTTTAGCGTATCTAAGTGAGATTTTTTAGGTTATGTTTATTTATTTCGATTTTTGACATAGGTAAGTTTTATTATTATAAAGTTAGATACCTATTAGTTAAATATTTCAAAAATATTCCATTGACAAATTAGATTAATGAATTATAACTTCTTTTCAGTTTGTACATACACAAAAAATTAAACGAGAAAAAGAAAACAGTCTATGAAAGGATAAATATTATTGAAGTGAAACTTCTTTATCGGCGTTGGAAAAAATTTACCGTCACATTTTTTCGGTTACGCGTCACGGTTACGCGTCACACTTTTATAATTTGAAGACTATCAAAGAAAAGGTTTGTACAACTGTTTGCCTATAGAGTTACCTACTATAGGTACTTACTCTTAATTCCATTGATGTTTTTTTTTTTTTTTTTTTTTTTTTTTATATTTCCATCAGCAATCAGTCGCCAGACTATAAGCTAATATGTTCTCTAAATATTGTCTTGAGAGGCGAGGAGGCCAGCGCCTCCTCTGCCTCATTACCAAACATCTTTTCTTTTGAGTCTTTTCGGTGTTGGCGACTGATTTAAGAGTTCAGTCGCAAGAATATTGGGATGCACTGATAGACGTTCTGCATATTTTTGTTTTAGCCTCTCAATTTCACATTGGACAGTTGACACTCCAAGATATTCTTGTATCTCTGTTGTTTTGGAGAACCAAGGAGCATTTGTGATGGTGCGGAGGATGTTATTTTGTGCTCTTTCTAGACTCATTATGTTACTTTTGCTAGCGGAGCCCCAGAGTGGAATACCATAGGTCCAGATAGGTTTCAAGACAGAGTTGTATAACAGTAATTTGTTGTCGACTGATAAGGCTGAATTTCTGCCCATTAGCCAGTAAAGGTTAAAAAATTCCATTGATGTAAAAAATATTATTTTCATTAATGTAATAATACTATGCACCCAGCAGTTTTACCCGCTGTACCTTTGTGTTATTCTAGGGTCTAAGCTATCTCTATACCAAATTTCAGCTCAATCGGTCCGCCTGTTTAGGAGTGAAAGAGTAACAAACATTCATCCAGACATCTATACATTCTTACAAATTTATTATGTAGTAAGACTAGCTTGCCTGTCTGTATGTTATATCAATGTCTTAAGCTATCTCTATATGATGGTTAGCTGAATCGGTCCATCTATTATACCCAATAGGTGTAAAGAACCAAACTACAGTAAAATTAGACAGCCAATTGTCTCACTGTTTATAATGCAAACTGTTATTAGATTTAATTTATCTTAAAATGTTACCTACAATATTATATTATGATAGGACTAGCTGCATCCAGTGGTTTTACCCACTGTACATATAGCCTATGTGTTATTCCAGGGTCTAAGCTATCTCTATACCAAGTTTCAGTTCAATCGGTCCACCCACTTAGGCGTGAAATAGTAACAAGCATACACCTTGGCATCCACACATTCTTACAAACTTTCACATTTATAATATTAGTAAGATGACTACAATATATAAAATTTGTTTTACAGCCTTAAATAACTCTTCATATCGGAGATGTACATGAGTTACTGAATCTACTGATGAAAGCACTGCAAAATGAGTAAGCACCCGTTCCAGAGGAATAAATTAACAAGTTGAAGAACCCCTCGATTATATTTTAAATATAAATCTTTTATCATTAATTTTCTAATTATAGGTATACCATTCACATAACAGTTATTAAATGAGTGACTTTTAAGATCAAATTTATGAAAATTATGATAATACATTAGTTTTTATATATGCATACAGTGGTTTTACCTGCTGTACTGTAGCCTATGTGTTTTTCCAGGTTATATGGGAAGTAACCGCTGCTGATGCTGATTTAACTAACTTAGTGTAGATAGTTTGAGTTTCGGGAAAGAAAATCGAATTGTTGCCTGGGGTAGCGAAGCAAAACTGCATTGAAAAACCCTGCACCATATTCTTCGCTACTAACAGCGGGAGCGAATATCGGTTTAGTCATCCATCATGTCTAAATGGGTGCACCAAATTAATTATAAATTGATTGACGCGTTACGAAGTGCGCGCGGGTCAGCTAGTAGTATAAAATAAAGTTGCTTTCCACGTCTGTCTGTCCCTATGTATGTTTATATCTTTAAAACTACGCAACGGATTTTAATGCTGTTTTCATTAATAGATAGAGTGATTCAAGAGGAAGGTTTATAATATATGTACATGCTTGCAACGCAGAAGGTTGCGGGTTCGATTCCCACAGGGGACAAATGTTTGTGTGATCCACAGGTATTTGTTTCTGGTTCGGGTGGCTTTCAATATCTATTATAAGTATGTATTTACAAAAAAAAGTATTTAAGTATTGTTATTCTAACCACCATAACACAAGCATTAAGTTGCTTAGCTTGGGGTTAGGTGGCGCTGTGTGAAATGTCCTGAAATATAATATAATATAGTAGAGAAACCGAGTGAGGTGGGGTTACTCTGTACACGATAAATGCGAGTGTATAGCTATCCAAACGATGGATCACCTTCTGCAATGCCCCAGCTGCCCTGTAAAAGTACGAAACAGGATCTCATTGAGGCCAATGACACAGCTATAGCTCTGTCCACCTACTGGTCCAAGCAGCTATAGATCTTAAAAAAAAAGCTATTTCGACTCGAAAAGAAGAAGTAGAGAAACACTGATAATTTTCTATTAAGTAAACGTGACGAAGTGGGCGCGGGTGTACTAGTTTCACACAAAAAGTATGTAGGTAGGTATATGATATTTTTGACATTTAGTTTACTGCGTTTTTAGTCCAGTCAAATTAGACATTCGAAGTTACATAAAGTCCCAACAAGCTGAATTTCTGTGAAGTTGTTCAAAACATAATTATAAACAATGTCTAGAAGTTCCCCATCATTCCCCTGTAAGGAAAAAATTTTATTCAAGGTCAAAGGTCAAAACAATGAGTTTTTCGCGATTTTCAGCAAAACGGTAAGTTTTATCATAAAAACATCTTTGACAAAATTGTAGATCATAAAATTGTCTACAAAAAATTAGGCTCAAACTATGTCTAAACCAAATTTTAGCTTAATGGGGTCATTAGTTACTGATTTCGTATTCAAACATTGACCTCCTTTATCCCGCCTTAGAGGTTGATTTTTGGAATAAAAAGTATCCCATATCATTTTTTAGGACTTGGTCTACCTTTGTACCAAATTTCAGCTCAATAGGGCCAGCGGTTCTAAATTTACCATACAAACTTTGACCCCCCACTTACCCCCTCTTTAAAGTTAAATTGTGTCATAAAAACTATTCAATGTTCCTCAACACAATCCCAACAATCGTTTTACAAAATTTCAGCTCAATCGGGTAAACGGTTACGGATTTGCATACAAACGTTTTTCGGGAATAATTCCTTTTCCTGAGGGAATTTCAAAAAATCGCTTCTTATTGCACGATGAAATCTTCCAAGGAATACGCTGTCCAAATTTCAGCTCAATCCGTCCGGCCGTTTGGGCTGTGCGTTGATAGCACGAAAGTGTACGAACGATTTTATATAAGAGATTACAACTTTTTGAATCGTTATATCTCAAAAACGGTGGCTCGTAGAAAAAAAAGTATTAAATATTTTTTTGTAGACAATTTTATGATCTACAATTTTGTCTCAGATATTTTTATGATAAAACTTACCGTTTTGCTGAAAATCGCGAAAAACTCATTTTTTTTACCTTTGACCTTGAATTAAATTTTTTCCTTACAGGGTAATGATGGGGAACTTCTAGACATTGTTTATAATTATGTTTTGAACAACTTCACAGAAATTCAGCTTGTTGGGACTTTATGTAACTTCACTCTCATTTTTTGGTCTAAATTGACCGGACTATTTAGGTGCAGTAGGGATTGTATAGGCCTATTTAGTATATCTACTTTATTAATAAAGTGAATCACGGTATTTCCAATAACGTAGGTAATTTAGTTCCTTGTGCCGGGTCTGTCTCACACGAGTATGGAAAAACGAGGTCAGGATTACAATTAATTGATATAGCTATTTGTGTGAGCAGGTAGGAGCCAACTTCGGAAGATCTTGCTTTGTCTAGATTATAGAGTTACGTATAGAGAAACGAAGCTGAGCAAGACAAAACATAATCTATTACGAAGGTAAAACAAGATCGAAAAGGAAAGCGAATCTATTGTTACTGTGACCGTTTTTGGTTCAGTGTTGTTGTTAGTTCATCTACGTATATATTATAACAATCTTATGCTCGCGGCTTTGCCCGCGTGGCAAAATCCTATCTTAGCAGAGGTCTACGACATAAAACCTGTCAGTGTTCCAAATTTCAACCCAATCCGTTCAGTTTGTGCTGTGCGTTGATAGATCAGTCAGTCACTCACTCACTCTTACCTTTATATATTTAGACTTATTTTCTTAGGAAGACCAGCAGCTAATGCTACGAGTAGATACATAGGTAGATTACCTACCTATTTTTCCTATTAGGTAGATAAATAATTATAGTTACTGTTATAAGTTATAACTATTGTGTTTTTGCGTGTTATTTTGGTGAATTGAGTTCATTGCTCTGTGTCTTGGTGTTCCGACAGATGGTAAAAAAGACGTGCTTGAAAATCTCTAATGTATTAACAAAGTCGGGTCGGGTTTCTCCGAACACTGGCTGGTCCGATTTTCATAGTTTTTAGGCTTCCGTAGAAAACAAGCAAGCCTTATAGTTTCGCTATGTTCGTCTGTCCGTCCGCTGCTTAACTATAAGTCCTAGAAAGCTCTAATTTTGCACAAATAAGGGCAATAGTAGGGGTAAAATTAATTAATTAAGGGAACCTTTCCCTCCCATACATGTAAGAAAAGGAAGATTTTTTTTCGGCTGATCCCATCATGTGGGGTTTCGTTGAATAGGTACTTATTTTAAAATGAGCGATGGGTTGCTAAGAATCTTTTTCGATTTATTGATCCATTTAAATGATTTGAATATCATTATGAATAGTTTAAAACTTTTTATTGAGCGTCTCCCCCATATATAGCGCTTGTCCTATTTATTGGTTTGTTGTATTTTGTCTCCCTCCCGAATAGCAGAATAACTTTTTGAAAAATAAAATAAAAGAAAAGTATTCTTTTTTATACAAACTGTCCCAATAAACCAACCTGTCATTATTTAGTTACTATTATTTATCTTGTGCTAATTATTATTGCTCAGTTTTACTTCCATATCCTTTAATACGCACATATATTGAGTAATACGTCATTTTGGTATCTAATATGATATACCAACGAAGCAGGTACCTATTACCTATGTGCATATTAAAATAAAACTTTATCATGTACTTAAATATAGGGAAATAAGAATAAAAATACATTTTTCTCATATTCTCGTTTATTCGTCCATATAATATTTTAAATTATTTTTATATTAAACTAAATATAAAGGTATTTTAGGTAAATAAATATAGTACTTCAAAATAAATACTTATTATATTTTTATTACAAGCCATAGACTGCGTGTAAAAGCTATAGCCCAGTCAATGAGTGCCCAAAAAGGGTATGTGGATCGAAAAGTCGAAAGCAGAAAAACTAACTTAGTAACTTTGTTTGGACTAGTTAGGAGATAAACATACTAAAAGTCCCCACCCCTCCGAGGTGAGCCCGAGGGGGGGGAGGCCGAAGAAGGTCCCATTTTTAGGTTTTTTGCTTATATGTCAAAAACTGTGCGTTGTACGATATTTTGTTGTACTACATTATTAAACCTCATAAAATTTTCTACAACTTTGGCCTTCACACTTTTCATCTATCTCCAATCGTTGTCCAGCTATGAGCTTCCAAACATGGTCTATTTTGAAGACGCTTAAATTAGTTTTCCATACAAAGTCGGTAAAAAAATCTTACAAATAAAATTTGACCAACTTCTGGTTGTCGTATCATAATGAAACTTTGCAAATATCTAGAAATCTGATGACAGTTTAATAATCTGGTACCACTGAGCTAATCTGATGATGGAGCCAGGAGGTGTCTAATGAAACTCTTCAATGGCTATTAGTAAACCCGTCGAGTTTGGGCACATTACATTCGAATCGATGAGACTTTTTCATAACACTTGCTGTCGAGGGTCTGATAATGGACCAGGAGGTGCCTACGTCTCATCAATCCGAATGTAATGAGCCTAAATTCGCCAGTTTTACTAATAGCCATTGAAGAGTTTCAGTAGACACCTCCTGGCTCCATCATCAGATCAGCTCAGTAGTACCAGATTATTAAACTATCATCAGATTTCTAGACATCTGCAAAGTTTCATTATGATACGACAACCAGAAGTTGGTCAAATTTTATTTGTAAGATTTTTTTACCCACTTTGTATGGAAAACTAATTTAAGCGTCTTCAAAATAGACCATGTTTGGAAGCTCATAGCTGGACAACGATTGGAGATAGATGAAAAGTGCCAAGGTCGAAGTTGTAGAAAATTTTATGAGGTTTAATAATGTAGTACAACAAAATATCGTACAACGCACAGTTTTTGACATATAAGCAAAAAACCTAAAAATGGGACCTTCTTCGGCCTTCCCCCCCTCGGGCTCACCTCGGAGGGGTGGGGACTTTTAGTATGTTTATCTCCTAACTAGTCCAAACAAAGTTACTAAGTTAGTTTTTCTGCTTTCAACTTTTCGATCCATATTTCTTCTTTTACTGGACTACTATATTTGTATAATCGACTACATTTTTTAGTATTAATGTCATGTTTTGACGAAATAATCATAAAATCAAATATATCTGAATTACATTATAATAGTGATATTCCTCGTACATATACACTGGAAAACTGCGTTGGGCAGCGTACTGAGCAGACGTATTGCAAATTTTTATTTAAATCTCAATATTATATAGCAGTAGAATTTAAAGCGTAACGCGTAAACATAAAGTATTAAATCAAGTGAACAGTGGTGTGGTGGTCACGCTCTTATTTCATTGACAAAGAAGCTCCTCGACAAGTAAGAAGGGAATAGCGAATATTACTATTTCGCCGTTTTGCCCTACTCGGGGCGAGCGCCGACGACTTACGAACGGAATACATAGATATCAGAACAATGTTGCGTTCGCCTACTGGAAGTGGCCTTGTCACTGGGCTCAGCGGTTCGCAACCAAACTTAGCGGGTGGAGAGACTTCTTCAGACGTATTGAGAATGCAAATGAGAAGTAAACGTAAGAAACTTGATGATGAAATTAATATCGAAGACAACATCTGTGAAATGCGTAAGCAAATGGCCCTTATGATGGAAATGATGACTGCCCTCAGCAACAATCAAAAAGAATTTATGGATAAAGTCAGCAACGATATCACAGCAATTAAGGGGGAAATCATTGAAATAAAACATGCTACAAACACTCTTAAAACAGAACAAGTTGAATTAAAGTCGGAAATAACAAATATTAAGAGGGACATGACGCAGACAGATATAAAGATAAATAGCATTGTATCAGATGTTGCGAATCTCAAGACTACAGAACCAACTTCTCCAGTTCGTTCAGCTGAATCTATCATGATGGAAATAAGAGATCGTGAAATAAGAAGCAGAAATATTATTATTACCGGAGTTGCAGAGCCACAATGTGAAAACAAGAATGACAGAAATATCAAAGATAAAGAAGAAGTTATAAAAATAACTAGACAGATAGATGAGAAATGTCCAGAACCCACCAATATATACCGCCTGGGAAAATATATGCGAGACAAATCACGAGCGATCAAGGTATGTTACACCACGCAGGAAGCTGTCATGCCTCTGATACGAAATAGAAGTAACCTCAAACTTGACAATATCAGAGTGTTTACGGACCAAACACCGCAGCAACAGTCTTTTATGAAAGCGCTTAAAGAAGAATTAAAGAACCGTACGGATAGAGGCGAAAAAGACTTGATCATAAAATATGTAAAGGGTATTCCTAAGATAATAGATTTATCTACAAAAAACTAACTCGACAGATACCTAACCAAGTTGCAGCAACGGCTAAAGAAAGCATTTCTTATGAACTAGTATACAACTACGAAGATGTTACACAAAGCAAAAAATCCCTAAAATTCTTATATGCCAATGTCAGAAGTATAATCAAACCTGGTAGACTAGATGAACTGAAATGTGTCCTTAAAGCAATCACAAGCACAGTACAAGTGGTTATATTAACAGAGACTTGGATAAAAACTGAAGCTGAAGCTAAAAATGTAAATATTGAAGGATATCATCACTACTATAACTACAGGAGTAATTCGAGAGGTGGAGGTGTATCAATTTTCGTACATAATTGCTTAAAACACAGCTTAATAGAAGAACAATATGTGAATGACTGCCACTACTTATGGATACATATTGAAAAATTTACACTAGACATAGGTGCAATATATAGAAAACCGGAACAGAAAAACTTTAATAATTTCTTGGACAACTACTCTGAAGAACTAGAGAAAAGACAAAGGTGCATAATATTTGGGGACTTTAATATCAATCTACTCAGCACTGACCGGACTGTCAAACTATATAAAGAGATTATAAAACAACATGGCTACCAGATTATAAATAAAATTGACAAAAATCACTGCACTCGAGAAACGGAATCTACGAAAACTATAATCGATCATGTTTGTACTAACCTAAAGAATAATAATATGCACTTCTCCATTATTGATACACCAATTTCCGATCATAAACAAATATATATAGAAATTGAAAGCCACCAAAACAAGCCCACAGAAAAAGTCATCTATGAAGCTATTGATTATGAAAAACTATACAAGAATGTGAAAGACGATGAAAATACTAACGAAGACAATTTATACAACATACTAGAAGAACGTTTAATAGAACATATCAAAAGGAGCAAAGTAGTTAAAACAAAAATCTTAAATAGACCAAAACAGGACTGGATTAATAAAACTATTATAAAAGACATAAATGCTAGAAATATTTTGTGGATGGAACATAAAAAGAACCCAAATAACAAAGATAAAAAAGAAAAATTTCAAAAGAAAAGAAATGAAGTCCATGACAATATTCAAGACACAAAAAGCTCATACTACCTAAAATCATTCAAAGCAACCAAGAAAAAACCAGCTAAAATGTGGAAACTTATCAATAGTTTATCAAGCAATAAAACGAAGGAGACTACTGTTCCAAAAGAACTGGAAACAGACACAGGCTATGTAACGGAGACCAACGCTATTTGTGAGGCGTTTAACTGCTTCTTTTCTACCGTTGGTTCTATCTTGGCGGAGAAAATCCCGAGTTCAGGCAAAACAAGTTGTTCAAGTCGTAGTGCTCAGGTAAGTGTAACTGGAACTCCTCCTGTCTTAAACAGACTAACACCAGCAACGGAAGACGAAATATCTATGATTATTGATAATCTCGACAGCAATACCAGTTCGGGAATAGATGGCGTCACAACCAAATCAATTAAATGTGTTAAAAACCTTATCATCACTAAACTTACGAAGTGTATTAATACCTGTCTTGATCAAGGAACTTTTCCTGATACTTTAAAAATCGCTAAAGTAACGCCCATTTATAAAGCAGGCTCTAAATCTGATCCAGGAAATTACCGACCGATCTCAGTGTTGCCAGTGTTGTCAAAGATATTTGAACGAGTCCTGTACCACCGCCTCGAATCCTTTCTAAATTCAATACATTTTCTTTACGATAAGCAATACGGTTTTAGGCCAAAATCTAACACACTTTCGGCGACAACAGACTTGATAACTAAAATTAAAACTAATATCGATAAAAAGAATATAGCTCTTGGTATATTTATAGACCTAAAAAAGGCATTCGACACGGTGAGTCATGATATTCTCCTAGAAAAACTGCACAATATTGGTATCACTGAGATAGCGTTCAAAATGATTAGATCCTACCTAACAAACCGCAAGCAAATAGTAAAAATAGGTCAGTCACAGAGTGGTCCCAAAATCATCACATATGGTGTGCCTCAAGGCTCCATATTGGGTCCACTTTTATTTCTCGTTTATATAAACAGCATAAATGAAATAGGACTGAAGGGTGACGTCACATTATATGCCGATGATACTTGTTTATTTTATTTTGGTACAATAGACTCAATTATAACGGATGCGCAATACGATCTAGATCTGTTAAACGAATGGTTTCAACTAAATAAACTTACCATAAATGTGACAAAGACGAACTATATAATATTTGCAGCGAAAAATAAGAAAATACCTACCTTTACACCGCTAAAAATTAACAACGAAGTTATACATAGAGTGTACAAGGAAAAATACTTAGGACTTTTACTGGATAGTAAACTAACATGGCAGCCTCATCTTGAAAAAATTTCATCCAAATTATCATCTCTGACCGGAGTTTTGCGTGGAATAGTTCGTTGCTTACCTAAACAAGTACGATATCTGATATATAACTCACTCGTCAAACCACATATTGATTACCTTGTTGAAATTTGGGGAACAGCCGCTAAAACAAACATTAAATTTGTTCAAATTGCCCAAAATAAATTAGTGAAAAGACTTTTCCATTATGATTTTCGTACCCCCACCAATAAAATATACAAAGAAACAAATATTATGAATATACATCAAACATACTATTATAATAACTGTTTGCTTATACGTAAAATACTAACAAAGAATATACATATACATATAACGTTCACTAAAAAACAACAAACTCAAACAATTCTATTAAGAAGTGCAAATGACATAAAACTACGCCATCCCAGAACTAACTATGGCAAAAGAACGATTTTATATGAAGGAGCTCAGCTATATAATAAGCTACCAAAAGATATCAAAGACGCGAAATCAATGACAACATTCAAAAAACTTCTAAAATATCATACTAAAAAAATATAGATTAATACTTAACAAAAAAAAAACTAAAAAAAATTATATCTTATAATATATACCTAATAAAAAAAAAAAGTACAAAAATAAAACAAATAAACTTAAATTACAAAAAATATATACAACCCAAAAAAAAGTACTTATACATAAATATATATATTCATAATAAATAGAAAAAAAATTAACGGCACAAAAAAAAAATGTAAAAAAAAAAAAAAACAACAATAAAATACCTATTATATTACAATACTTACAATATTATGTATTCATGTATTCCTTCCCGTCTACGTACTTCATTAGACAAAACATTAAAATATTAAATCCTACAACGATGTTCGCTGCTTGGTGTCACTTCCAGTTACACTTACTCTGTGAGTAATAACTAGCTGCTTGGACTTTGATCCCGAGCATTGTTGATGTTTACGGCAATCGCACTCAAAGTTGTTTTTAGCGTTACCCCCCAAAACCGATTTATTTTGCTTTCTTAAAAACATATTTTGTTTGCTTTTATGTTATCTATTTTAACAATTTGGTATTTGTAATTTTCACATTACGTTAAAAACATTGTTGCCTTAGATTTTGAGATTTAGAATAAGCAGTAAGTTCTTACCTAAGATAAGCCCATTATATTATAACCTACTTAGAATTAATTTCTCAAATAAGTGAATTGTGAATTCTTGTTGAGAAAATAAATATCTTTAACCCGATATACATATATCTCGGACGAACGATGGGAATGTGGCCGGTTGGACGTCCGTGGTTTCGCTAGAAGGATGAGGTGGAAAGGGATCTGGAAGCTCTCCAAGCCCAATCGTCAGTCTATTGTTAGATAAACTCGTTAATATCTTAATACTGTCTGATTTAATATTAATTTTGTGTCTCCAAACGTTCAACAAACATTACCCCCGTATTTTTAGTAGAGTAGTAGTGACCTGGCCCTCGACTCTTCTCAACTTCGTAGTCGAAAAAATGGCGTCTTATCCACAATTTCTTTGAATTTAGAATACCCTTTTCCTCAAAGAAAGTTTAGTCGAGGGCGAGAGGACATGACTAAAAATAGAGGGGTTAAATTCATAATTAATTTACCCATTTAACACTAGCATAATATTATTATTTACATCACAGATAATATATCGATACCAATTCTATCACACCGCATTAAAATACTTATTTAATAGTAAATGCGTTGAAAGTGCTTTTCTTAATTTTTATCTCCAGTCTTCTTTGATCATATCAGCTCCTTTCTCTGCTATCATGAATGTAGGAGAGTTGGTGTGGGAGGAGACTACTTCAGGCATTATACTTACGTCAATAACCCTGAGTCTTCCGACACCTTGCACTTTTAAATGTGGGTCCACGACTGCCGTTGGGTCTCCAACCGCCCCCATTTTGCAAGAGCCACTTTGATGGTATATCGTGAAGGTGAACATTTGTGCTTGACACGCAAAGTACTCGTCGCTCCCGAAAGGCCCATATTCCAAACATTCTTTGATTGGTACATCATAAACTGTAGCTCCCATTTTTTTCAAAGCGGGCTGTTTAGCTATCTCTATAGATACTTTAATACCTTCGACGATTTTCTGCAAATCTTCAGGGTCGTCGAAGTAATTTGGAATCAATACAGGATGCGTTTTAGGGTTTCTATTTCTTAACATTATTCTTCCTTTAGATTTAGGTCGCATAAGCATAGGTAAGACCATAAACACGTCAAAGTTGTTTTTGCCTAGAGCTCCGTACGTGTCGGCGTATATTTGTTCGTCCATATTGTAGCTTCGAAACAGCAAAGGATCTGCGTTAAGACCTCCTCCGGTAAACAGCAGCTCCATGTCTGGCCATGCAGTAGAGTTGAATTTGTCTTGAAGATCCATGAAGATTAGTGCTTCACATCCGCCAGGAACAGAAAGTGGACCTTTGTGATTTTTAAACCAGTCGAAAACGTAACCAACATGACTTAATATGTGCTCCGTTGTCAAACTGAAGTTTTGCTTACGTATCATGAACTGAACTCCACCGGCTGCAATATGGTCCATCAAATTGTATCCTACAGGCAAGTCTTTCACTACTCTTATATTTAGCGATTCTAAATGTTGCCTGGGCCCAATACCTGATAACATCAGAAGCTGTGGAGAATTTATTGCACCGGCTGATACAATCACTTCTTTTCTAGCTAATATTTTGAACTTCCTGTTTCTTTTTTCGAATTCAACACCGATTACGTTCGTTTTTGTGTCGTCGAATAGTAATCTTGTTACCATACTGTCCTTAGTTACATGTAGATTTGGCCTGCCTTTAATGGAATGTAAATAAGCTCGGTTGGAACTGTGACGTGTGCCGTTCTTCATCGACGTTTGCAGAAAAGATACCCCAGCGGGCTCACCTCCATTGTAATCAACGCTTTTGAATCCTAACTGTTGGGCTGCTTTGACCCATGCTCGCGCTGGTTCAGTGCGGAACGGAGCTTGTTCAACGTTGAGATATCCATCTCTGCCGTGATATTTAGGATCATATAGAGAAGGAATGTTGAAGTTTTCGATTTTCTTGAAATAAGGTAGGACTTTGTCCCATCCCCAGCCTTCATTACCTAAAGCCTCCCAGCTGTCATAGTCTTGTGGCGCTCCTCTAGTGTAGATCATATAGTTAAGGACGCTGGATCCGCCTAAGACCTTTCCTCTAGGCCAGTGACATTGCTGATTCGAGAAACCTGCGCAATATTTACTCGACGGTCTTGTCTTGTATCCCCAATTGGCGTTAGTAAATTGTAGGTAATTTGCTACTATGGGGATGTCCATAACGTAATTCTCGTTGTTTCCTGCCTCCACAAGTAAGACTTTCCATTCTGGAATTTCAGATAATCTATTAGCGATTACACAGCCTGCCGTTCCCGCACCTACTACTATGAAATCATATTCTGCTAGCAAGCGGTTCTGGTCTGGTAATTCGTTGTCGAGCTGGTTGCTGCCTTCATTGAGGAATCTCATGAATGATGAGATAGGATTTGTGAACTGCGTGTCCGTGGGGATCAAGAGGGCAAATAGCAGCCATGTTGTCGCCGCCAGTGACGGCGCACGATACTGATTTCGCATCTGGAAAAAAGCGAAAAATACTCAATAAGAATAATTATATGTCTACAATACACCTTATTGCATTTATTTTAAAAGTATCTAGTGGTCCCCATATTAGAGCAACCTCTTGATGTCTCGTGGGGGGTCTATAAACACATTTAAAAAATTAAGATTTAAAAATAATATTATGTGTTACAGCCGACAGCTGAAAAACTTATAAAGTGCGCGTCAACAAATTATGCATTGATTATTATCAATCGGCTCATGACTTAATACAGTGCTTTGCTTATACCTCTACAATATACAACAAGACGTTGTATTTTATATTTGTGTGTTAGACAGAACAAAGTAAATAATTGTGCCGATCAGTATTCAGCATTGGTAATACAGATCAGTGCTCGCACAATAGATTTATCCGGCGTGCCTTCGCGTGACTCGGCATTCAAATGACGAACGTGAAGGAACCTTCCTTGGTCTGATTAAATAGAATAAGGCTACTCCTTGGGACTTTTTTCCTGTTGTTGCAAACTAGATTTATCGTAACAGTTTTTTCCTTTAAATAGCTACTGGTAATTTGATTATACAATGATTTCGGTTCATTTATAATTCTGTCTCCCTTTCCATCTCCCTAAAAATAACCGAAATGCATACAATATTTAAATAAGAGTACTGCTCCTACTAGGTACTCCTCGAGTAGATATACATATGACTATTGCAAGTTAATTTTACAATTATTATGTTCTATTTTAACTCTACTGTCAATTTGAAAAAGACCTCTATAAGGAGAATGGGCAATTAAAGCATGAGCAATACGAACCACATCCTATAAACGTGAAGCTCTTTGGTTGAAATATAAATCACATTAACACTATATTTTTATATATTCCATAATTTAGATTAAGTTAACAGAGCACACTTTTTAGCGACATATCAATTAATTATATGACCTTTAAAAACGTTCACTTTACACCAAAGTTACAATAATTATGATTTAATTATTACAATGTGTATGTTGCGCAAAGATTTTAATCAGGTTGCAATGTTTTATTATCTAAAAAATATTAATTATATGTATATAACAAATCAAGGAATTGTTAATTTATCTTTTAGGTAACATATATATTACAAATTAATCAACATATTGTCTAATATGTTTACTTGCTTAATAGTATCATATGCGTTTGTGTCGATTTATCAATGAAATATGTCACATTGAGTTGAGTTTGAAGAGTGTCTGTGAATATTTTATAGGGCGAATCGACAACTGCAAGATAAAAAGAGTAACAATGAATGTTACCTCATTCGAACTGACTGAAATGGTAATTTAGTTTCAGAGCTTCATCATTATGCCACTCCCCTGCATAAGTACTGGTTTTGTGAAAACAATACATAAAGTTTCATTATTTTATCATTGGGAATCGCTGGTAGTATTTGGAGATGGAAGACGGAGTACCGAGTTGATTGACGTTTCGTGGGGGAAGCCTATGTCCAACAATGGACAAACGTAGGATGATCATGACGATTTTTATTAAACGGTTTTTTACTCTGGCTTCCGTAGCTTACCACAAAAAAGTGCGTGCCAAATAGCTTATTTGTCAAACAAAAAAACTCTATTTAAAACTAGTTATACGGACTATAAAAAATATGACGTATGACGTTAATTTGGTAATAAATTAATTATTTCGATCACTATAAATAAGTCGGACCTGTTTCCAGCTGTGTATAATATTAGATATCCTATAATCTATAAATAGTTGAGGATAAAAATGTGTAACACAAACTACACTTTGTGTAAAACTTTTTTGAATGCCGCTTTTTTTTACACCGCTCTCCCAAATGAATAACTTGGCTCAATCTTGGTCAGTTTTCATGTGTTAGTGTTCATACAAAGGGCGGACTTTCTATACGCCTGGTTATTAAACGTCGAGTTCTAGTTCAACTAACAATCGGCCTAGGCAAGTGATTAGTTTGATTGGATGAAGGCACTTAACGTCCTAGGCGTTCGATTAACTGGCTATTTTAACCAGATGGCTGCAGCGTATATGTACGTAAACTACACTTGGTAGGTATATTAACAGTGCCCTAGAATATGTTTGGCGATATGATCATTGTGACATTGTAATTTGGGATTTTTATTACTTGGGTTTTTTCGAGCCTACATGTTTGGTACTAAGTACATTTATTAAATTGTGAAACATTGCCTCTCTAGTCGTCCCAAGATCATCTTACAAGGTTTTTGTAAAACCCTTAACTAATATTAAAATATATAATAATAATTGGGGTTAATACCCCAACAGAACAGTATAATATTATATAGATTTTAATATTTTTTTTATATTCAGGCATTAGCTTAAATTAAAAAGCCTGCTCCACAAGATTTTTTCTGTAATCTAAATATGTTAAAAACTTCCTTGCTCGAATGAGTCTTTTCGAAAATCAAGATATTATTAGTTAAATATTTATTCTGTTTATATTTAAATGTCATTATAAAATTTTAATCCCATATTTTGTACATTGACGTAAGTATTTCTAAAACCGTGTCAAAATATGTATTTTAAATAATATAAAATTAATCATCTTCTTGACGAGTCGAAATAAAATATTATTTTTTATATAAAATTTATATATAAAGGCGGCTTAACCCTTTAACCGCCACCGTCGGATATATCCGACAAGCCTGTTCTGTTACGTAACCGCCAGAGTCGTATATTTCCGACGAGCCGTATATTTCCGACTGCACTTTAAATCTACATTTTTTAAGTCATAACACTGTATTTTATAAAACTATACTCGTAATTAGATAAATAGTGAATAAAGTTATGATTTACAGTTGGTTTTATGCTTCTCTCCCAAATAGAATAAATATTAGACATCACTTTTATTGTAGGTATTTATAATTCATAAAACTTGCCTGGCGCTAGGGGCACGACAAGTGATTTTAAGTCTGGCGGTTAAAGGGTTAATAATTAAAGAAGTTGAAGCAAAACACAAACTGCGTTATTACAGAACGCAGACTTACGATAGTTCTGGGATTAACGAATGTCATTTGTTCGCTTAGTACCTGGTTTAATCCTGGTACAATCGTTAGTCCGCGTTTTGTAATAAGACGGAAAGTACCTAGAACCGTTTTAATAAATTCTTTTCATTAACTTTTTCTTTAAACAAGCTGGATTGAACCGGATCTACGAAGGATATTTAAATTAGTAATAATTAATTTCAATAAATATACTTAATGACGATATTCGACAGGTTCTATATATTATGTCGCTTTGATTGATATATTAAAATAATATAATTTTAATAATTATTTTGTCATATATCTTTACTGTCAGCAAAATTACAATTTAGCGAAAAGACTTTCCATTAAAGGCAAAAACTGAGGAAAGGTTCTCAAATCGCCAAACCTTTTAAATATTATATTCACCGACTATTTCTACTATTTCTTATTTCTTTTTTTTTTCTTCTACCGTTTACGGCCGCATTGTTGCTAAGCTGTAAGATCAGGTGAGATCGTGTTCATAGGCTAACATATAACGAATAAAAAATAAAAAAAATCTAACACATACACGACATAATCGCACATAACACACAACTAATAAAATACTAGCAACTAAGATATGTTTTTTGCAATTACAAATTTATCTCCACTCATTATAATAAAGAGTTAATTTTTGAGTTATGCCAGTACTTAACTAGGTGTAGGTACGATAGTATAATGAAACAGGCCTAACGAGTACCTACCTACTATTCTGATATATTAATTAAAGAGATGTCGTAGGTAATTGTGTATGTAACCAAGCCTTAATATTATATTCTTTGTATTGAATAACAATAAATCAATCAGTGTTTAAACAGCATTCACTCGTTCCATTTCTTTCTACGCCGATCCCTATAGCACTGATTAGAATACAACTGTGCCCAGACGTTTAACCCGTGGAAATTAGCCTATGCGTTAATCAAGGTTTTAATAGTTATCTAGGTACATTGCACATGCCGAAGTAAAGTTCAAAACGGCTATGTCGTGAAGGAGTAACAAACACACACACACACACATACACGACACACACACACACACACACACACATCCTTCCGCATTTATAATATTAGTAGGACTTGCACAATCTGCGTAATATTGTTATTGTCGCCTAAAAAACGTTTCGCGTTGAGTATTTAGAAATATTAAAGTCTTAAAAACGTTTCCTGTAACCGGTAATTTTTGTTTTTATATTTTTGAAATTTTAATTTTGAACTACCGCACTTCAAAATATCTACACTTATATCCTGATATCTCAAGGTAAGAATTTTAATTCATTGTCGTAATGCCTACTACTTTGGACAGGTCATCTTATCTCTTTTCACTTTAGATATGTAGCAGGCAAATTGTATGATTTTGCATTTCACTTAAGGCTTCGCCTGTTTACAAACGCGAGACAAATTGTTAACTCGTTTAATTGTTAATATGTACTTAGATAAGTAGCTAGCTGTATTCCCGCTGCGCGTCAACACGGGACTCTTCAAAAAGAGAGTGAGGAGTCTAAAAATGTCGGCAACCATCAGATGAGCCGTCTGCTTGGTTGTCTGGTAGTACCTTCAGGGAAGTATAGGCCCTACGGACACAGCGTCGTATCGTAAGAGCATCGTTGTGGTGTTTATCTCATCCGATTAGATGTAGTAGTAGTCCTGACTTGGTGGACTTGCATGGTAATTTCCGTAAGTATTGCGATACGCTTTGGACAACTTGTGCGAAGGGCTGTGGAGCTTCTCAACCTGCTTTTCAAATACATACTTACATACTTGTCGATACAATCCATCTATTACTCTACAAAAATAATTTATACATATCGCGCTGTCCATTTAACTCATACGCTTCTGCCAGCCAACATTCTCAGATTGCACAAACATGAAAGAAAATATCTATCCAATTAGAATAACTGTGACTTAATAACATTGACTATAATATTATGGTGTATAATATATATGTAGTGTTATAAACTACGTAGGTGTATAAACTAATCAATATGCATATGGGTGAATAGTGCGGCGCATTTTTATTTGTTGAAAGTAAACATCTATAAAGTTTTCCATCGACCAATTAATTTTGATTTAACGGTACCTAAATGCAAAATTAAGGCTACGAATAAATTATAGCTATTGATATTTTATTGTACGCTGTTACTTAAACTTTGCCCCCTATATGTTTATTATCTCGTGAAATAACAATGAGTAACTTTAGGTTTTGGAAAACACTATAATATAATAGGAAAAAATGAAAATTCAAATTGAATGCTATGAAGTTAATTGTTTCGCTAATATAAGATTAAAGTTCTTTATTTTTGTATAAAAGTGACACCCAACGAAATTTGATAGGTAATAAATAATTATAATTAAAAAACTCGTATTCCGGTAACGTGAAAAATTTTACTTTTGGTTTTCCTAAAATACCACTTATATCATAAATGCAAAGGTGTGTGTTTTATCTTTTCACGTCCAAACACCTTAACCGATTTGCTGAAACTATCTTAGTATCTTAGACCCTGAAATAACACATAGGCTACTTTCAGCTATGTATGTAAAAGATCACCATGACTGTAGAAAAGATGAAGGTGAACCAATAAGGCAGCTTGTCCATTGATGCGGACCCATCGCGCGGATCGGTGAGCGAGTTAAAATTCTACCCACAGAATTACATAAAAAATCCGCTCCGGGGGATTCTATTGGTATTTATCTTGGGTAGATTTATACTACGCGTGCAATGCAATGGATAGACAGTCTTATAGGCGGGTCGTACCTTGGCTTTTTCAGCCATAGTCATTGTAATAGTACCTAATTACTAGCTGTGCCCTGTAGTTTTACCCGTTGAATATAAGCCTATTTCGCAGTTTAACCATGAGATCGCGGCTTTTAGATTTATTAATTGTTTAACTCTGTTTGTAATGAATTTCTTTTACCTAATCTAAGTTTCATTCCAGTTTTGAGTGATACATAAAAGTGGTTTCTTTACCATGCAATGGACTAATACTAATAATTATATTCACTGTGTTGTGATCAATGAAACACATCGAGTTCAAGCCAATGACTGGTTTATTCCATAAGATTTACCACTACCCACATATATGATATTTATTTATAAGTACCCACTACAACATCTCCCCCTTTAACAATAATGATTAAATAATCTTAATATAAACAAAATGAAACTTCAAGACTTACATCTATTACCTACTCGTACTTATACAACTGTATCTAAGTAATTTATCTTACATTCTAACTTCTTTATTAATATTGTGTGCATGAATATAATATTATGATGAAAGTTATTCTATAGCATCACCTTTCCTTCCCCCTAAAATGATTTTAACTAAGTATGACATGATTATGAAAAAAAAAAAAAACGTATACACATATAATAAACGTAAATACAAACATTTGTTAAGAGTATATTAATATATAATAATATTATAGAAGTGTTCTATTTATTTTGCCTTCCTATATAATGCGAGCCGTCGCTCCGCTATTTTTTTGGCTTTACGTTCAGGTAGTGTGTCTGATGATGAGGAACGTGACATGGAATCATTGAAATCGGTAAATTTTTCATCTACATCATCACAAGCATCGCTGAACTGCTCATCGTGACATTGTGCAAGGTCATCGCTTTGGGTTTCGCATTTGATTAAATGACGGCGATTGCGTCTGTACCTGGCTCCAATCTTACTTTGCACTATGTACGATCGAGGAGTATCCGCGTGCCCTACCACTGTACCTCTGCCTCGTTTTTTGCCATCTATATAAATTACGTCATCACCCGGTTTCAAATTTGGTAGCACTTTACAATTCTTGTCGTATATTGATTTCGATTTGTTTTGCCTATCTAACATAGTTTTGTACTGTGATGGGTCGACAGGTTGCGGCTCCAACAGTTTTGGATGCACCGGTAGTTGACATCGCAACTGTCTGCCCATTAGCAATTGCGCAGGAGAACTCAAACTGTCCCTGGGAGTGTTACGGTAATTTAGAAGCGCCAAATTAAAATCACCGTTTCCTGCGATTGCTTTCTTTAGCATTAATTTTATGGTTTGTACTGCGCGCTCACTTTTGCCATTCGCCTGAGGATAGTTAGGCGATGACGTCACATGATCGAAGCCCCACTCTTGGGCAAACTGTCTAAATTCGCGACTGCTATACTGTGTGCCGTTATCGCTTATCAGGGTTTTAGGGATGCCATGACGCGAGAAAACCTGTTTCATGTTTTCAATTACTGTGTTGGATGATATGTTATTTATTTTGCACACTTCTACATAATTGGAATAGTAGTCAACTATGATCAAGAAATACTTTTTCCTATACTCAAAAATATCTGATCCAACTTTATTCCACGGCAACGATGGGATTTCTATAGGAAGCAAGGGTTCCTTTGCTGGCGCATTTGAGTGCTCCTGGCAAATTTTACAACGCTTCACATAAAGTTCAATGTCGCGCGACATATGCGGCCAAAACAATACCTGTCTCGCCCGCCGCTTGCACCGGTCTATACCTAGATGCCCTTCGTGTACTATATCTAACATTTCATTGCGTAAATTTTGAGGTACCACGACATTGTTGTCTTTAAATATCACACCATCAACTATAAATAATTCCTCCTTTATCGACCAATAGTCTTTTACATTTTCTGAAATGTTATATTTATGATCCGGCCAACCTTCATTTATATATTCTATTAGTTTTCCTAAATCCGTGTCTTTTTTGGTTTCTTTTTTTATTAAAGTCAGTTTACTATTTGAAATTGGCATACCGCTAACTACCATCTGTACCTGATATAACACATTTTTACTGACTTCTTCACTGTAAAGATCGGGCAGGGGCGCGCGAGACAGCATGTCCGGAATATACATATACTTGCCGGGTACATAATTAACTACTAAGTCATAACCTTGTATTCTTAACATCATGCGTTGTAGGCGCGCTGGGACCGACATCAAGGGTTTTTTAAATATACTTTCCAATGGTTTGTGGTCCGTATCTACCACAACACGCTTCTGGCCATAGATGTATTGATGGAAGCGCTCACATGCAAATACGATGGCCAAGAGCTCTTTTTCTATCTGAGCATATCTCGTTTGTGCGTCAGTCAGAGTACGTGAAGCGTACTCGACCGGTCTATCGTTTTGAAACATGACGGCGCCCAGTGCTACACTGGAGGCATCTACCGCGAGGCGCACCGGCCGCGCCGGGTCGTACAGCGCCAGGACCCCGGAGCCAGTCACGCTATCTTTCAGTTTCTCAAACGCCCTGCGTTCACTGTTCTCCCACCGCCACTCAATATCTTTTTTAAGTAAAGTCGTTAAAGGAATAGCTATCTCGGAGTAATTAGGGATAAATTTCGATAAGTAGTTTACGGCCCCCAAAAATCTCTCTAAGTCTTTCCTGTTTTCCGGGACAGACATTTCTTTAATCGCTTTTATTTTATTACCATCTGGCCTCATACCGTTCGCGTCAAAAACGTGCCCCAGGAATGTCACCCTTTCTACGCATATTTTACACTTGTCTTTGTTAAATTTTAAATTAATTTCCCGCGCTCTCTCTAACAATAATTTCAGCCTTCGATCGTGAACTTCTTTCGTTTCCCCCCAACAAATTATGTCATCTATGTAACTCTCGACACCGTCCAGGCCTTCCAGCAGCTGACTAACTTTCCCGTGAAATACTTCCGACGCACAACTTATCCCGAATGGCAAACGTAAAAACTGATAGCGACCAAACGGTGTCGAAAATGTACATAAATCCGCGCTTTCCTCGTCAAGCTGTATGGCCCAAAATCCAGAATTAGCATCGAGAACTGAAAAGTACCTAGCGCCGTGCAGGCGCGCCGCCAGCTCCGACACGGTGGGCAGCTGGAAGTGCGCGCGCTGCACCGCGCGGTTCAACTCGCGCGGGTCGAGGCACACACGGATACCGTCATTCTTTTTCGCCGCTAAGACTAGTGAATGTACCCACTGAGTCGGATGACTCACTTTCCTAATCACTCCCATCTTTTCCATTTTTTTCAACTCGCTCGCTAGCTGATCGCGTTTTGCGTGAGCCACCTTCCTAGAAGCGCATATAACCGGCCGCACCGACTTATCTATCACTATATGATACTTGCCCGGCAAGCAACCTAAACCTTTAAATATATCATCATATTGAGTCATCTCAATGGAACTCAGACGCTTGACTAGCCCCAGAGCCTCGCACGACTTCCGTCCCAGCACACTACAACATTGCATGTCCGCTATTGCAAATTTAAGTTTGTAAACATTGTCTTTATAAACCCACGGCAATATGCAAATTCCCTTCACCGGTATAACATCGTGAGTGTACGACAGCAATGGTACATTTTTCTTAACTATCATGCTATCATCGAATCCCAGTTCTATAAATCTACGATAAGCTAACACATTGCAGTCCGCTCCCGTGTCTAATTTAAATTTTTCCGTCCCATTCTCACAGGACAGCACTTGAAACCAAAGTTCCGAGTTTTTATTATTATTATCGTTTGAGTCTATTGTCGATACATAAAAAGCGTACTCGTCGTCCGAATCACTGTAATCGCGATCGATTTCATACACGCGTTGCACTCGATCGCGTCGGCCACCACTATTATTATTATTAGACTGATTGGACTTACACATTCGCGCGAAGTGTCCTTTAGCACCACATACGAAACAGCTTACATGTCGCGCCGGGCAGTCGCCGGCACGGTGCGCGGCCCCGCAGGCACCGCACGGGTGTCGCGGCGCGGCGCGGCCCGGAACCGGCGCGGGCGCGCTGGGGCCGCCGCGCGCGCCGCGAGACTCGCCGCCGCCGCTGCCGCCGCCGCCAGCCTCGCGCCTGCGTGACCCTCTGCTGTGACCCGCTCTGACGCCGTCGACGTGCTCGGCACCCTCTTTCGCGCTCGTCCCAGATTTGTCGATGTGTCGTCCGCTTTCCTGAGAGGCCTCCTCGGCCTGACAGATGTTCACCGCCTTCTGAAGAGTGAGCTCGTCGTTCCGCAGCAATCGGTCCCTGACCGTCGCCTGACGGATGCCACAAACGATTCGATCCCGGATCAAACTTTCCTCTAATTTCTCGAACTCGCAACCTTTGCTCAGCAGACGTAATGCCGTGACGTATTGTTGTATAGATTCACCGTCGTCTTGATTGCGCGTAAAAAACTTGTACCTCAGTAGCGTCACGTTCGGCTTTGTTCCGAAGTAATTATCGAATTTTTGCAATAAGATTTTGACGTCGTCGCGTTCGCCTTCCTTCTCAAAGGTGAATGTTTGATACACGTCAAACCCGTCCGATCCTATGAGATTAACTAAGAGGCTCGACTGTACACTGGCGTCTTCCGATTGAGCTCCCGAAGCTTTTAGGAATAACATAAATTGTTGCTTCCATTTTTTCCACGCCTCAGCGCGACCCGCGGGTCCGCCGACGGCGTCCATATTTAATTCTGCAGGCGGTCGAGCGTGCTCCATTGTCACAGTTACAATCACTCCACACGATAGATTGCCTTATAATTTAATGCTCACAACACTCCTCGCGTCTTTAACTCGTGAAACTATTAACTTTTTTCACTTTTTATGCACTTAATCTGCGCTAAAACTTTAATTAACCGCTGTCACCATGTTGTGATCAATGAAACACATCGAGTTCAAGCCAATGACTGGTTTATTCCATAAGATTTACCACTACCCACATATATGATATTTATTTATAAGTACCCACTACAACACACTGTACTTAGGATGAGCCTATTGGGCTACACCCAATTTGTGAACCGAATAAAAAAATAAAAATAATACACGTTTTTCTTAATTCATTATGGGTTAGCCTTTGATCACGATTTCGCCTGATTATAAGCGATGAAACGGCAGAAGATGGTAGCATAATAAACCTAGAAAGTGGGATAAATCTTTCCCTGGTTTCACTGAACACAATTCAACTTTGTGAAAACTAACGCAGTTTATTCTTTTTTTTTAAACTAATTCTGGCTAACTTCTATGATGTAAACATATATGTAAACATATAACGAGGTCCCAAGTTCATTGCTACCTGCAACATAGTTTTTTCTGTTACTTACTTTATTAGTTTTTAAGAGCGCTTTTTATACAGTTAAACGCATTCTCGTTCGCAGTATTTGATACATTTTGCAATATATATAGAATTAACCTATTTAAAAATTCCTCAAGAGGAACCCTGCTCAATATTATTGCACACATTTTAAATTAAACTATTATTCGTTTATCCAATACCTTAAAAAATATATTAATGTAAGGTGTAAATAATTAAACATAATATATATTGTAAATTTCAAATGACGATATATATTATTACATTTTAAATGTGTTTTCAGTTTATGTATTAAAAAATGGCATGGTAAGATTTAAAAAAAAAACATTTGTATAAGCCCTCTTAACAGCCAAAGGTACAAGTATCTTCACAAGTGTTATTCTTTCTAGACCATGGACTTGACATAGGCGTTAGTGTTTTGATTGATTTAATTATGACTATTAACAGTATTTATTTAACCTTTCAGTTATTTTAATGTTTGGGCAATAAATCTTTAAGTACTTAATATTTTATACTTGACTTAAGTATCTATTAAAATTTAATATAAAGCCTGTGTTGTTCTAAACTTAAAATTTCTTTGTCAATAATTCTGTAATTTTAGAATATTTCTTTAACCCTTTAACCGCCACCGTCGGATATATCCGACAAGCCTGTTCTGTTACGTAACCGCCAGAGTCGTATATTTCCGACAAGTCGTATTTTTCCGACTGCACTTTAAATCTACATTTTTTAAGTCATAACACTGTATTTTATAAAACTATACTCGTAATTAGATAAATAGTGAATAAAGTTATGATTTACAGTTGGTTTTATGCTTCTCTCCCAAATAGAATAAATATTAGACATCACTTTTATTGTAGGTATTTATAATTCAAAAAACTTGCCTGGCGCTAGGGGCACGACAAGTGATTTTAAGTCTGGCGGTTAAAGGGTTCTGACTTCAATAAAAGGAAGAAAGGTTAACATTCCGTCGTAGGTCATCGGTATTTTATGTAGTTCAAACAAATCTCTAAGTTCCTACATAAGTATCACACTTATACACTCAAAAGTTTGTGAGTGTGTAAGTGTGTGTGTGTGTAGCTGTGTGAGTGCGTATGTTTATTTCTTCCTCACGCCTAAACGGGTTGACCGATTGAGCTGAAATTTGGCATAGAGATAGCTTAGACCCTGGAACCTGGAATAACACATAGGCTTACAGTACAGCGAGTAAAACCGCTGGGTGCAGCTAGTTCTTAATATTTTAATACTTGAGTTAAGTACCTATCTATTTACCTATAAAAATAATATAAAGGCTGTCTTGTTTCAATTTCTTTGTCAATAATTCTAGAATATGTTTTAATCGACTTCAATAAAAGGAACGTACACAAACCGTCATAGGTCATCTTTATTACAAGCTTTTATTTACTTTCACTTGCTTGTCTGTCTGTCTGTAATCAAATCTTGCAAGTTAAATTTGACCCACTTCCCGGTTTCCGATTGAGCTGAAATTTTGCATAAATCGGATGACAATGCAATATTGTTATGACATGGAGCCGATCTGATGATGGAGCTGGAAGGTGGCCGTAGGAACTCCGTAATTAAACGACAAGTCAAAGTAAATGAGACAAATCAAATGAGCCCAAACTCGATGGGGTCGCATCGAGTTAGGGTTAGGGCTCATTTGATTTGTCTTGACGAGTTCTTTGGTGCTCGATGGTAATAAGTTAATCTATAATAATGAACGATTTTTTTTAATTTCACTTATTTGAATTTGTGTATTTTTCATTTTCATCATATAAGAAAATGTTGTTTTGTTTCCGGATCATTACAACATGGGTATTTTAAAGGTGCTTATCTACTACCTAGCTCTAGGTACCTAAGCGTGCTCCTTTTGGATTAGGAGTTTGGGAAACGCTATTGGGTTTTTTTTTTTTTTTTTTGTTTTCGCCGGGAAAAAATGCATTACGCATACCCTCCATACGGGGGTATGGGAGGGTTATGTGGGACTCCCCGTTGGGTATCATAATAAAGTGAATGATGAAACTTAATGAAAAAAGTACGTATTTAAAAAATATGTACCTTATGCTATTTTTAACCGAGGAAAAAGAGTAGGAGGGTTCTAATTTCGAACATACTTAAGTTATAAGTATTATAAAAAAAAAGTAGTTTAAACGTTATATAAAAAGTGTACATATTTAAAACATTTTATGCTATATATCGTAGTTCCACGCTACAAATACTACAGGATTAAATCACGAGTTTCATGCTTCATTGCTGGGCAAAATCTTTGTGATCGATTTTTATTTAATCAGCAATTTGACCTGAGCGTTTATAATTGACAAATCAGCCAGTCAACCAAATAATATTTTATTCAGATTTCTAATTTTGTTATAAATTTTCACTAGGCACCGGAAAAGTGCAGTATCATACTAATTTTATAGATGCGAAAGTTTTTGAATGAGTGTGTATGTTTGTTACTTCTTCACGCTTAAACGGGTGGACCGATTGAGCTGATATTTGGTATAGACATAGCTTAGACCCTAAAATAACACATAGGCTACAGTACAGCGGGTAAAACCGCTGGGCGCAGCTAGTTTTCTATAATTATCAATCTTAGATACGTGGTTTGTCACGTTAAGTCTAAATATATACATGTCTAATATTTATAGCTATGTTTTTTTATAAAAAATAATAATCTCACGGTAATCCGCATAATTTCTAGTTGTTCTGCGGTAAACAAACCTGTGGCCACTTAAAGGACACATGCTAGAACTGGTTTACTTATTAGTCATAAACATTGATGAAAAATACTAGGTAAAGCATGTTGAATAAAGAAATGAGGCTCTGATAGTAAGCTTGTAAGAACGCGCAAGTTCATAGGCACAGTGCTCGCGCACTTAAAAGTGCTCTTTAACGGGAGGATAACACCCAATACGTAAGTTTTGTAGGCCTTATTGTATTCGATACAATGCAACATAGTGAATAAAAAAAAAAATGTATATCTACAGGATATACTTTATTTTTGGTTAGTGCTCAAAACACAATTCCATTATTTTCGCTCGATAGAAAAAAATAATGAAAATACCTCTAAAAAATGTTTTCATGGTTAAATAATGTATGAAGATGTTACTAAATCGATCAGATTTTTTGTCAAATGATACTTTATGTAATTAACTATATTTGATTTGTGCCATTTTTTAAATAAAATAAGACAATTTTGCATAAACTCCATTTTTGTTATTTGCGGAAAAAATTGTTTGCATGTGTGCGTGAAGCCCGTGTACAGACACACCCGGCTGAGGCCTCTTGCTGAATGGACGTGTCGCGCTTTTATTTTCAATTCTCTCGTCGACATTTTTCCATATTTCAATGTTTATATCTTGTGTTTCTGATAGGTCATAGTTTAGTTTTACGTTTGCATATTTTTAACATTTTTTCACTATAAAATAATCGTGTAAATAATACTTCTGTAATATCTATAAAAAATTGGTATAACTGTATGCTTGGCAATAACAGATTAGTTTATTTAGACGCTTAGTAAGATGTTATGATAGCCACATTGGTTTACTGGTGGAAACGCAAACTGTATGTCTGGGTTCAAATCTCGTCATGAGATGTAATTTTTGCTTTATTTATTTTTATTATAAGTTTGTATTTTTAACCAAGAACAAAATGTAGAGTTGAGTTTGAGTTTAGAATACTCTCGTCGACATTTTTCTATATTTCAATGCTTATATCTTGTGTTTCTGATAGGTCATAGTTTAGTTTTACGTTTGCATATTTTTAATATTTTTTTACTATTAAATAATCGTGTAAATAATACTTCTGTAATAACTATAAAAAATTGGTATAACTGTATGCTTGGCAATAACAGATTAGTTTATTTAGACGCTTAGTAAGATGTTATGATAGCCACATTGGTTTACTGGTGGAAACGCAAACTGTATGTCTGGGTTCAAATCTCGTCATGAGATGTAATTTTTGCTTTATTTATTTTTATTATAAGTTTGTATTTTTAACCAAGAACAAAATGTAGAGTTGAGTTTGAGTTTAGAATACTCTCGTCGACATTTTTCCATATTTCAATGCTTATATCTTGTGTTTCTGATAGGTCATAGTTTAGTTTTACGTTTGCATATTTTTAATAATTTTTCACTATTAAATAATCGTGTAAATAATACTTCTGTAATATCTATAAAAAAATTATATAACTGTATGCTTGGCAATAACAGATTAGTTTATTTAGACACTCGGTCAGGTGCTATGATAGCAACATTGGTTTACTGGTGGAAACGCAAACTGTATGTCTGGGTTCAAATCTCGTCATGAGGTGTAATTTTTGCTTTATTTATTTTTATTATAAGTTTGTATTTTTAACCAAGAACAAAATGTAGAGTTGAGTTTGAGTTTAGAATACTCTCGTCGACATTTTTCCATATTTCAATGCTTATATCTTGTGTTTCTGATAGGTCATAGTTTAGTTTTACGTTTGCATAGTTTTAATAATTTTTCACTATTAAATAATCGTGTAAATAATACTTCTGTAATATCTATAAAAAATTGATATAACTGTATGCTTGGCAATAACAGATTAGTTTATTTAGACACTCGGTTAGGTGCTATGATAGCCACATTGCAATTGGTATACTGGTGGAAACGCAAGTTGTATGTCTGGGTTCAAATTTCGTAAAGAGATGTAATTTTTGCTTTATTTGTTTTTATTATAAGTTTGTATTTTTAACCAAGTAGTACAAAATGTAGGGCGTTTACAAGTCGATGCGTAGACCTGTTTTTTACAGAGCACATAGTCCGAATTTGGTTTTTTTTTTGGAAAGGGTACGGGACGTATACTCTATTTTTGTTATTTGGGAAAAAATTGTATACCGCTGAGCGCAGCTAGTATTATTATATTATGGCCGCGTCGGTATAGGTAGGTTACCTACCTACTGATGGAAGCAGATGATGCGAGACCCTAGTTAAAAATATATATTCATACCTACCTATTATAATATTTACATTTTTGTTTTATCCGTTACTATGATTATATCGTGTAAATTATATTTGCAGAAAAAAGAAACTAGAAAACGTCGAAATAGCCAAAAAAATTGTGTCAAATATTTTAGTGCGGCTCCTTAGCTCGATTTTGTATGGAAGTATGGCCCCGAGCGGCAGAAAGCATGAAACTTGGCATGCGTATAGCTTCACCGTTCATTAGAAGAAATTTTAATAGAAACACCCCTCACGACAATGTTTTCGCCTCTCCCCCCACTTTTATGTCCCTATTTTTAAGTATTTGAGTTTTTCTTGAAAACTATGAGAGCTAGAATAAAGATATACATATTATTGTCTTACAATATTGTATATACAATATTGTCCTTTATAGTATATTGCCAGGACTTATAGTTTCAAAAATATGATTTATTTCTTTTTGGATTCTTTTTGAAACTATAAGTCCTGACAATATACTATAAAGTACAATATTGTAGAAAATTTTATGGATAATAAACTTGTCCTTGATATCTTTATTCTAGCTCTCATAGTTCTCAAGAAAAACTCAAAATACAAAAAATTGGGACCTAAAAGTGGGGGGAGAGGTGGAAACATTATCGTGGGGGGGGGGGGGGGTGTTTCTACTTATATTTCTTCTAATACAACAGTTATAAACAGTAATAAACAGTTTTTCAGACAGGCTACACAAATAATAATATATATACCTTACTGCCAGCGAAAAAGCAGCGGCTCTCGACTCTAAGATGATATACATATGTATGTATTCATATTAATTATATATTTAAATTATATTTTATAACAAAACGATACAGCGAGTATTTTTATTATTATTCTATCACCACTTCCACAGACATTATATTGCCTGCTTGTTGTTTATGGTCTCCACTTTTGTGTTTTGCCAGTAAAAGTTTATTTTACTTGACAGCTAGTTATAGTCCGGTACATTGCGCTCGGGATAATTTATACAAAATTTTAGGCAATGTGACGTAATTATGTCGTCATATAATTATGATGCCTATACTAACTAAATCCAACTTTGGTTGCTTGCCATTAGCGATGGGCATAAAATAACGCTAATAGTAAGGTTTTAAAATTTTAAATAACTATTTTAATTTTTTTATGTTTTACTTAAATTAAATAACATAATATTTTATCGATCAAGCAAAATGAGGTTAAAAAAACAGCACAAAACATGTACGTACCTACATATATGTGACACCTATCTCAATTGCAAACTTTAGGCGGCCGGACTTACAAATGACGCCATTATTGGTATTACGCAATATACTAAAAAGTAATGTTATTGAAAATAAGATAAATTGCTTGAAATTCTCGAATTATTGGACTTTATCGCTATTAATTCTTTAGCTTGATCTACTCTTTCTTGCCTGTAGGATCTTTCTCAAACTTAATGTACCTAACAAATTGTGCAAAAAATTATGATTTAGTTATCTCTATAACTCTACAACCCTTGGATAGATTTGGCTCATTTTTGAACTTGAGAATTCTTTTAGCTTATTACTACCTGATCGCAAAGTTCCATTAAGATTGGAACTTTGGTAACGTCGTAATTCAGCATTTTCTATTACTCTAGAACCATTTGACCGATTTGGCTGATGTTCGAACTTAAAAATTCTATTGACTCAAACTACGTATTTGCAAAGTTTCATAAAGATTGGACCATCGGTTTTCAAGTTATCGCGTAACAAACATACATACAAACATACACTTTTGACAATATATTTATGTAGGTTATAAAAAATGTGTATATATTAGAAAAAAAAATAACAGAGCACCAGTTTTGAAATTATCATCAGACCTATCGTAAAGACCTATCGTTAAGTCACCTATATCTCTGCAACCTTATGGTTTATTTCGCTATTTTTTTCACTAAAATTATTCTATTAACCTATCTAACCTGTGTGTAAAGTTTCATTTAATTTGGATTAACCGTTTTCGAGTAAATGTCGATCAAACCTAAGCGCCAGAGGTCAACCGCTAAACTGGTCAAAACGCAGGCTTTTCGCGGCTCTCGACTCTAGACCTCACTTCGCTCGGTCGATTAAAAAAAAATGGTGCCACAAACTTAAAAAAACGCCTTCTATCGATGTGGCCATAAACGAAAATTTACCAAAGTAGTTTTAGGGGCTTTAATTTGTAAAAACTATGTGACCTATGTGTGATAAAACGGCACAACCGAATTGAATGCAGTTTTCGCTAAAACGTTGCAGATTTCTCTACTTTCCAAATAGGTTTCCGATAGGTTTTATATCAAATCGGTTTTTAAATAAAAGAGTTATATCAATTTAAAGATTCACATATAAAATGCTAATAAACAATCGGAACTAAATTTAATTTTATCAATTTTTACTACTGGACTATTCCATATCCCAAATAATTTTTAATGGTTAGATTAAATAAATACCTCTCATTAAGAAATTAAATATTAGAAATTATATAATGGAGTTAAATTAATGTTATAGATATTTTTTTCAATTTTCAATTTATTTATTTAACCATAAATATAACATGAGCGTTATAAAAGGCAAGTCATTTGTATTACATACATTTTGTCTTAAGTATAATTAAATTTTTAACATAATATATTATTATTTTTAATAAGTATTTTAGAGATTGAAAATTTCATCAGACCATGTTTTAGACATGTATTCATTAAGAGAGTAGAAAGGATGTATTTCAAAAAAGTATTTTATTTTGCATTTGAACATTTTCTAACATAGGTAGTCTAGTAATTTGAATAGGTAATTTGTTGTACATATCTAATTTTATGTTGAAACCCTGTTTATATACTTTATTTAATCTTGTAAAAGGTACTATGAGCCTCTCCCTATTTCTAGTAGGAATTGGTTGTTTATCTTGTCTTTTCCGTAGTTGATCCTTCTGGGAATGTACTTCAAGAAGTGAGTTGTAAATAAAGAGGGACACAACTGTCATAATTCTACACATTTTAAAGTACTCCTTGGCCGACTGACGCCTGTGTAATCTATTTAAAATTCTAATAGAATAGATATTATGAAAACTTTTAAAATGAGCAATAGTGGGCCCCGCATAATGTACGTTTTTCATGAAAAGCGCTCTAATAGTCATACGTTGAGGTATAAATATTATAGGTATACTATACACCTCAGTGGTAGAGTCCTTCTCACGAAAGAAGTCCCAGGGAGTTTTGCGGAACTAAATTAAATTTTTTCGATAAATACTGGACTTCATGCCATAAATAATTTTATTTGTTAGATAAAATAGAGATAAAATAGACATATACAATAATAAAGAAATTACACATGAGAAATTATGAGGCGTTAAAAAGTTATTAACTATGCTAACTTTTAACATTTTCGATAGTGGCGCCCCGCAAAAAGAACTCCTTTCGTGAAAAGCACTCTACCTAGCAGTCACGGTTTCCGATTGAGCTGAAATTTCTTATACCAGCAATCGGATGACAATGCAATAATTTTATGACATGGAGGTGATCTGAAGTCTGATTATGGAGCTGAAAGGTGGTCATAGGAACCGCGTAAACAAAAGACAAAACTTCATCGAGTTTGGGCTCATTTGATTCATCTTTACGAGTACTTTGATACCATATAGTAACCAGGATCTGATGATGGAGCTGGAAGGTGGCCACAGGAATTCCGTGATTAAAAAGCAAAACCCCATCGAATTTGGGCTCATTTATTCGTCTTGACGAGTACTTTGATACTATACATATAGTAACCAGGGTCTGATGATGGAGCTGGAAGGTGGCCATAGGAAATCCGTGATTAAAAGACAAAACCCCATCGAGTTTGGGCTCATTCGATTCGTCGTAATAGAGGGGGAGTTTCGATCTTAATCAACTTATTTGGAGCCAAGTTTTAAATCTCTGCATAAAATGACGTTTTGCGCCCAGAGTCTGTTTTATATGGTATTTTAGAAAATATAAAAGAAAGAAATGGATTATTTTTTGAAGTTAATAAATAAATTTTATGTAGAATAATTGACATTTTATTTTAGCTCTCATAGTTTTAAGTAGTAGTAGATTTTATATAGATATAAAGGGGGGGGGGGGGGGGGGGGAATTGTCGTAGAGGTGTTTCTACTAAAATATCTTCTTAGGAACGGTAAAGCTAAACGTATGCCAAGTTTCATGATTTCTGTCGGACGGGGTCATACTTGAAGCTTTATATAAAATATTTTTTTTTACAATGAAGTAAGAAAATGAGCAAGACGCTGTCCTAATGGTAAAAGATAACGATGTCCATAATTAGTACAGTGTTACCTTCGATTTAACAAAGGAAAAAAACTGGGTGCACTGCGCCAACACTTCTTACTTGAGATTCATAAGATTTTTAGACTCTTCAGCGAAGTAAAATATGGTTTCTATCACAATCGTAAAAAATAAAATTACTAATTACTAAACGCCGTTCCACCTTTTCTCATTGTTAAATATTTGTTTATAGAACAAGTGAGTATAAATAGAGCATTTTATTATTATTACCATTCAGCATCAAAGTACTCGCCAAGACGATTCAAATGAGCCCAAACTTGATAGGGTTGCATCATTTAATTACGGAGTTCTGTGGCCACCTTCCAGCTTCATCATCAGATCAGTTCGATGTCATAATAATATTGCGTTGTCATCCAATTTATGCATGCAACATTTCACCTCAATCGGATTTCGCGAAGTGGGTAAAATTAAACATGCAAAATTTGATTAAAAGAAGACAGACAGACAGGTGAAAATAATAAAAGCTTGTGAAAGTATTGTGTTAATTAAATGAATAAAATAATCTTACCAACCAACAAAAATAAAAAAAAATATTTTAGTTATCAGATTCATTTATTTAAATAAGCGACATCTATTGAGTTTTTTGTGGAAATTACAACACGATGCGATATAAAGTCGCTTGCGCTATCTAATAGTGCGCGCAAGTAGTTTTGTGTGCCGCCGTCCGATGCTCTAGCGCCATTCGCGCCGCGGTGTGACTGTGTGAGTACGCATTTCTGAATTCGAATTAGGTGTTATCCGGCCGTTAAGTACCTTTTAAGTGCTTGTGTCCAGACATGTGTTACTGTGACTGCGTACGTCTGCAAGCATTTGGGCTTACCGTGTGTGCCTCTTAATTTCTCTAGTAGGAAATTTAGGTATTCTCTGGCCGATATAACATCCGTATATTTACATCACATATTTATGTGAAATTTAAAGTTTTTTTATTAACTGTCTTTAAAAACTTTAAATATTTTAGTCATCTAGCTGTCCAATTAATAAGTTGATCAATAAAATGTAAACTAGGTAAGTATATTTGATCTTTTTGTTTAACAAACTGTTAATTATTTTAATTCTTTGGTTTTAAATAAAAGTAGGTACGTATTTAAATTTTACAGCATTAAATTCATGTAATAGTACGAGTGACCAGTATACTCCAATATTGTAATTCTACAAATTGTGGCCAGATGAAGAACTAATTTTCAGGCGCTGTCCTAACGCTAGGGCCTATTTTCTTAGCATAGATAGAGGTGCCCTCGCCCCTTTTAAAAGAATCGTAGGCAAACATAATAGGTAGGTATCATAATATTTTATAATCTAGTCAGGTACATAATACGTACTGGAATCTAGTATGTATAAATTACAAATATCTACTTCTTATTATTTGCGTAAATAAACCAAAGGACTTTAGGAAACTTTGTAATTGCATCATAAAAATATTAATTAGGTATAATGTGTATACTTAGTTAAAAAAAATAGATTCTCATTACGTTTAGCCTCAGTGTTTTGAATAAAATTAATGAATTTAAATTTTGCGTTTTTGAATTTTGAGTAGGTAAGCAAGGTAGGTAGGTAGGTAAGGTTTAGGTGGTATTTTGAGTAGGTTTTGGTAGGCTAAGTTTATAGATATTTTTGATTTGCGAGTCCAAGCTAGTGCGTAATATTTGTTTAGTCTACCGATGAAGATAAATAAATAAATATATTTCAGGACACTTCACACAGCGCCACCTAACCCCAAACTAAGCAACTTAATGCTTGTATTATGGTGGTTAGGATAACGGATATAATACTTATATACTTTACTTTTGTAAAATATGGATGGTTTTGGTATATATGTACATATATTTGGTATAATTGTGATTTAATTGAATTTTTTATATAATATCAGCACGATTTAATAAAGAACTATCAATTTTTGTTTTGGCTTTCTGTATTTGTTATAAACACATGGTATGTACTATGTATTTACAAATGAAGGAATTAGAAATAAAGAAGAGTATTATTATACGCATTGTTAATGAATAGGTATGTATGTGCTCTTAAAAACGACTAAAATATTAATAACATATATTGTCAAAATCTATCAGGATAATACTTAACAGTACCTAATCAAACCTTGTACCAATATTATGTCACGGTGTCATATCAAGGTGCCTTTTGAAGATGGATTTACCCATACAAAAATTCAATTAACTCTCTTCACTAATAACTATTAATAAAAATCATAGCCATAAATTTTGTGTTCGTACGTAAAATACCTAGTTTTTAATCCGATAATAATGATGCTATTACTTTGTTTTTTTTGTTATTTTTGTACGTAAATTCACGTTCAAAACTTAAACTTAACATTCATTTATCAAAAAAGGCACGCAAGTCAATTTTACAATCATTATTTAGTTCTCCGTTTTCATAAATCGAATTCGCTGATTTTTTTTTCTCGAAATTTATTTTCTATAAAAAAAATCATCCCACTCACATCGTCACTTGAATATTCCAGTAAAGGTAAGGCACTGTCACTTCACAACCGATGTGCACGTTATAATGGTTTGATGGAGACTAAAGACTAAGAGACTGAGATGAAGTGTGTAGGGAGCAGGACCTTGCGCCACTGGCGTGCATGGGATCAACGCGACTAGTTATATTAACGCGAGGAAATCCGCAGCGTCTACGTGCTATGCTACGTACCCTGACCTTTCTTTGCGTTCAAGTGCGGCCGGCGCGGCCCGCGGTGCGTATGAACTTAGAAAATCTACCTTTTATGATAATGAGCGACAAGACGAATCTGCACCCCGAGCACATAAAAACATGGACAAAAAAATTGCAACTCTCGCATGAGCGTAGGCAGCCATGGACTCAGGGTGTCTTAAATAATATTATGTAACTAGCAAACCATACGTGCGGTCTAACTCCAGTTATATCTTTTCGTACTAAAAGTCACCTTCTATGACAGGCGCATAGATGGACAGTAGCGTCTAACTATGAAATATGTCCAATCGGCTAATTTAGATTGTTAAGAAAATTTGAAGTACCTTACAGGTCAGAGCCAGGGTGGGGCAAGTGCCCCACTCTGCATCACCGTGGCTAAGTCCATGAACTCCCGTCCACTGTCAAGAGTAATTGACGTTTGTAAGAGCACAATGACATTGGGAGTAGCTGCAAATTGTATGCAATGACAGTGCGAGTAGCAAGAGTAGCGTCTTGATATATGTATATCAGTTAACTCATGACAGTGGCACGGGAGTTGCTAATCTTATTTCTATGTTTTGATGTGCTCGGGACGCAGGCAAAGAATAGAAACTAGACGCAGGTGCCCGTGAACTTACCGCCAATTGATACATATTGATATGAATATAATTGATATCTTATAATTTTGTGTTTGTAAAATTTCTTTTTATGTAGATCAATAAAGAGTTTCTTATCTTATTTTTTCTTATTGTTGATTTTTACAGAATTTTAAAAGGAAATTTGTGTGGGCAGTGTTATTTTCTCTAGTAACGAATGTCTTGGAAAATCCGTTCACCAGCTTACAAGAGACGAAGTTATTATGATTAAAATAACTCTGCTAACTATACATGATGAACATTCTAATCTACAAATTTTCAAATAAAATTTAAAAATCTACTTATCACTAAATAATAAAAAAAAAAAAATCTAATAAACCATTGATGGAGAAACCATTCGTCTTATTTTGATATTTGAGTCTAAAGAATTACCACGTAACAACGATTTATTGTTTCTTATGTTTGATGAAGTGGTTTTAATTGTAAAAGAACACGAGATTGCGTTTACAAGAATTGGCACAGTTTTAATTCTTAGATGAGAACGTTTTTTATGAAAAGAAGTGACAAGACGAGCTAAAAGTATTAAGCCCATTACAGACGTCGCTATATAGCGCTATATAGCTTCATATAGCAAGGTATAGCATCAGTACAAATCGGCGTTTGTCACACACGTAGCTATAAATGACATATAGCGCTATATCGCGCTATATTTTACAGTTGATGCGTAGAATCCGCCATTTTTCATTTTGACTAGGTGATAAAATGACTAAGCCGTTTTGTATTACCGAGACAAAAAAAACAAACTCCTATTACCTACGCGATATATTAAACTAAATAGTAGCAAATGTTTAACAGCTGTGTAACAAATTAGAAAAAAATGTTTTTTATTTTTAATAAATATTTTCTTGTGTTTGCAGGTCTTTTTGTTAGTATTACGAAACAAAGTAATTTAATTTGTGTTTTAAATTTCACCTCCTATTTACTTGTAATAGGAGCTCTTTTTATGCATAATGATTATTTGTCCGAATAACTTAAAGCTTTGAATACTTTGCAGTAGACTTTCGCTTAACCGGCTAAGTCATGTTACAAAATGGCTACGCATTTTTTTTTAATCTAGTTCATATGGGATTTGCCAAATTATATGGTTTTACAGCAACATGGCTCTTGACAATGTCAATTTAGTTCTTATACAGGATGTGTGAAAAAATTCAGATTTTTTTCTCAAATTTTTAAAAAATACGTACCAGGTGTTAGCCATGGTTTTTTTTTACAAAAGTGATTGTCAGTCAAATCTGTAATAATGCAAACACATTGTTTCAAGGGTTTTGTAGATACCTCTAAAGAGAAAAAAAAAAACAAATCATTATTTTATTGTTTGTCTAGACATTTTTACTAGGAAACTGAACTTTGGAGTTCTTCTTGTCCTTATCATATTGCCTATTACTGGGAGTCATGGCCCCTCCTTTGGAGGATTCGATATCTGATGATGGAGCGCTATCTGGGTTGGTTGGATGCGATTTTCATAGCCAGGAGCCAAAAGACAACAGGACAACATCAACTTCAAGGGTGGTGCGGATCTGATCTGACCAACGCATCGGACTATGACCTGAGTCCGCTTTCCTTTGATTTTTGGCCGGCTATTTGGCCGATGTAGTCGAGAATCCTCTGATAAAGTCGGTCAAATCCAACTTGAATTGATCTTATTGATTAACGTAAGTCATACTTTTAGTAAACGATGATAATTTAGAATAAAATTTTCTGTTTTTTTTGACGAATTTTGAATCGTCATTTTTTTAAGTTTACCAGGAGCATATTTGATGGAAACCAAAATCTAGGAAAAAAAGAAACATCCTTTATGTAGAATAAATTGTCAAATTCATTTGTTAAAGTAGTGTTGGGGAATCATTGGAACTATATGCAATCAAAGTGATTGAATCTCCGTTCCTACTCCTGGAACTCCTGGTACCTACTTCCTAAAAATATTAACAAGGAACTAGCTTTTAAATGATGAAAAGTGGTATGTACCTTTAACGAGTGTGCATATATGACAGTGCATAGGAAAGAGAAATAAAATAGACCCCGTTGTCGTGATTTTTTGTTTAGCAACAAAATCTCCAAATCCTGACGGTTAGTTACTTTTGATTGGCTTGTTTATAAAAAAATAAACTCTTTTTGAAGACTAAAACCAACTTAATATCAAGAGAGAAATAAAGCGAAAAATATATAAAGCGTTTTCTTTTAAGAATTCTCGGATGCTACTTGCTAGCGTAAGCATAAACAATACATTCCAATTTCTCGGATATAAAGATGTACAGTACAAGTCCTGTACAGATGCAATAGATATAAATAGCAGATAACCACTTGAAATAAATACGTCTAGTGCAGCAAACGGACGTGTGTTATTTCGAAGAGGAAAAATGATTTGGATACGAAAACTCGATCACCTGCTCGCATTAAGAACCACTTTGAATTTCTGCCAGTTAGACTGCGTTCGTTTTCTGCTTAGATAGGATATGTGAGTCACTTGCATGCCTATGTACGTAAACACACATGTGCCTATGTACGTGCAATCACGCTCATCCAAAATCCTGATAAAGTTTTATACAGTCACGGTAAATTAAATCGGTGGTAATATAAATAAAATACATTATCATTTTATAGGTTTTGATATAAAAATATTCGACTTATTAGTGCCTATTGCTATTAATTATGTATAGAAAAGTAAGATAAAAAGATCTCAGATTATTTCTCTTATTATTAATTTCGATTACATAAAAATAAGTTGGTTAGTTTTATAACTAATTTACAGGGGGAGGGCATCGGCGGATTTTTTGTATATCAACACTGGTTGTATTTGCTACCCCACTCGTAGCGCCACGTGACGCGCCGTTTAGTAGCGGCCAGTTTAAGGAACTACGCGGGCCTCACGGAATATTCTCTTTAACAAAAAAATCACGACTTCTTATTTTTTTATAAAACTGTTTACTGTATTATTATATAATAAAGTATACATATAAAATATCTAAATTTATTAAATCGATTTTAATATCCCCAGAAATGTAAAATAATCCTCAAAATTATGATTATTTTTTGTTCTAGCGAGGGATCAAGTTATACTGGTCAGGCAAATTGCCTCTCTTTCTAATAAAGCGTATTCTCCAAATAGCTATCCTTGTCTACTGACTCGTATTTAGCCAGTGTTGTGAATATTTTGACGATTGAATCGATGCATGATAATCGATTAGAGGACAAATGCATACCACATCTTCGACCAGGTCTAATTGCATGCTATCTTTAGGTACAACTAGCGCATAATATGTTCTGTAGGCCCATGTCCTAGCTTCATTTATTCCTATCCAGTTTTACCCATTGAAAAGTACCTACTATTACCTATTGTCAAGAGCCTAGAGAGGCTTATAGAGCCTAAGCTACCTATTATACCAAATTTGATTAGTTCAGCTGTAAATATGTTAAAAATAGCTAATGTGTAATGTGTATGTTTATTAGAAAATATTCCAAAATAACATTGCAAGAAATGAGTTTTAAGGGGTTTGCCCACTATACCGTACCATATGCCCGTTTGCATTTCTTCTTTCTCTCGTATTTTGCCCGTGTTCAAAACAGAATCTAATCACGAGAATGCAGTACCATTTTCATTTTTGCATGCCTATCAATATAATATGTTGCTTACATGTTCAAGCATCTTTACGTGTTAACCTTTTTCGTTGAACTGGCAACAGATGAACTTTGATGAGTTTTCTTTATTAATAACGGAAACAAGTTTATATTATTATCTTTTTATCGGTCATCATTCGTGGCTATAAACCCGTACACTCACTGCATTCTGGTCCCTACACGCAGTTGTTTGACAACATTGCATGCCATGCATAGACCTGTCAGTATCAGCAACATATTCTCAGCGATATTTATTGTTAACGCTCCGTGCAAGGCTCGCAACGATGTTCTCTTCCTTTTCAATGCATACAATACTGCCGTGGTATATATATAATGCGGTTATCTACCTAAACCTAATTTTGAGCTATGAGCAATAATGGCATGGGCCAGATGTTCATATTTGTAAATAAACGGCATAAACTCAGTTGTATTTATTTCGGCTTTGTGCCGACCGGTTCGATCCTGTACGAGGATCTTCTTTAAGGAGTAGCTGCAGTCGGCACGAAGCCAAAGTAAATAATGAGTTTATGCATAAAAAAATAGTGAGTTTATGCCGTTTATTTACAAAGGTGAATTTAAATATTCACGAATCGTTTAGTGTAAAAAGGGGCCGATGCTATTTTTCGGTTTGGCATGTTCCTAAGACAATTATTATTATTGTATGATACGGTATAATGGACAGTCACCTTGAAGTCCATGTCATTTATAAGTTGACAACTAGAGCAGATGATTTTTTATAGAGGGTTATTCTCATAAAATTTTATCATGGCAGTAACGTCACAATTTATTTTTTAACCCCCCACGCAAAAATACGGGGTGTTATAAGTATGACATGTCTGTCTGTCTCTGTATTACGGATTTTTTTTGATTTTTTGAGATTGTTTTTTTTTAGGTAGAAATAGTCTAGTGTTCTTAGCCGCCATGAAATGGTGATTACATTTTTTTCCACAACTCCCTTAACATGGGAATTAAACGAAAAGGTTGGATTAGTAGAAAACTACAAACTATAAAAAACAGATTTTAATAAACTAACATCTGAAAAACTAAAAGATGGTTGCAACCACAGGGGATTTTTTATTTAATTCACTTGTGTTGTAAACATTGGGTAGTTCCCGTGTTCCCCACTATTCGTCCCACTAGTGGGGCAGGTGGAACTGTCTAATATTTTTTGCTTCTCACGCGCCCCACTGATTGCGTTTTAGTGTGGCGGGTGATATTATTAAAAAAAAGTACACTTCACGCGCCCCATCAGGGCGCTGTAACTCATGCAAAAATATAATTAATTGGGCACGACTAAATGATGAATGGTGTTATTACTGCAAATATTTTGCGAAGAACTAAGAGATCAGAAATTATAAGGAACTATGTACTAAATAGTACATGGGAACTTCTAAATAGAAGACAAACAACACATAAGAAAATCATCCCATCTGATAATATATTATTAAAATCTCGTATTGCGGTTATTTGAGTCTCACTTTCCTGATTAATTCGAACTTTTATGTACCTTTGTGTAATTTATATGAATGGGATAACATGTGTTTTTTTCATTAATAGACGCAGGTACAGGCAAAGCAGTACAAGTCAACGAATACTCGTATGTACGACTTCATTTCAATTATGATCTCCTGGTACCTTTTTCTTGTTATCTACCTTGCAAATATGTGAAAGTGATGGAAGAAATTAAGGGTCTTGAGGAAATCTTCATTTCAAATGACAGCTATCAAAATTAAAATATCAATATCTCGAAAAGTTCTCGTAGTCTTAGGCTGATGGTGTCTTGGAAGAACCTGCCCCACCAAAACGCGATCAGTGGGGTGCGTAAGACACAAAAAATATTTGACAGTTTCACCTGCTCCACCAGTGGGGCGGATAGTGGGGCACGCGGGAACTACCCTAAAAATTTGATTTCAACGAAATTTTTACATAAATAAAAAGTAAAGTAAGTTATTATATATATTTTAGGATGTATCAAAAATCGCGTAAAGTTACCGTCATTTTTCGTGACAAAAGATCATCTCGTATTTTGGTATATAAAACCTATGGCGAATGCGAGTCAGACTTGCGCACAAAAAGCTACGTATCATTCATTATCTATACAACAGGGAGACACTTTTATAATATTATGTCTATTATTTATAATATTTACAATATTATCATATAACCTCTTGTTTAGTCGCATCACGCGGCGCTGCGAGTAGGTTAGTGAAAACTGAAAACCTACAGTATTGATATACAAATATAAAATTTGCTAAAATATAAAAATGCTCCGCTGCCATTCCCCTGTTTTTTTTTTCAATCGAGATACCTACAAATTTAATATTTTCTTTTTTATGAGCGGATGAGAATATACCATCCACATCATGAAAACGTCATTTTTTGTTATAGACTAAAATAAGTTCCGAACAAGAAATGAAAACTCTTTTTAAAAGTTATTCACCAAAAACATAAAAACCTGACCTCTTTTTAACCCCGAAGCAAAAACGACGGGGTGTTATAAGTTTGACGTGTCTGTCTGTGGCATCGTTGCTCATGTACTTTGTCTTACTTCTGGGTCCCGTACAGATGAACGGATTTTGATCTTGTTTTTTTGTTTGAAAGTAGAGTCGAAAGGTAGTCGAGAGTTTTCTTAGCCGTGTTTGGGTGAAATCGATCTAAAATGGCCGCCGCTACAATTTGGCGGATTATTTTTTTTCTTCACAACCTCGTCAAATGTAAGGGTATGAAATGAAAGGACTTTACTCGTAATATATATGCATTACATTTAATACATTTAAAATCCAAGATGGCCGCCGCTAAAAAATAGCTGATTAATTATTTTCTCTATAATCCCGTCAATGTGGGCATCAAATTAAAGTTGAAAGGGCTTGACTAGTAGTAGTATGTAGTATATAATATTATTATGATAAATTTAAAATCAAAAATGGCCACCATCCGCAAAATAGGTAATTTGGAAAGCGTTGCGTAGAGGGCAATTTTTTTTTTATTTAATTCACAAGCTTTTTTTACATTCGCCTGTCCCGTTGTCTATAATCAAATCTTGCAAGTATCTACTTCCCAATTTTCAATTTAGCTTAAACTTTGCATGCATGTGTATAAATCGGATGTCTTTAAGAATCTAAATTTATATATGGAAAGAGTGACTGACTTATTGACTGACTGATCTATCAACGCACAGCCTAAACCGATGGACGGATTGGGTTGAAATTTGGAATATTAATAGGGTTAATGACGTAGACCTCCACTAAGAAAGGATTTTGCCATGCGGGCAAAGCCGCGAGCATAAGCTAGTATTTTATATTTGACTTGTTTAAAACTAAAACGCTATTTTTGCTATAAGATGAAATCGGAACTAACAATGTCTTTGGAAAGCAAAAGTCTTCCTTTATGATTTCCGACATTAACACCATTTAAAACAAAGGATCAGATTTGCAACCGTGCGTATGTTTTGCCTCTTAGTCAAAAATATTATATTATCGCTTTGTAATCGATTATTTGGCATAATCGAGTTGAACTTTTCGTTGCCCATCACTAAAACCAGCGTAGCCAATAGGAAAAGTGGGCGGAGTCGTCAAATTGTGAAAAAAATTATTTCAAGGAAAACTTTGTCTATTGCCCCTCTATTGGATATGTCCTCGATGCTAATTTATGAAGATTTTTAAAAGCAGTTAATTATTTAGATAACACTTGTATTTTTTTTAAACGACGGTTTTCAACTTATATCATTCATCGCAGGAGGCACAGAGTTGAAATTGTGCGTACACTTATTAGGTAAGTAAGACTGATGATAATGCTATATTTTGGTAACATTAAATTGATCCGATAATGCAGCCGTAAAGTAGCAACTGGAACTCCGTGAAGGTTATATTATAGAACGGTTGAAGTATAGCTAACATAAATTAAAAAACAATCTTCATAATATGATAAAAATTATATAATAATAATTTTATGAGTAATTTTCAGTTTACATTAATGAAACTTTAATAATTATCATTATTGTGTGGGATAAAAGAACAGATACCTAAACTATTAAAATACATATTTATTCGTAACATATTATGTTAATAACATTTTTCCACACAAGTATGTGGCAACTACAAATTGCATTTGTCCGTTTTAAAATAATATTTTTTTTTATATTTTTGTATTAATATACCTATTCTAAACGCTCTCAAAGAAATTGTTGACAAGTTATTCCAATTTTAATAAAGTCACTTGAATTGATTTCAATGATCGACTCAAGATTCAATCACAAAGAATGAACTATTAAAAAATATAGTTCCGATCAGTTACCTGGCCATCACTAAAAATAATATAGCAAGGTATACCATACAATATTGTGTAATAATAACATTTAGATTACTATAAGACTATTGTTTTAAATTTATATAATTATCATCTTTAATTATTGTAATTAGCCTCGGGCTGTTATAATTAAAGTAAAATAAATAAATAAATAAATAGCGAGGTATAGCAAGGCCTTGCTATATGATGCTATATGGTACCAGGAGTCATATAGCAAGGCATAGTATAGCGCCGTGTGTAATGGGCTTTATGATTGCCAATGATGATGACAGCGAAAGCTGGTAACTATGCCTTTTAGTCCGGAACACAGTAATTCCTGCACTATTGATGCTGGATGAATATTTGGCAGAGTTGTACTTCCTCGGTCTCTGCAATAGGGGCTTACCACTACACTTGTACCGAGATTTTATATTAATTTAATATTTTTATTTGAAAAAAGGCATATTAATACGTTTATTAAATTGCGTTTAGTACATAATGCAAAGATTAATAACAAAGACTATCAAAGATTCGACAAGCGGGGTTGAATCATTCTAAAAAAATCACCTTATTTCAACTTTATAGTACACCTCTTTAAAGTCCCTAGCGATAAATTTTATTACGACGTAACATAAAAACTCGGCTATTCCACCATTGACAAAAAAGATGTTAATACGTAAAGACACAAAGCAGCATGATTGTTAGAAAATTCCACGCTATGGTTGTAAATTTCTCGTTTAGCACGAGGCCTAACATGTCATTTTTAGGCTAAATTTCAACATATTTTAACTAGCCATCAAAATAAAAATGTTAGTGAACTGTGGCCTTTTTTATGAGAAAACTATGATCTCAGTTGACTCACAAAAGCACCAACGTTTACTATAAAATGTATTCATAGAGTTCTAATATGGTTGTGATATTATCCAATGCGGAATATCTTAATTAATTATTACATACCTAATAGAACTGCATTCAACATTTATTTAAATGTATTAGATTATATAGGTACCTATGGAAAAGGAATAAGTAGTTATAAATTTCCTGAAAAGTCAAAAACTTTTATTTTATCCTGATAGGTTTATTCTCATCGGCCACCCCGACCTTTCACCGAGGTAGGTAGTCTTTTGGGGGGTGGGTAGTGGTAGAATTTTGACAGGTCGGCAACGTACAAGCAATGTACTAGGTATTGCTGGTATTCAGCCATTTACTATAAGGTTCACCACCTTATAACCACTTAAAAGCAACATGCAAAACAAAAAAATCTTTTATAGAACATGTATTCTAGCGTTTTTCAAAAAACATTGACTTTAAGTATAGCCTTGAGGTAGCTGGCAGGAGTAATATAATTTCTACAATTTTTATGGGACCACGTCCTCGCAGATCCAGTTGGTGCGGTTTGTTTTTGAAAAAACTCATTAACTTGAGTCAATTCGTTGACACGAAGGTTGGGTCGTTCACCTGATAAAGGGTAGGTACCTTTTCAAAATTTTAGTACATATTTTCTTGTTATTATACTTACCTAATGAATGATAAGACGAGCAAATCACGAGCATCATGATAGCCCATAACAGACATAGCACAACCCATTTTTTTTTAAATTCAAAATTGTGCGCGATTCCGCGCCTGTCACCCTGAAATATTAGTAGTTGATACTTGTCATTCCCGGTCATTTCACTGCTTTCATACACCCTTCAGTCCATTCAGCAGTCCGAGCACACCGTGACATTGACGTGGGAGTAGCGGCTCCCATCCCGCTGTCAAGAGTAATTGACGTTTGTAAGAGCACAATGACATTGGGAGTACCTGAAAATTGTATGCAATGACAGTGCGAGTAGCAAGAGCGTCTTGATATATGTCAGTTTAGTCTTGACAGTGAGACAGAAGTTGCCATTCTTATGTCTATGTGTTACTATGCTTAAGGGGCAGGAGTGGCTAGTTACCTTTCAATAGACAAAACTAAGTCGCTAAGCGGTCATTATGTGCACACGCACACAACACACTCATCGTGCTGAAACACTTCAGCACGATGTTTAGTGAAGCCAGGTATGGAGAGGTTTACCCAGCCTACTTAAAGGACATGTCGGCAACATCACTGGCGTGGCAGACGTCTATTCTATAGGCATCTGTCACCTATAGACTCTGTAGAGGACGATAACCGCTCACCATTACGCGGGCCGCTTGCTTGTATGTTTGTCGTTAACATATAAATGATATAACTACCTGCCTACTGTGTCCTACGTCATTCTAAATCTAGTTACGTCGATGGTTCTAAAAGTGGTCCTATTTGAATTTAATTTATCGATTAGTGATATTATAGAATGTAAAGTAACGCGTATTTAATTACGTTGACATTCATGAGGATGATGATCATGACGATTAACTTCGCACGCGACTCACAAAATAATCGTGGCGTACCTATTATGTAGAGTTTAACTATTTTACCCTTACTAGCTAAGAAAGAGGTTTCTGGCATATTTGGGAAAGTGTCCTGTAATAAAAGCGAATTTTACAAGCTTTTGTTTCACTTGTACTGTATGTACCTATGTCCTAACCTAACTTTCAACTCAATTTTGTAAGTTAAGAAATATTAAGTTTATATTTTGTTATTCCCATAAAAATTAATGAATGAAATGTTATCACTTCACTAGGCAATATTTTTCCCTCGTAAGTTTCGATACCGTAGAAAAATCGGGATAAAAAATAGCCTATTTGTTTTTCCAAAGTAGTTTAAGTTACCAATGCTACATACCAGTTCCAGCTAAATCGCCGTTTTTACTTGAAAGAGCAACAAACAAACTCCCTCATGTATTTACAAACTTTATATTTATAAACAGATATTATTAGTAGGATATATTTATCTGAGTTTGTAAGTATATACTTAGAAATTATAGGTACCTATTTATACCATATCAAATAATCAGTCATTATGCATTTTATTGATCATGTCTAAAAATCGAATCCTGATTCATAAAAATACTCCAAACATAGTAAATACTAGAATCGAACCAGTTCTAAATTAAAATATGTTGTTTAAAAATAATTTCCAAAATATGCATGCCAGTCTGCCCACACGTGGTGAATGGATGTAACCGCATCATGAGGAACTATTTTCATTCCTATTTTGTAAACTTGTATTTTGTATTAGCTATTTTATTTACATTATGACGTACCTTCTGTGTCACCAAGATATTTGACAACCTTTTGCTTTCCTGTCTGGAACCTTTCGCTAATGAATCATACATTTGACCGTGGCGCGCTGGGCTTTATACTTTTGTTTCTGGTCTGGGTGGTTTTCAATATCTATTATAAGTATGTATTTACTAAAAAAAAAAATATTATATCCGTTATCCTAACCACCATAACACAAGCATTCAGTTGCTTAGCTTGGGGTTAAGAGGCGCTGTGTGAAATTTCCTGAAATATTTATTTATTCCTAGTTTTAAGTTTTAATATATGAACTGACTTGTAATTCAAATATAACGCTACTTTATGCATTCTATCTATCTACTCAGCCCGTCGTATCCACCCACTGCTGGGTATACCCAGTCTATACCCAGATTTTTACTATTTTTGTTTAGTCATAGGATAAAATTAAAAAAATCATTTAATATTACATAAATATTGTACATAATGATGATACTCGCACAGGATCGGAAGGTGTGGCCGAGGCCTCCTCATGTTAACACCACATGTTTATGTAATATTCAATTAAATGAAATTTTAAATTATACCTATCACCTAAAACAATAAAAAACTAAATCTAATAACTATTTGTCTCATATTGATTAAAAAAATAAATCTAACTTTACGCGTAACAACGAATTATTGTTTCTTAAGTTGGATGAAGCATATTATAATCTTAATCGTAAAAGAACACGAGATTACGTTTACAAGAATTGACACCGTTTGAATTCTTATATGGGAATCTTTTTTGAAGAGAATTAGTGACAATGGAGAAATTACTATTATTATCGCCCGTATTTTTTAAGCAAATATTACGATTACATTATGTTATTATATACACGAGAATAAAGAGCAACAGGGATGTTGAGACAAAAAGGGGAACATAAAGTTTAGGGTTGTTTTATTTATCATGAAAATAAGATAACTAACGGGGTAGGGGCTGGAGTGGGATCTTCTTGGCAGACGTTGATTAGCGCGCTTATTAGGCGACGAGGAAGGGGAATAGGAGAAAAACAGAGGACCGAGTTGAGTGGCGTGTCATAGGGGGGAATCATGGACAATGGACGTGGTATAGAGGAGAGAGGTCTATGTGCAGTTGCAGTGGACGAATGTAGGCTGATGGTGATAAAAAAAAACAAAACTTGTGTACCTACACGTGGAGTGTAGAACTACCCTATCTTAAAATTTACAACTTATGTGTTAACTCTAGTGCCACACAGTGTTCATGGCCATACCAACTCTTCAAAAAACGGCAACAGCCATAAATATTGTAAATATGATGTTAGATCGTTTAGTAATTTTCATAGAATAAAACAGCTGAACCAAGTTCTCTGATATCTTTTATTCTTGTAAAGTCCGAGATTAACACTACGATAAGGTTATAGCAAAGATATGTATATGTTGGTGTAATTATTATAATTATTCCTATAATTCTATACGTATATATATAATATATACCTACCTACATCTAATATCTAGGTAGAAAACATCGACACACGTATAGATCACGTTGCATTTTTAATAATGGATGTATTTACAATAATTATATTGTTAAAACTATAGTAATATTCGAATAAACACTTGCAGATAGTAACAGTTCATTTGTAATATGTTAAAATATATTATAGGTGCTACAATATACATACATACATTGTTTAAAAAAAAAACTAAACTAAGTGTTTATGTGTTCATTAAAGTATACACAATATTGTACCTACGAGTATATAATTCACCGAATAAATAAATAATAAAGGTAACAATTTACAAAATGGCTAACAAAAATAATTTCAAATAGAATCGCATCCATTCATCATTTTTATACTGCTGCAATTGGCGTAAGAGCTTTTTTAGACAAATGCCAACAATATACATTAAAACCATTCAAATGAAATCTTTGTATAGAAATGCTAATTTCCACCACCACCAAAAAAGACCTGCAACCTGCATTGTCAATTTTTACATGTAATTTTTATGACTTATGACCCATTCGGAAAGTGCCACCATGATGAGCATGGCAAGAAACTTAAGGTATTTTTAACACTAAATAGACCTACGCATTACCACATCCCACCTGATGCAAAATGCAGATACGGTCGATTAATCACGTAAGATGCCTAGAAAGTTACCTATTCACTCGTGCCTTGAAGATTCCCAAGTTGTACTCCAATGGCTCTCAGGGTTCCTCCTGACTCTGCTTTCAGCCTCGGCTTAATTTAATCCCATCTCGCATTTTCTTCCATGTATGTGTGCAAATAAATGTATTTTCTTTCTTTCTTTGCTGTCATCATACATAGAGTCACGTGGCAGATACCTTCGAATAACTTCTCTAAATTCTGACACTACAATTAACTACAGACCGACTATACAAAGAGAATTATTTAAACATGTTTGTATCCTATTAACTATAGATTATGTCAGCATCTGTAATAAAATCAATATTCAGGATGAAGACAGGTTTTCAATGTAATAAAATTAAAATTTTTATGCCGGCTACCCCAAACATTTGAAATTAATGTCTACTCGTATAAAAATATATAGTAGTAAACGATTTTTATAAATCCTGTAAAAAATAAATACTTAATCATAATACCTATAAAATTTAAAAAATAACAAATTATCTCATAAGACGCATCAACTATTATATACATATGTTCGTGATTTCACAACTTTGAATCCTTTTTTGCAAGTGTGAAAAAACCTTGATTGACATATAATAAGCATCATTATTTTGCAAGCAATAACAATTATTTTTCTAAGACTTCCTCCACTGTTTCTTGTAGTTAAAAATATTCAAGTCATTTATTATTGTAGGGGCTGGCAAAAAATGTACATGGATTTGCGTCAGTTGGTGTTCTTTATGGGTCTTACCCGAGTGAACAGGATCTTCAGTTTCTTTACATCTTTGAAAATGGTTTTGTCAAAGCAATGCTAGCCTAGGATGTGCATCGACAAGAAGTCTAAAATAAACTCGCTACCAATCGGTAATCGTTCAGGAAATAGAATTCATCAGTTGATTTTTTTTGCACGTGCAACATGCACATAATAATAATAATAGGGGTTTATACAAGAGTCATATCACAATTTATAGGATGTGTGGCGAACCTATATGATGCAGTTTCAGGTCGCCGAGATTACTACAATGCCTGCGACATGACCTGACGACTGCCTCCTACATATCTCAAGAAAACAGCCTGGACCCACACTTTTACGTGCCTTCCGAAACACGGTAGCGTCCCGGCGAACTCTTTAGTCGAAAGTGGCTTGTTCTAATATCTTGAGGACCCCCCAGTCAGTCGAGGTTTCTATCGTTTACGTCTCAGGCACCCGTAAAACTGTTGGGTCGAATGCTTTATGCGCTTACCGCCTGCCCACTTCCCAGTGATGCTGTTAAACTCAATTTGAGACCCATGACGTAGATCAATTAAAAAAAAACCTGACGGACACGCAATTTGAGTTCAAATGCATCAATGAAAAGGTATTCCCCAAGTTCAGTGACACTATATTAAGTTTTCGGTTCAAGGTTCTTCACGAATTGCTGTGTAAAACTCAAACCGGTCCAGTTATACGACACTATCGAAAATTAAACAACATTATAGCTTTATAATTTATTATTATTACTTCTAGTATAACTGTATGGCATGGCAGTTAAATGGATTCAGTCTTCCTTATGGCCTTGATCTGCAAGTTTTGCATCTGTAAAAGTTGATTTACATAGTCTATTCGATAACTTATTTTTGGAGAAACACGTTACGGTGTTAGGACTCTTTGGAATTGTGTGTAAGAAAGAGAATGGGCGTAATTTTACAATCTACTAAACATAATAAGTTATAATTATTTCGTCTTGTTTTGTTATAATATTTTTAAAAATCTTGTTATAAACACGGAAAAGGCTTAACAAATAAGATAAAACTGCCGAAATAACTATACTACTTCCTTCTTCTGTTTCACATAAGGAGTAATCTTTGGGTATTATACTAGTTGGTGCATCATTATTTTATGAGATATATTTATGCTTTATAAGATTTGTACTTAATATTTACAAAATAGATATTATCATTATTCTTATCAATAATTCAACGGTCATCATATTTACACATTTCCCTATCTATGTAATAAATATCTGTTTAAAGTTAATATCGTCTGTATCCCCAATCTTCCTTGATCATATCCGCAGCTTTTTCAGCGACCATCATTGTAGGTGCATTCGTATGAGCGGCTGGTACTTGTGGCATTACGCTGGCATCCACTACTCTTAACCCATATAGTCCGTACACTCGCAATCTCGAATCTACAACTGCCTCCGGATCATCTCTAGGCCCCATCTTATTCGTACAGCAATGATGGTAAATGGTATTCGTAATCGTCCGCATTGCACAGAACCAATATTTGTCGCTGTTGAATTTGTGATGAGCGCACTGAGGCAAAGGAATATCATGAAGCTTACTTCCATACTTTTGAAAAGCTTTCGTTTTAGATAGTTCTATTACTTTTCTGATCCCGTATAAGATTACATTTTGGTCGTGACCATCGTCACTGAAATAGTTTGGGTGAATAAGAGGTTTTTGGTTTGGATTTTTACTTTTCAACATTATTCGCCCTTTGGATTTAGGAAGCAGTAGCATAGGAAACACCATCCATGTATCTCGTTTGCTTATTGGCCCATAAACAGATTCGTAAACACTGTCGTCGATTGAAAATGCTCTTTTATATGCGGGTTGGGATACTAAAGATCCTCCAACAAAGAGTAATTCTAAATCAGGATATGCGTCTTCCTTGTTAGGATTTTTAGTGTCGATAAAGGCTAAAGCTTCTGTGCCACTCGGTGCTGATAACGGCCCAGTGTGGTGGCTGAAGTATTCGATAACGTTGCTGATTGATGCCACACGCTCTGATCGAATAGAGTCAGTTGTGTTGATAACAAACGTCAAACCACCCAACGCCCAGTGATCTTGCAAGTTATAGCCCACAGGTAAATCCTTAATCGTAGTTATATTTTTTTCTGTTAAATGTTCCTTCGGGCCTATGCCACTAATCATCAGAAGAACTGGCGAATTAATAGCTCCTGCAGAAAGAATGACTTCTTTTTTGGCTAGCACTCTGTACTTTTTGCCAGCTTTGATGAATTCCACTCCATAAGCTCTCTTCTTCCAGGGGTCGATAAGAATTTTAGTTACAAATGAATTCTTAGCAACGTGAAAGTTTTTTCTGTATTTAATAGGATGAAGAAATGCTCTGCTAGCACTTACTCTAGTACCATTTTTCATAGTAAACTGTATGATAGAATATCCAATTTGGTTTTTCCCATTGTAGTCGACAATTTTTCCACCGGTTTCCTCTCCTGCTTTCAAAAAAGCTTCCGATAAAGGAGTCCGCCATCTAGGATATTGTATGGCCATCTCTCCTTTTGTCGAATGATACTTTTTGTCTTTCGCTAATTCTGGTATTTGCATGTTTTCAGATCTCTTGAAGTATCGCAGTATTGATTTGTAGTCCCAACCTGGAAATGTTAAAAATGGAAATGTTATTTTACCTCGTTCAATGACAATATACGTATCTTCTTTATTGAAATTCTTTTGTTCAAGTGGTTTTACCTGGATTCCCATTGGCGGCCCATCTGTCGTAGTCTTGCCTGTTGCCTCTAGTGTGCATCATGGAGTGAAGCACTGTGGAACCTCCGACCACTCGTCCTCGGGGCCAAGCGCACCGTCCTGACCGCATCCCCATGCAACCAGATTTCTGAAACGTTACAAAACTATAAAAAAAAGTGGCATTTCAAAGATCTAGCTCATGAAACACTAGCGCAGGAACCTGATAATTTTAAATCTATGAATCCTTGCATGGTACCTACACCAACATATAATATTTTATGATGTTTTTTCTTCTCACTAAAATTGTTATTTATGTGTTTCATACTCTATAATTACCTACAGTAGATATTCCTATATATTATATACCTGTTGTCGTAGGTCAGAACAATAACGTTATAATTATTTTTTTCATTTTAAAGAAGGAAGTTCTTAAACAGGTTGTATTTTTTATGTTTGTTACTTCAGAATATCGTCATTTATGAATCATGAATCTATTATATTTTTTAGTGTAAGTACTCATAAAAGTAGAGGTACTTTGATGGACAGATACCAGGTATCCGTATAGTTTGAAGTATGCTTTTTTTATTTTTTTATTTATGTTGTGCGGCTGTGATATCATTGCGGCCATGATTGGCCTATTGTGATCGCCGCTTATTATGGTGAGATTGACCCCTAGGCGCGGCGCTAGAGTTCACCACAGACCATGGTAGCTTCTAGAAACTGCAGGATTTTCCTTGGGGTCATCTCTCTAAGCTCATTCGGGCTGAGCAGGTGCTGTCCCATAATAGAGCAACGTTTACGCATCAGTGCTCCACACCCCTCCAGCAGATGAAGAGACGTTTCATCTGCCTCATTACAGAATCTGCAGGTCTTGTGTGTCGCATAGCCCTAGTTTGGACATTGAAGTCTGGTTTATTACAAATTAGGTATTTTTTGCATAATATTGTGAAATTGACCCAAATATATTTTTTATTGCATATTAATTACCTATTCATTAAGCAACCGCGTTATTACGAATATCTAATAGTCATAAGTAGATTTACTAGAACAAAGGTCGTATTACTTTATTAACTATACGATTTTGAAAACTAACGCGAGCGTTATCCATATCAACTATGTAAATATACCGACTAAACTCACGGATATGAAAGTCGAAACTAGGCTCGACCCTGGGTTTCGGACTATTACGAAGTCCTTCATCAGGAGCTCACGCGCTGAGGTCGCGACGCCGGCAACGAAACCCAGGGTCGAGCCTAGTTTCGACTTTTATATCCGTGAGTTTAGTCGGTATATTTACATAGTTGATATACTTTATTTACGCTGTGATATCAATCGCTATATGCCGACTAAAATAAAACGTCGTTAGAGACAAAGAATTATAGAGTTAAAAGATGTCTCTTTCACTCTGTCACATAAACCGCTCACTATCAGGCCAATTGAAAGAAAGAAAAACTTTTAATTAAGCACAGAGACACAGGCACATAGAAAAAAAACGAGAAAGAGCAAAAAATATAAGTCGCATAGCCCTAGTTTGGACATTGAAGTCTGGTTTATTACAAATTAGGTATTTTTTTGCATAATATTGTGAAATTGTCCCAAATATATTTATTGCATATTAATTACCTATTCATTAAGCAACCGCGTCATTACGAATATCTATAGTCATAAGTAGATTTACTAGAACAAAGGCCGTATTACTTTATTTACGCTGTGATATCAATCGCTATATGCCGACTAAAATAAAACGTCGTTAGAGACAAAGAACTATAGAGTTAAAAGATGTCTCTTTCACTCTGTCACATAAACCGCTCACTATCAGGCCAATTGAAAGAAAGAAAGAAAGAAAAACTTTTAATTAAGCACAGAGACACAGGCACATAGAAAAAAAACCGAGAAAGAGCAAAAAATATAACATGAAACAATATTACAAGGTGAAATACTAATATGTTTGTTTGTTTGTCTTTTTTAAAAATAAAAAAATACAAGGTTGGATTAAGTGACAAAGTTGTGAACAGTCTTGACCTCTCTATGTTTTTAACAAAATGACATTATAACACTTTAAACTTTCGCGATTCGAACTCAAATGTATTTCGACTTAAATAATTACGCGAATAGACCCGATTAATAAAATTGACACAAAATGACATTGTTGTTGGTTTATGGTGATTACTACTAGTGCAAATTAGTTAATACAGCCTCATAACAAGTTCGTCTCATCACGCACTAACTACTACCACATATTTTACATTGTATGATCAGTACCTAGTTAACTAATTTGTAAATCAATTACCTTCTAGCCTCTCGCACGATCTCGACCTGAATTATAATTATTACTACATTTTTTCAAATAAAAAAATTATAAAATAAATTACTAATAGCTTATTTTAAGTATATAAGTATTATATCCGTTATCCTAACCACCATATTACAAGCATTAAGTTGCTTAGTTTGGGGTTAGGTGGCGCTGTGTGAAACATCCTAAAATATTTATTATTATTATTTTAAAATTTGTCTATTTTTAGCGCCCAGCGGTTTTACCCGCTGTACAGTAGCCCATGTTATTCCAGAGTCTAAGCTATCTCTATACCAAATTTCATTTCAATCGAAAGAGTAACAACCATACATCCAGACATGCATACATTCTTACAAACTGTCGCTTTTATAATATTAGTAAGATAAGATTGATGACATTCACGTGTTATTACTATTATTATGTTGACAAAGAAACCGTTTGATATTATAATAGGAATTTTAACTAAAAAATGATTTTTTGTCCATCAAGTAGATTGTAAAAAAATATTGGACGCGTATTTTTTCCTTTAAATATTTGATAAAAATCGTATGAGATACAACACAGTAAAGTTACTTGGTCGTGACTTGTTGCATTAAGTAAAGGTTGGTTGCCTGGAAGAGATCGCTCACAGCGATAAGGCCGCCCATTGTGGACCAAATTGTATTTCAGTGCTAATATTAAGTAAAACTGTAATTTTCTTTGGTTGCAATAAAGGGTATTCTATTCTAAGTATTGCACGCCGTGACGTCATGTCCGCTCATAAATCATCTGTAGTGAATCAAATCAGTCTTTTTTTTACTAAATTTCCACAAAACGTCCAGCATTTATTTATGTTGACGTTAACTTTAATTATATATTTATTAGCTACGCCCAGCGGTTTTACCCGGTGTGCTGTGCCTATGTGTTATTCCAGTCACTCAATCGGTCCACCCGTTTAGGCGTAAAGAATGCCCCTACGGGGTTGTAGTTGAACTAAGCTTTATTTATATAAGACCTGTAACACACCTACAATGTGATATGATAAATAAATAAATAAATAAATAAAAAGAAGTAACAAACATACTCACTTACAAACTTTCGCCTTTATAATATTAGTGTGATGATGTGATAAATCACTTCTAAGCTTCTTTAAACCTCTTGTTGGTGTTATACTACGAGTACACTACTAATACTTCCTATACTTCGTTTCAAAAACAAAGATAATTTTTGCGGGGTTCGAAGGTTATATATCTATGAAAATATCATAGATATATTCACAAAAACTGTTATATCAGATGTATCTTATGATATATATCAGATATATTATGAAAAATATCCGATATATATCCAATTTATTAAGATATTGATCCTTTGAACCCTGCAAATTAGCTTAAAAATTATCTTTGTTTTTGAAACGTAGTATAAGGTCCTAGATAATAATACTTTTTTTTTTTTTTTTTTGTTTCGCCGGGAAAAAATGCATTACGCATACCCTCCCATCGAGGGAATGGGAGGGTTATGTGGGACGGGAGTCCCACAGCTAGTGTAGCATATTTGACTTATTAATCCTTCTAATATTAACATTAAATAAAGCTTAAACTAGTTACCTATACAAAAAGCCTAGATTCTCTCTTTCATTTCAATTGACTTAATACTAAAATAACATTTAAATCTAGATGATAGAGTAATAAAACGACAGAGACATCATTTAAACTAGAAATTACACACCAGACATCATGCAGTTGTAAACCTGAGTGGTCAGCTTTTGAAATGCCAGTGGAAATTCCCAAAAATTCGAATAGAGGTATTATTAACTGGATGCCAAGGTTTTGCCGATTCCCAGTCCTCCGTCACTAAGACGATGCGGGAGTGCCGCCGGGTCGTTTTAGTGCAGCTGTGCTGCACGGGAGTGCCACTCAGGTTTACAACTGAATGATGTCTGGTGTCACTAATTTCTAGTTTTAATGATGTCTCTATGTCGTTTTATTACTCTATCATCTAGATTTAAATGTTATTCTAGTATTAAGTCATTAATAAAAGAGAAAATCTAGGCTTTCTTTATACCTAGTTTGAGCTTTATTTAAGTTTAAAGGGGTAGCAAACACACATCCATACATTAGAAATTATCATATTAGAAGGATTGATAAGTCAAATATGCTATATTAGCTGCGCCCAGCGGTATTACCCGCTGTTCTATAGCCTATGTGACTATGTGTTATTCTAGGTTCTAAGCTATCTCCATACCAAATTACAGCTCAATCGGTCCACCCGTTTAGGAGTGAAGAAATAACAAACATACTCACTCACTCACATACTTTCGCATTTATGATATTAGTGTAATGATAAATATCTTTTATGAGTAAAAAAGTAAGCAAGCAAATAGCTTGTAAAAAATTAGTTTTTGGCATATTTATGAAATTGAATGTGTGTTACCAGTGATGACTTACGGCACCGAAACGTGGTCCTTCACCAATGGCCTCAACTCGAAGCTCAAAGTCGCCCAGCGTGCTATGGAAAGGGCTATGCTCGGGGTTTCTCTACGAGATCGAATCAGAAATGAAGAAATCCGTAGACGAACTAAAGTCACCGACATAGCCCGGCGGACTAGCAAGCTGAAGTGGCAATGGGCAGGCCACATAGCGCGCAGAGCGGATGGCCGATGGGGTCGAAAAGTGCTCGTGTGGAGACCACGGACTAGCAAACGAAGCGTAGGACGTCCACCCACAAGGTGGACAGACGACCTTATAAAGGTCGCCGGAAGACGCTGGAGGCAGCTGGCTGCAGGTCGCTTCCAACCGGTACATATGGAAGTCCAAAGGGGAGGCCTATGTTCAGCAGTGGACGTCCAATGGCTGAGATGATGATGATATTTATGAATGCGGGTAGCAGATTAACCGCTTCCCGGTATATAACGATGTCATCATTATATTTCCCTGATTTTATTGGAAATCTATGATTAGTATAAATTAATAAACAAGTGTAATTAAAAAAAAAATTAAACAAGCTTTTAGCTTTTTTAAATTAATAAACAAGTGTAATTAAAAAAAATTTAAACAAGCTTTTATTATTGTTACCATCTAGCACTAAAGTTCTTGTTAAGACGAATCGAATGAGCCCAATCTCGATGAGGTTGCGTTGTTTAATTACGGAGTTCCTATGGCCATCTTCCAGCTCTATCATCAAATCAGCTACATGTCATAAAAATATTACATTGTCATCCGATTTGAACATGCATTCAAAATTTCAGCTCAGTCAGAAACCGGGAAGTGGATCAAATTAAACTTGCAAGATTTGATTACAGACAGACAACAGACAGGTGAAAGTAAATAAAAGCTTGTAATATCCCTCATTTTATTTCTTGACTACCCTGCTAAATTAATTTCTTCATATTAAGGTTAATTTATAAACATGAGGACTATACCCAGCAGCGGGTGGGTACGGGCTGAGTAGATAGATAGTAAATGAGGTTCATTCTCGTATTTTTAAGCACAAAAAAGAAAATAAATGTATTATTAAAATAATTACGTTTCTATAACTAATGATAACTTCAAACTTACGTGCCCCCCTTTTTAACTTCCTTAACCGTTCTATTACTTCTATTAGCATTTTTACATGTATTTTGCCTTTTTCTTTAGATTATTTACCTACAGTATAATAGGTTAAGTTACAGTTTGCAAGGTTTTTACATTTACTTCTACTACAGTAGGTATTCGAACCTACAGAAGGTCTTTCACTCCAGTTCTGTAAGTTGTCTTCCTTGTTTTACAAGTTTTACTCATTTTCAAATGATGCAGTCCGGAATTCGCGAAAGCTGGTTTTTATATTACGTCGATGCCTTAACAAGATTTTATTGATACTGAATATGTTACTGGCATAAATTTTTATTACCTGGATATTGTTTTTAACGTGATTCAAAAAGTGTATACGTTTTCTGTTTTGTGTACAGTTCATCTTGGTCTATCATAAATATTATTTACCGCGATAAGAGCGAGCGAGCAATAAGACCGCCAATCGCCAATTGTAGGACTTTTTCAAATTTATTAATTTCATGTTAGATATTGTTTGTTTTGTAACTTTTGTGTACAATAAAGCGTTATCTATTTATCTAATCAATTACATTTAAAACAGATACTTCAACAAAACCGGTTGCATAAGAATTCACTATCATACTCTTATTACATGGTCCGGTCAGTCCGAACCCCCCAAAGTCAATGTCATTGAAATATCGAGGACGAGGGTACACCTAACTTTCACAATGAGTTTTTTTATATGGCATTGAGTGACAAGACTAGAGAACCTGGCAAATGTTGCCTTGTTTCTTGTGGTTAAATATTTTATTTTCGCAAAGAATTACAAATTCACTTACGAGAAAACACTTAATTATAGGTACAAGTTAATATTAGTATAGTGCCGGAAAGCGCTTAAAAATCTATTATCTTAAAAACTAGAATAAATATTATTTAAATTTTTATTTAAAAATTGTTAACTATGTTTACTAAATGAGGGTAAGTCAAACACAATGTGGTAAAGCAAAAAGAAAAGTTTCTTGACAGCACCTCCGCAACTAGCAACCTGTTTCAATGTTGATCGAAGGGCTAAGGACTGCAAAAATGTTAAGGACAACCTCAAGGAATGCGGACTTTCGATTTTCTGACTAAAGACTATCTGACGGACGTACCTACGCACTACGCGGGTTACTAAAAATGCAACAAGTAAAAAACGGAGCCATATTTGCAGGAAGTGTGAAATTAAATGTTTTTTTTTTAAAGTCAGTCTTATAGGTTGTGTGGCCAACCTATATGTTGCTGTGATAAGTTGTAATGTGGCAACAAAAAGTTATCTATCAATCGGTTAATTAGCACACCGCCGCCCTTCATTCTTACGCATCTCTTTCTACATTAACTAGAGGCAGTTGTTATTTATTATTCACGTCATGTACAACATCTCAACGCAGTATAATTTCTGCAAGGATTTACCTACTCTATGCCTGCGTTCTTACTAGAAATGTGTTGCCAGAAAAAAGTATGTCACGCTTTATACAAAAATCTTCAAGCCCAATGCTTCCTCATAAATACCACTGCACTTAAATAAATATTTCAGGACATTTCACACAGCGCCACCTAACCCCAAGCTAAGTAACTTGATGCTTGTCTTATGGTGGTTAGGATAACTGATATAATACTTATACACTTTTCTTTTGTAAATACATACTTATAATAGATATTGAAAACCACCCAGACCAGAAACAAATACCTACCTGTGGATCACACAAACATTTGTCCCATGCGGGAATCGAACCTGCAAGCGGGTATTAGTCCATCGCGCCACAGAGGTCGTCAAACTTATGTATGTACATTGTATTATACTCGTATGTCTGTACAACATTGTTCTAAACTACATTCTTACAAGGTTATCAAAATCATGAAATCTGTAGAATGTAATTATTCACCATAATGGGTTCGCTCCATAATAATTACACAAAATATGACGATGATACATGATCTTAAATTTTTATTACAACTAAACTCACGTTCGTAGCTACGTTCCATTTTACAAATCCTTTCTTAGCTGATATTTACTTCTAAATGTGTTCTGTGTTAAATTTTAACTTGACCCGTTTAGCAGTTTGAGCTGTGTGTTCAAATAATACTTATTTAGTACTACTTTACTTTTTACTACGGCGCAACTCAAACTGAGTCTTGGCCTCCGATACACAATATTATGCAATTTCTCCCGATTCTGGGCCACTTCTTGCCATGACTGAGCTTGGAGCGCTTCCAGACTAATGATATTTACTATACTTAACAATACGAGTAACTATAATAATATTAACTACTAGTACTATCTAATGATAAGTACTAAAATCAGCGGTATTATTTGGGAAATGGCAACACAATATTTAAGGAAACAATTCCAATTTCAAACAACTGGATAGTTTTACCAGTTACCTCATCGTCTACATATCTGGCAAGATTTATGGGAAATCTACCTGCAAAAATTACATGTGTAGAATTTAAAACTTAGTTCGAGGTTAGTCAACTTAGGTATGTACTATACTATGTACGGCCATTTCTAAATATCACTATAAATAACACTTTGGACAAGAAACGACTTCGAAATTAAATTTTATTAAAAAGTCGTGCCCAGAATTTGATCCAATTATTGGGCGATATGCTCCAATCTTTTTGCTATAACGGTACATAAATTACGGTACTATGCGTAAAAATGTAGACTAATTAATAGAGAACATCTATTTTAAAGTTATAAAACATCACGATTTTTTTATCGAAACTTTCATAATGAATTAGAGAGAATTTCCGTTGGAAATTAGGAAACATATTAGTACAGCGAGGCTATAGGCGTTATATCAGACCAATTTACAGAAATGACCTTGTCTTTCCAAAATTACTCCAAGTAATTATCTCAGGGTTTCGACCTAGCCTGAAGTAATTTTACCAAGTTAACCCATTAGGCTACCGCGCCATGATGCGCGTTACGAAATCGTCCTACTTCCCTATTGTCCAAGACTTTGAGTCATTGTTATGGTCCTTGGCCTTCGGTTTATAGATTTGGGTGTAGACGTGATAGTGTCTCATGGGCGAGGTGTGACGATATCCGGAAGGTCGCTGGAGGATATTGGTAAAGGAAGACGGAAGACCGAGTTGAGTGACGAGCCAAGTGGGAGGGCTATGTCCAGCAGTGGACGGATGTGGGCTGATGATGACAATCATGCATATCATAATAATATAGTGGCGATACTAAAAACCAAGGTTGTAATCGGTATTGTTAACCGAGGATACTTAAAATTAGGACATTACAATAAATCTTAGGCCACAAAGAAGAAGTGGCGGTTTTATCGCGTTAAGCAATTGGTTTTTGGTCAATGGCAATTGTTTGTTAAGACACTATTTCGCTAAGTCTAAACATTTTTGACATTCTTCGACCTATTCCATATATCCAGGAAGGCAGTTGGCTGACGGCATCACATCCAAATTAACTTATATTACACTACACGTGTGCCAAGTTTGGCTCTCTATCAAAAAAGTATAATCGCCTAATTTCGGCTCGCCTAATCTGCTCCGTTATTTGGATTTGCATTAAAGTAACTACAAAATCTAAAAATAAGCTATGTAAAGCACAAGTTTTATACAAGTGGAATCATAACTTGTTTTAGATATAAAAACTAGTATTAATACGGACTTATGCATTAACACATCAAATTGCTTCGTGTAGGTAAATGAACTCATTACAGATCTTGGTAGTTCATTGATTGAGGAGCATGCTTGTCCGGTATGAATTTAGTGCAGACAAAATCAAATAACAAGATGGTATATCGGTTAATTAGAAATAAGGTGAATCACTGCGACACCTCAGATAGGCTCTCCGGCTACCTTATCATCGAAAAGTTATCGTCGCGATTCCGACGACATTTATCACCCGCTAAAGAGTCACTGGCGCCCAACGTGGGGTACTATTATAATTTTGGTAAACACGTGCGACAAATGATATTCTGACCGTATTTAGTCTCGGCGACTGTCAGGATAGGCTTCATTGAGCCGTTCGTGCGTCAAAATCCATGCATTAATTAGTATATCAAATACTCAAATTTACAGTTTCATTAGAGAATCTAAGTGCACTTGTTTAGACTACGATAGTAACTTAGTGAAAAAAGTAAATAGAGGTCGTTGTTAGACCTTGTGTAGTGCAAAACAGAGTAATTACCGTGACCCAGTGATCCCTCTAATAACACATGATTGACAGCTTGATACAAGAACCTACTACGTACATCCGCGCAAATATGGTGGAACATAGAATAGGTTTCTACCTTTGACTTGTTAAACATTTTAATAAATGCCAAATGTGATTGATGCCTTGCGATTTTTTGCCGCGAAACTATTGTTCGAATCTTTAATAGAGTTAATTTTTATAGGTACATCAACTTACTTTACTATTTATATTGCTATTATTTTTGTGTAGAAATATGTTGGAGTGAGGGCACAATGTAATAAATGAGTTACTTTGAACTACTTATATTTTATTTTTTGTCAATATTCAGTATTAGAAATGATTTCTAGGTAAGTGAAATAAAAAAAAACAACTGATCTACATATTTACTGATTTCAATTAAATGGGACGACCAGTACCTAAAGTAAAACCTCTTTAAAACAAAAATTTTAAACTCTCTTTCGCGTAGTGGGCCATCACGTCAGTGGGCATGACGTTTTTTTTTTCTTTAAGTGCTGATTATAAATTGTATCCTTGAAGAGTTGAACTCTACGAGGCTCCCATACATAGGCGGATTTAGGGGGGGGGGGGCAGGGGGCCAAGGCCCCCCAGAAGAATTGTAGAGTTACGAATTTTGCTCATATTTCATTGTCAAAATTATATATTTTTTTCCGACGCTCGCAGCAAGCTGCTCGCGCACTTATTATAAAGGATATTTGAACTTTCTAACTGTTCAGAGCGAGCTAAACACACTTTTCATAGTAAAAATTATAATATTTGTGCCCGTCTGCATCTTGCCCCCCCCCCCCCCCCCCCCAGGACCAAATCCTGGATCCGCCCATGCTCCCTACATAATACATGTAAAGAGGTACCTCATGTGATAATACAAAATAAAATTGTGTATCACGGATGAAATTTTAAACGATAACATACCTACTGAAATACATATATACCTTAGATTATGTACAGGTAAGTTCACGCATATAATACTCCACTCTTCCGAGTATATTATGATTATGGACATATTATAACATTTTTTGACCGGACAATATGCTTGTGGAAGAGTTTAATTTTAGTATTGGTGATTTTGTGGTTTTAGTAGGTAACAGATATTCACTTTCATTCCATTTTAAAAGCACACCCCAAATCAACCACAAAAATTTCAATATTTTCAATAACTAAATATTTATAATATTTTAGTGGCCAATGGGACACTTCCGACATAGAACAAGTCGTGCAGGAAATACTAAACAATTTTGAGGCAGGTACGACAAGCAGAGCATTCCTTGTTAATCGCTCGTTTGCAATTTTGATTGATTTTAGTACATTTAAAGGCAAGCAACTTTAATTAATTAACAAAAGGAATACATGAATAGATAATGTACCCTTGATAAAGTTCAGTTATGATATATGTCCTGATATAATAAAAGTGTTTTGTCAGTGATAAATAATGCATTTTTTTAGCACAAATTGTAACATTGAATGAATATACCTATAGATATGGAGTAGAATAGAAGAGGAAAACGTTTTGCCGACCCTACCTAGTGTGGGATAAAGGCAGGAAGATGATTTTTTATTTCTATTTAATTTTATTGCCTATGTAAATTAATTTAAAAAAAATTGAACTATGTACATTATGTTTGTATGTACCTTATTAATATTTATTATGTATGTAATTAAAAAAGCGTGTCTTAAAAAACAAAACATTAAATGGGTGCTACTACGTGTAAAATCTAGTTCATTTATAGACCGATTCCTCCTTCCCTAGTTTTTGTACCCAATAATTACAATAACCCGTTAAACAAATTAAGGTCTCTAGAGCCTCAAACCTGCCGATTTTATTAATTAACCACCAAGGTTATGTTCTCGCTGTGAATATAAATGAAAACATTGTTTTCCCTACAGATACTCATGAAATATGTATCTTTTGTCACGTAATAATTGAGTTTAGTTCAATCATCACGTATTGATGCACCTGATCAATTTGGTAATCTATACAGTGATTGTTATCATTTCTTAATAAAAATGTAGATATTTCTTATTTAAATTAAGTAATAATGCAGGCAGCTACCGAAGGAAATGCCTTTAGAATGCCAGAGAAGTATAAGAAGACAAGCAAATTGCTCTCCTGATGTTGACTCCGCTCTCCTGAGATAACGCTGCCCATTTTCAGTAGGTACAGTGCCACCCAGGATTTCACAATGATGTAAAATTCTAGGTGCACTGCACCAACGCTTCTTACTCAAGAGTCATAAGACTCTTCAGCCGAGTAATTTCACTAGCTGCAGTGTGTATTATTATGTATGAAGAAACTTGTTTTACTTTAGCATAAACTTTGGTCATTATTATGTTGTCTATTTTTTATCTTCTAGTTTAACATTAATTTATTCAACACCATTTAACATTTTGTTAATTGAGTGTTATCGTCACACTAAGTAACCTAATTATGATTATTTATTACTCTTTAACCTATCCCACTAGTATTATAAGTGTGTACTTTTTATGGCAAATGCCTTTATTGAGAATAAAACACAAGAAAACATTAATACTAATGTTACAGCAGTAAAGAACACCACAGCGTTTTGCTTCTTCGTTCTTAATGAGAACTGGTCGCGTTTGGAACACTTTGCCGTCATCCGTGTTTCCCGAGCGATACAACTTGGGTATCTTCAAGGCACGAGTGAATAGGTACCTTTCTAGGCATCTTACGTGATCCATCGTCGACCGCATTTTCACTTTCCATCAGGTGGGATGTGGTCAAACGTAGGCCTATCTCGTATAAAAAAAAAAAAAAAAAAACATATCGGTCATACGCCAATCAACAGAAAATCCAAAAAGTTTCATATAAACACGTGGTCGAAGAAGAAATTTCACCCCGCAACACTGTACGGCATGATTTGGGAGAAAACCACTAAATAAAAGAAAGAAGTTTAATGTTTTTAAATTTAAAGTTTATTATGCGGATATATTCTAGAAAATCATGTTTTAAATATAGATAGGTAAACTAAACTTGTGGGTTAATTTATCATTCTTAATCTCGGACAAGTTAGTTCATTTTGGGTATTCCAAAGTGATTCTGCGGTTGGCTTACGGAACCTGGCCAGGTCGCGTTAATTAATTTATAACTGTTCAAAAAGACCCTTGATTAACATGTAGGCGTTGTTTAATACTTGTACTAGGAAATAGCTATCGAACAAAGTAAAAAAGTTAAGTAAATTTCAAGTAGGTATACGTGACTTCTCCTATAGTTTTGAATTCGAGCACCATTACTGCATTATGTATGACTAGCTGCGGCCAGCGGTTTTTCCCGCGGTACTACTATAGCCTATGTGTTATTCCAGGGTCTAAGCTATATCTTTACCAAATATCAGTCCACTGGTTAAGGCGTGAAAGAGTAACAAACATCCAGATATCCATTCTTACAAATTTTCACGTTTATAATATTAGTAAGATTATTGTTTTTTTTTTTTTTAAATGTAAGTAGTAATAAAATGTAGGTTTTTTTTTTATACGAGATAGGCCTACGTTTGACCACATCCCACCTGATGGAAAGTGAAAATGCGGTCGACGATGGATCACGTAAGATGCCTAGAAAGGTACCTATTCACTCGTGACTTGAAGACATGTAAACCATCTTAGGTATATATATATTTTGTAACTAGTCTATGTATACAGATACTGCGCACCACCGTCTATTATTGTAATATCAGTCCTGTTCCATTCCTAGGTTGTCTGTAAGAAATTACCTAGTGCGATAAAACCGCCGATTGTTTACCTAGCATTTAAATTTCTAGCTCAGTAAGTTTCTTTGTAATTATTTGATACGCAATAAAGTATTATTCTATTCTATTCTAAGATTCCTTGTAGTTCTTAAAGGTAGTTCAAATAGGTTACAAACCTGAGGCTCCGTGTGATAGTTCCAGTTGGCTTCAGTGAACTGTAGCATGGTCGCCAGTACAGGTATGTCCATGTACATTTGTTCATTACCACCAGCTTCCAGCAGCAGCACCTAGAAGGTAGCCTTGCGTTAGTCGATCAATTAAAATGCATATTATCTCGCTAATCGGTTTGTTTGTGACAGTTATTTGATTATATTTAAATACATAAATGTGTTGAACATGATATCTGTATTCTAAATCTAAATATGGTATAAATTAGAGGTATATCTAAAAGGAAAGTAGAGTCCCTGACTGATCTATCAAGGCACAGCCTAAACCGTTGAATGGATTGGGTTGAAATTTGGAACACATATGGAGGTTTCATTACGTAAACGAGTACCTATACGAGTAGCTAGTCTAAAAAACTTATTACCTTTTTCCATTTCTATGGCATGATAAACCCAAGTTTATATTTTAATTTATTGTAGGGACTATGTAAGTGTATTCCTTTCTTTCGCTTCATGCATAAGTTTATTTTCTCTGTAATATGTTTATTTTTTCATTGTTCCTTTTCCTTATCCTAAAAATAGAATAATGATCTAAGATTACAGACATACCAGTTTTTGTACATTTCTTTTACGTATGATCATAAAAAGAAATCGAACTCCTATGCTAAACATAATCCAAAGAATAAAGCGTCTAATTAACCTGTCGCGTTTTTGCCATCACTTTTTCGTGATTACTGCGGTTTGCAGATGGTTTTCCCGCTTCCCCCCATGAAATAATGGGTTGTGAATGTACTTCGTTTCGGTCGGATAGATGTTATAATAGAACATGACTTGTGATGAACACGACTGATAGTTGAACATAATTAAGGAATTTTCCGTTGTTTGTGCATCTTTCTAACAAAAAAGTTCATCTTTGCGGGTAGCTAATTGTTGAAAGATCCATTTCAATTATGGACGAAGAATATGTACTGGACGGACGTCATAGAAACAATAAGAAGTAGCCAAAGTACGAATGACTCGTCACGCTTTTACGTACATTGATGACATTCATACTTTTATGCCACACTAGTTGACTAGCTACGCCTAGCGGTCTTACCCGATGTACTGTAGCCAATGTGTTATTCCAGAGTCTAAGCTATTTCTATACCAAATTTCAGCTCAATCGGTCTACCCGTTAAGTAGTGAAAGAGTAACAAACATATATCTAGACAGCCATACATTCTTACAAACTTTCGTTTATAATAGTAAGATTGTGCAAATTAAATTAATGTTGCCTTTTGGCGCTTACCTTAATTTAAGAGAAGAATTGTACTTTTACTGTTTTACATGAAAATGGTGGGAAATAATGGGTTTAAGGATTAAAGGTCGTCACTAATCTATCAGTCAAGAAGAGGTAAATTTTCATTTTTAATAGGACAACTTTTAAAACACACTACCACATAGATAACGTCCGAAATTTTTGATTTAATTTTCGTGGTAAGAGATTTACAGCCTCGATATTAATAAAGGATCTGAATGTATGAATTGTAGTTATTTTTACAATATTGTTAATATCCAGTACCTATATTTATTTAATCTCCGTTAATTATAGAAATCTAAGTCTATCTTTGAAATGATTAAGATTTGAAATTACTATTACTATAAATGTTTATATCTCATATCCCAATAATACCTACTAATAGGATGATGCAAGTGAATAAGACATTTTTTCTGCTCTTTATTGCAGTAGACTGTTGCATAATAATATTAGCCACATGATAAAAGGTTTATTCAATGTGGTTTTGTTGAACTTAACATTTTTCCCTTTATTAAAAAAGTCCCAAATTATGATGACTGATATTTTTTGTAACATATCGTATTATGATTGACGCACCATCTACTTTTTTTGTTCATGAAAACTTCCTATACTAATCGGCGTTTAGACATCCGATCATTATCCTCGTTTTTTATCAATCATTATAAATATTTATTTATTTTTAATTTTGACGCTCTAACGGACTGAACCCCAGGGCGTTTGATAGGTATAAAATTTTAACTTCAGAAATAGTAAAAAATCCTTTTTACCACAAAATCCTTCTTCTTTTTCCTCCCCTTTTCCACTAAGTGGGTTCATCAATACACGTCTTCCTCCTCCATTTCACTCTTTTATCCGTCATATCTTTATTCACTCCTCTAGCATGCATATCTTCTTTCACACAATTCATCCAAACCCTTTTAGGGCGTTCGCTCCAACAAACGAGTCTATCCTCGATGTGCCAAATTCAGTTTATGTTTTTTTTATACAGAATAGGCCTACGTTTGACCACATCCCACCTGATGGGAAGTGGAGATGCGGTCGACTATGGATCACTAGAAAGGATGCCTAGAAAGGTACCTATTCACTCGTGCCTTAAAGATACTCAAGTTGTACCGAGACTCTCAAGACTATTTTTAAAAATTATTTATAGGTTACTCTGTCGTCACGATCTTGCGTGATGTTAAGCGACGATGCAGTCATAGATTATAGCAGACTACACCTAGAAGGCGGGACAAATCCTTCCCTGACTGCACTGAACTTCGGGTGAATGGCATAAACTCCTTTTTACCTCAAAATCCTTAACTTCAGTAAGTCTATTGCTGAGCACACATCCTGCTGAGCCAGCTCCGATGATGACGAAGTCGTACTCCTGCTTGATGTAGACAGCGTCAGGTGGCTCCCCTCCGTGTAGCTCTGCAGCATCACGGAGGAAGCCGGAGATCGCTTCCAATATTGACCCTCGTTGTGCCGAGTTCGGTGATAGGGTTGATATGATGATGACAATGCTGTACAAGTGAAATTAAAACAATGTTAAACCGTCTTCAAGCTTACTTTTAATAACTGCGATGTACGTTTTAATTTATATCTTAAAAACAGTTCAGTCGATTTCGATAAAATTTAAATGAGACCTAGGAAGAGACCTGTATATTTTTGTTGTTTTAGTTATGCAGAACACGCACGTTAGCATTTAAATTTGGATGAGAATCGTACATTTCCAATGTGTCACTTTGAGAAGGATTACTCGGCAGCAGTAGGTAGAAACTCAATCGCAAAAGTTTCTTAGAAACCTGTCCCTCGTTTTAAAATATCTATTCAACGATACCCCATATAATGGGATCAACCAGAAAAAAAATCATTCCCATCTTACATGTTTGGGATACCCTAAATTAATTTATAAGATAAGATAAGAAACTTTGTATTGATCCACATATAAAGTAAATTTTATAAAAGAACAAAATTATATATTATTATATTATTTATTTTTATTACGTGCTCTTACTCTTACTATTGCCCTTATCTGTGTAAAAATTACAACTTTCTAGGTCTTATAGTTTCTCCGTAAAGCCGCGGACAAAAGGACGGACGGACAGACAAAGCGAAACTACGAAAGCCTAAAAAGACGAGACTTTAGCATTGATCAAGTGAGACGTGGGATTAAATGATTGGACATGTATTTTTTTTCTTCTTATTCTTTGTATATTATGTTTATTTTTGTAGAGCGGAAATGCTGTTTCGTATGAATAAATGAATAATTGTCTCATTTTATTTACATATGATATATACAAGAATTTGTTTATAAATTGCTTGATTCATGTACCTACCTTCCTGTATGTCATAAATTTTCAAGGTCCAATGGCCTGCATATACGAGAATAGGAAAATATATCTAAATACCTATATAAAATGTAAAGCCTGATCTATCAACGCACGTAATGTGTAACGCAACGTAACGTATTATGGAGCCACGCGGGTAAAGCCGCGAGCATAAATTAGTGTAACATTATAAGGGGTTGTGATTGGGTAAAGCAACAAATTTAAAAAAAAAAACACGATTTTGGAAACTACCGTGAGTGTTATACATATTATAAATACGACACGGCTGTACTCACGTTGACTATTCGTTGAGATATGTCTCAACCACGGTTTCGGACAATTACGATGTCCTTCATCAGGAGTTCACGCCTGCAGTAACCGACGCTGACTCCATCATTCCATCATTGTCCGAAACCGTGGTTGAGACATATCTCAACGAATAGTCAACGTGAGTACAGCCGTGTCGTATTTATAATATAAAAAAAAAAACAGTTTGGGATGTTGTCTTTGCCGGTTCCCAGTCCTATATCACACAGAAGATGCGGGAGTACCTCTTAGTTGTTTTAAAGAAAGACAGAAACACATTTATTCGACGGCTTATAAAAACATTAAAAAACTAGAAAATTACAATACTAATAAAGCACAAGAACATCCAGTAAGCCGCCGAATGGGAACTGCCTCAGCGTTGTGCTGCGTGTGTACAGTGAAACACACAGCGCTGGTATTCTGGCAACTGACAGCCCCCATCGGTAAGGTCGGCGATCCTTACATAAAATACATTCTATTATAAGAGTGGGTTTTACCCGTGCAGTCATTCCGCAAGCGTTAACCCCAAGAGTTACTTGGGACTCCCTACTCTACCTACCCTTGATAGGAGATTACGTGTAACGCGTTTTTTTATACTCAAGTGAGAATGCGGTCGACGATGGATCACGTTAAATGCCTAGAAAGGAAACCTATTCACTCGTGCCTTGAAGATACCCAAGTTGTACCCCTCGGGAAACACGGATGACGGCAAAGTGTTCCAAATGCGACCAGTTCTCATTAAAAACAATGAAGCAAAACGCTTGGTTCGGGCAATCTGTTTCTTAGCGATAAAAAAAAAGTCCTTGCTTAACAGGTGGTCGCTAGATCAGAACGTGGCTCGCAGCAGCGAGAATGCTGAGAGCTTGCCTCGCCCAGTTAGTACCCAGCAGCTATTTGCGTATAATTTTATGAAGTCAGGTTGAAAATCTTCCTATAAACAACTTCAAATTCCTCACAAGTAACTTGCTATAAACTTTCCACCGGAGCTGAACGGTTAAAGCTAGGTCCATGACGTCACTTCACCGCAATACCATTAATATTCAAATAACATTCGATAATATTACTAAATATTACACAATTATTTCACATCTAAATCCTGCCTATCTTGTGGTTAATAAAGTTATGTGAGAAAAACAATAATGCCAAATTCGATCTCTAGAGTAGCTATTTTTATTTATGGTGCTGTTTTCTCGTGAATCAGCTAAAGTATTTATTTTACATACAAATGATATCGTTGGGGTACACCCAACCTATTAACTATTTATACGATTTCCAATACAAATAAACATATTATGTGGCCAGTAGGTAGGTACGCATGATACTTTTCAAAAGATATGAATAGATTTTTGTGTTTATCTAAATTTTTACGTCAGTTATTATCGTAATTTTATAAAAACTGAAACATCTTTCGTCATCGAGCCACAATATAATTTTTTGTGACAAATTTGGTCTATGTTTTTTCTAAGATAGTAGTCAACGTAACTTCCCTTTAAAATTCCTTCCGTGGGACACATTTTTTATGAACAATATATGAATGGTAATAAGTATATGAATGGAAAGAGCCTGACGCTCTACCTTTTACATTCGCCGTGTTACATATTACGTAGGTATTCTATCTGTACGAAGTCATACGCAACATCCCGCTTGTCATCCAGAGACAATATTATGATCCTGAGCCCACAATATACTATCATGTTTATTTAAAAATATATCATTTGTTATCAAATGAAAATGATGAAGCAACTGAAAAACTTACCCAACAATCAGTCTAGTTGAACACATTCTTAAAAGTTCAAATTTCAAGCACTGAATTTCGGACACTAAACCACTTAACTTTACAAAGGTTTTAACACAAATGACAATTCTAGATCTTCGACCAAAACTATCTAGAACTGGTTTGTGGCCCTTTTATTAACAGCAAATTGCATTTTAAGGTCCCATTTGGAGTAATTAAAAAAATAGTCATTAAAAAAATGATTCTTATCGCCGATATGTGGAAATTAAACGTGTACTCTCTGAAAGCTATTCGTGCAAAATCCAGCGATAATTATCGGATACCATTTTTATTTATTTTTAAAAAACGCGGAACTTGCTTAAATTAAAGCGGGTTATTTGTGTATTATCTTTGGTATAATTATTTTGTTGGTAGCATTTTACTGCCATAATTATTATTATTGGCCGGTCATGAACCGATATTATAATTTGAGGATGACATAGAATATCAATGATTAAATTTTCTATAGGAAGATGCTTGCATACATAATCTTTGATATCCGATTTATTCCTTCCTTGACACACGCCGCTTGCAGTAAGTTGGCTCCTCCTATAAAATGAAATGAAAAATGTATCCAAGTATGTACCAGTGTACCTACCTGGATATATAACTATTATGGAGCGTCAGTGGCCCAGTGGTCCACTTGTCTCATTGATCCGGAGTCCTTGGGTTGTATGGAAAATTTTTCGTTCGGATGGCAACCGTTTTTACAAGCTTTTATTTACTTTCACCTGTCTTGTCTGTTCGTCTGTAATCTAATTTTGCAAGTTTAATTTGATCCGCTTCCCGGTCTCTGATTGAGCTGAAATTTTGCATGCACGTATAAATCGGATGACAATGCAATATAATTATGACATGGAGCTGATCTGATGATAGATCCCGACGGTTTTCCATAGGTTATGCAGGAGGCAAACGTTAGGCCATGTAGCCTTCTAGGAATCTTGCCTGAAACTGTAACATATCTATATGTAGGAAGGCCACTGTAATTGGCACTTGGGTTGGCCCTTTGCATGAATTTCCACTTTTTAAATTTACAGCAGATCAGGCGCAGGTCTTGTAAATTCTTAATATTATAAATTATAAGATATACTATCTAAAGGATATTAATCGTTCTTTTCACTTTCAAGGCTCAAAATACAAGTCTAGAGCTTAGTTTTGGTCAATTCTGATGTCTTATATTTTTTCATTACGGGAACCTCTTTAATAGAGGATTGATCCACTCACTTGACTGCTTTACTTATATTATAATCTGTTTTACAGACAATTTAAATGTCGCAGAACGAGTGGTTAAACCTAACTAACCAGTTATAATAAATAAACTATACTGAATGTCAGAATATTCTAGTGTTTAAATACAGTGACTGTTCAAAAAGATAGGACTTATATGGTTAACTAAAATTGATTTTTTTTGAGGAATAACTATTGTAAATTATAATTTTTTACTTGATTTTTTCCTATAACTAAAACATCAAAACATGTCTAATGTTGTTGAAAATATCTCAACCACGCCACGGTTTTGGATATAGTTACGATTCCTTTTAGCAGGCGTTAACGCATTGCACAATTTTTGCTTTTTTTCTTGATAAAAAACTTTTGTTAAAAAGGCATGATGTTTTCTACGACTCTTATATTTCGCACGGTGTTTTAAAATAGTCTAGTTTAGCTAACTAATAATAGAAACGCAGGATATGACCCAGAGCTATTCACTTAACTGTCAGGGACCTGAGCCGAAGACCGAATTGTATTGTCAAAAATGTATGAAATGACATTTTACGTTGTATCGATTTAAAGACGTCATTTCATTTATTTTTGACAATTCGGTCTTTGGTTCGGTTCCCTGCCGGATAAGTGAATAGCCCTGCTGACTTCTTAATTTTCCGCGTCTATAAAATTCATGCTTTAGCCTACGAATGGAGGTATTCGTAGGCAATTCCGGGTCATCAACAAAATACTTAATTAGTGACATCAGGCGGTTATTATCAGGCGAGATTGTGGTCAAAGGGTTTTAAATTTATTGATATTAATTGTATTGAATAAAGTTTTAAAGTTATTTGTTTTTATGAAAACATCATGCCTTTTTACAAGCTTTTTATTACTTTCACCTGTCTGTTGTCTGTCTATCTGTCTGTCTGTCTGTCTGTCTGTAATCAAATCTTGCAAGTTTAATTTGACCCACTTCCCGGTTTCCAATTGAGCTGAAAATTTGCATGCGTGTGTAAATCGGATGACAATGCAATATTTTTATGACATCGAGCTGATCTGATGATGGAGCTGGAAGGTGGCCAAAGGAACTCTGTCATAAAACAACGCAACCCCATCGAGTTTGGGCTCATTTGATTCGTCTTGACGAGTACTTTATGATACAAGACGATAATAATAATTAAAGCTTGTTTTTAAAAAGTATTTTTAAAATTTCACTTGTTAACAAACCTTTTTGCCTGAAATAACACACTATTACAAGCTTTATATATTACTTTCACCTGTCTGTTGTCTGTCTGTCTGTCTGTCTGTCTGTCTGTCTGTCTGTCTGTCTGTCTGTCTGTCTGTCTGTCTGTCTGTAATCAAATCTTGCAAGTTTAATTTGACCCACTTCCCGGTTTCCAATTGAGCTGAAAATTTGCATGCGTGTGTAAATCGGATGACAATGCAATATTTTTATGACATCGAGCTGATCTGATGATGGAGCTGGAAGGTGGCCAAAGGAACTCTGTCATAAAACAACGCAACCCCATCGAGTTTGGGCTCATTTGATTCGTCTTGACGAGTACTTTATGATGCAAGATGATAACAATAATTAAAGCTTGTTTTTAAAAAGTATTTTTTAAATTTCACTTGTTCTCACTTCACACTTAGATTGTAAAAAAATCTTTATCAACATTCTTATAAATCAAAAAGTGAAATTAAAAGGCTATTGTGATATTTTTACAAGCTTTTATTTACTTTCACTTGTCTGTTGTCTGTCTGTCTGTCTGTCTGTCTGTAATCAAATCTTGCAACTTAAATTTGACCCACTTTCCGGTGTCCGATTGAGCTGAAATTTTGCATGCATGCATAAATCGGATGACAATGCAATATTATTATGACATGGAGCTGATCTGATGATGGAGCTGGGAGGTGGTCATAGGAACTCCGTAATAAAACGACGTAACCCCATCGAGTTTGGGCTCATTTGATTCGTCTTGACGAGTACTTTATGGTAATAATAATAAAAGCTTGTTTTTAAAAAGTTTTTTTAAAATTTCACTTGTTACGCGAAATGATTTTACATCATTATTCGTTTTAAGGGTCTTTAGTATTAAAAGGCCACGTCATTTTTATTCAATAAATTATTTTATTATACTAAGTCTGACTTCTGATTCATTTTATTACAATTTGTTTATTAGCCTTCTTCCAAGGTTCACGTTAAATTATGAAATCATTATGTTGATGCAGTAATAAGAGCTTTCCAAAAAATAAGTAAGAGGTCTGGTGTCCGGCAAGTATGAAGAAGCGAAGACCATTTTTTTTTTACTTGTGGTCCACAAAACTGGTATATTTAATTGCTAAAAATTAACTTAATAAAACATTAAAGACAAAGTATATAAATGCCCTTCTCGATGTGGACACTGCATGCATTTAAGAGTACGCTATTAAATACATTATAATAGGAAAAAACAAACTCACCAAACACAAACCAAAAGCAAACAATAAGTATTGTAAAGGTAAATTAATTATTTAAAATGGCGCTTAATTTGAGAGACCGAAGCAATGAAAATATCGAGCTCATGGCAAATATTGTTGTAAGTACTAAAAATTCTATTTAGCGGAGAATGACTGGCGTAATTAGTGCGACAGAAAGGCAGCTGAAAACAGTGACGGTTGTACAGATGGCTACTGGGTCGATGAATAGAAAAAAAGGTAAAAAAAGTTTTTAAGTTAAACGGTTTTATTGTAAACATGTACTAAAAGCTAAAAAATAAAATCGTGAGGCACGTCAAATATTTACAATTTTCAGTTCAAATGTTCATTAGATTTAGATATTTGACGTGCCTCACGATTTTATTTTTTAGCTTTTAGTACATGTTTACAATAAAACCGTTTAACTTAAAAACTTTTTTTACCTTTTTTATTTTAAAGCTTTTTAGTACACTGTATTCTACTTGTCAAGCCATTTTATTTGATACCCATATTGATGACATTAAAAAAATTGGTTATCCGCCATTTTGTAGCGGCGGCCATCTTGGATTTTTATTTTGTATAGTGTACTGTATTCTACTTATCAAGCCCTTTCATTTGATACCCATATTGCTTGGATTAAAAAAACATGTGTTATCCGCCATTTTGTAGCGGCGGCCATCTTGGATTTACAGTAATTTTGAATACACATAATTGTATTGTCACCAGAACCAAAAGCGTATACTAAATTTCAGATCAATCGGTTGACAGGAAGAGGGTCAAATTTCAATTACTAAATTTGACCCAAGAAAAAAGAAAAATGAAAAAAGAATCCCACCAAAAACATTCTGTAAAAAACTAGCCAAGTCTCGATGGAGCTGCTTGTTTATCTCTAAAAAGTAATGAAATCTAGACAAAGCCGTGCCAAGTATAAGGTTCCTTACTGCGATTTCTTTATTATTATAGTTAATGTTGTGTGACTTGGCCGTTGAAGGGTACACAAGGGTACAAAACCAGATGCTCCATGACACTTGGATCGCCTAAACATAAGTATTATTGAAATACGCAGCTTTATCAAGCCTACAATTAACTGGTTATCCAATCAACGTTTTCCAAGTGGAAATTTTCTATCGAATGGGTAGCGGACAGATTGGTGCAATAGTGTCATGGAGCACCTGGTATAATACCCTTGTGTACCCTTCAACGGCCAAGTCACACAACATTAACTATAATAATAAAGAAATCGCAGTAAGGAACCTTATACTTGGCACGGCTTTGTCTAGATTTCATTACTTTTTAGAGATAAACAAGCAGCTCCATCGAGACTTGGCTAGTTTTTTACAGAATTTTTTTGGTGGGATTTCACTTCTTTTTGTAGAAACGCTATATTATAAGGTTACTATAAGGCCGACAGACAGACAGGTGAAAGTAAATAAAAGCTTTACACAATTTTAACCATTGACTGCAAATGTAACTTTGTAATCCTATACATTTATATGAGATTACAAAGTTATTTATGCAGATGAATTATCTCGAAAACGAGACCGAAATTGCATGTTTTTTTAGTTTTCCTATGGCTTATACAATAAATTCTAAGTATGTACCAAATTTCAGCTCTCTGAGTTTATGGGAAGTACTAGTTCTATTTTGATGATCATGAGTGAGTGAGTGAATGAATGAGTGTCGAAAATGCGAAACTTTGCTTTCGCTTAACTTCGGAACTTAATGACCTACAGACTTGAAATTTTGGATTTTAAGTATGTAATTATAGCTTACTGGATGACGAAAATTTCTGTGTTCTGGTCTTATCCAGAGGTTCTCAAATAGGGGCCTGAAAATGCGACGAAATGGTTCCTGTAAAGATGGTACGGCAGTGCTTGCTTCGCGCTCGACTTGGCGGGGGCACTACCGTGCCCCCAGATAATAAAACAAACGGAGTAAGCTAAATAAAACCGTTTAATAAATAAAACCGTTTAAAAACGCAGTCTATTTAGGATATCTGGCGAGTCAATTCTTCCGTTATCAATTTTATGTAAAAAGATTATATCAGCTGCCTCACGCCTGTCTGACAAAGACGCCATTTTATAGTGTTCCAACCTCGACTCGTAGGTAGTAAGAGTTCGGCAGCGGTTATTACAATCATCATCATCATCATCTCAGCCATTGGACGTCCACTGCTGAATATAGGCCTCCCCTTTGGACTTCCATATGTACCGGTTGGAAGCGACCTGCATCCAGCGTCTTCCGGCGACCTTTATAAGGTCGTCTGTCCACCTTGTGGGTGGACGTCCTGTCCTACGCTTCGTTTGCTAGTCCGTGGTCTCCACTCGAGCACTTTTCGACCCCATCGGCCATCCGCTCTGCGCGCTATGTGGCCTGCCCATTGCCACTTCAGCTTGCTAATCCGCCGGGCTATGTCGGTGACTTTAGTTCGTCTACGGATACAACAATGGGTTATTACAATATGCTAGGTGAAACAAATAGACAAAAAAAAACTTGGAAAGACTTGGAGACAAATCGAACGAGGCGTACACAAACCGCACGGGATTGAGATGCATTGTGTACGCCCTCTGTATATATCGTTATGACATACATCACTATAAACTACATAGCTAGTATAAAATAAAGTTGCTTCCCGTGTCTGTCTATCCCTATGTATGATTATATCATTAAAACTACGCAACGGATTCAGATGCTGTTTCCATTAATAGATAAAGTGATTCAAGAGGATGGTTTATATGTATGATACATGCATAATATAGTAGAGAAGCACTGATGATTTTCTATTGATCCACTAGTAGGAATATAAGTCAAGTTTGGCCAGTATCACAATAAAATAGAGTGGAATCAGCTTTGTATTTTGATATTGGATGATCCCCAGCTACATAACTATATAACTAGAGTTTATCAAGTAAAGAAAAGCCCATTCAAACCACACAACATTTTTATTTCATAAAAACAGTTTTAAGTTTAATTAAGAATAGTAAGAATTCTTATTCTAATAGATACTTATTGAGATTATATACTTTTAATGGCAGCAATATCTGATTTATTTTGATACATTTCTTTCAAGTCATTGTTTAAAATTCTAAATTCAAATGTATAATAGTTATTTTATATATTTTTGAATGAATTACATAAGAAACTTAATATGGCATTCTAATAAAACTAACCTATTTTAAAGCTCGACTTAATCTTATATTTTACATATTTACAATTATATAATAATTAACATATTTTTTATGCATACATGCTTAAAAAATTATAATTGGATGCATACAGCAAAATCATACAAACACCGAGCATGCAGTTTCAAAAAATTACAATATTATTATGGTAACGCAAATGTGCATATAATCTTTGGAGTTCACAAAAAAAGGTGAAGGCACCATTGTCCGGTTAATAAAAGAAGTATGAAGACTAGTATGTAAAAATTCGCAAAACTTCTATTGGATCGAAGTACAAGAAATCTGTAGCAACTTGTAAAGAGAGAGACACTTAAGTACTATTTTCGTGTATTATAGGTATTGCCTATATACAAAAACACGCAGTAACACACTAAGAATATTATTGGTAACTTATAAAATTGTAAGAAGAGTGCAATACTCATATGAATATGAATTAGTCTCAAAGATAGTTTAATGATACTTAAAGAAACCACTCACTAGATTTTAAAGCTATCAAGTCTTTTTAAGGTTTAATATAAACTTTTAACTTTAAGGTTTAATATAAATTTACTGTCACCGTTTATTCAACCAATCTTCTTTGATCATATCGGATCCTTTCTCACCGATCATTATTACTGCAGCATTTGTGTTACCACTAACTATTGTTGGCATTATACTAGCGTCTACCACCCTTAGACCTTCTACCCCGTACACCTTTAACCTAGGGTCTACTACGGCCTCCTTGTCCCAAGAAGGTCCCATCTTAGCTGTTCCACATTGATGGTATATCGTCATCGATATAGTCCGCACTTGACACTCGATATACTCATCAGACATGAACTTGAACTGCTTGCAGTTGGGTAATGGTTTCGTGTACAGTCTTGAATTGAATTGCTTGAAGGGAGATGCGTTTGCTACCTGCACCGCAATCTTTATCCCTTCGACTAGCCTCGCTACGTCGAGGCGGTTCTCGTGGTATCGAGGATTCATTATCGGGTAGTGGAATGGATTCGAACTCTTTAATCGGACGTACCCTCGTGTGTTAGGCCGAAGCAACAGAGGCATGATCGTCCAAGCATCCATGTTAGCTATCGGCTTATACACTGTATCGTAGACCTCATCAGTCAATCCTAGAATTTTCCGCACTATTTGGCCATTGTCAGATGAAAACGACGCTGGAGCCATGTGGAATTGAATGTCAGGCCATAATCCTGAACTATTCGCGTATTTTGTGTTTACAAAAGCGATTCCTTCCAACCCTCCCAATGTCGTCATCGGTCCCCGTTCATTTATTACATAACTCATCGAAACTGGGAACGCTTGGAGTCGATTCTGGACTATTGAAACGGGTTTATCGACTAGGAAGGTGAGTCCACCAACTCCAACGTGATCTTGCAGATTTTCTCCCACTGGTAAGTCTTTGAGCACTTTGATTCCAACGTCTTCCAAATGCTCTTTTGGGCCAATTCCTGACAACATCAACAGCTGTGGGCTGTTTATGGCTCCAGCAGATAGAATGACTTCTTTTCGAGCATACGCGACCCTCTTCACGCCATGCTTTACATATTCAACGCCATATGCTTTCATTGTGACAGGATGTATGAGAATCCGTGTGGCCTGTGAATTTAGAGAGATGTCTAAATTTCTTCGTGCTCGAACAGGTCTTAGGAAAGCTTTCGCAGTGCTGCATCTAGAGCCTCTTCTAATAGTGCCCTGTGCTATCATGAAGCCAGTTTGAAATTCTCCGTTGATGTCCCGGTTTTGATAGCCTATTTCTACGCCAGCCTCAACAAACGCTGCGACTAAAGGCGTTCTCCAAGGTGCCTCTTGGACAGTTAGGTATCCTCCTTTTCCGTGATACTTGCTCTTGGATAAATAAGGGTTTCTGTTGTCTTCTGACTTGATGAAGTACTTGAGCGCTTCGTTGTAGCCCCAGCCTGGGTTGCCGAACTGTTCCCATTGATCGAAGTCGAATTTATTGCCTCGTACGTAGATCATGTAGTTGAGAACACTGGAGCCTCCCAGAACCTGAAATGTATAGAAGTGCATATAAGTAAATGTAAATTGTGTAGTTTTCATGGCAACAACTACTTATTCATTGCTCTCACAAAATTATATGAACAGTATTGACTTGATTGTGCGTTGCTACTAAAAATTTGATAGGAGCCTCGACCACTTCAAACAAAGTAACCGGCAAATAAGTTATTTTGAATTTGAGTTAAAATGATAAATAAACTTTTTTTTTCTTTATTGGTAAATTGGCTTCGGCTTGATTTATAATTTTCAGAACATAAAATTGTTCTTTACCTTCCCTCTTGGCCAACTACACCGGCGTTGTTTAAAACCAAGGCACGCGTACTTCGTCGGTTCGGTCTTGTACTGCCAGTCCAGTTTCGTTAGTTGCAGGTAGCCCGCTAACGAAGGGACGTCGGTTATCTCATTTTCATCTGGACCTGGAAAGTTGATTAAAATATTTGAAATGAAAAGTCATGAAGAGTTATCGATATTTCTTTGATTTAATTTTTTATTGTGTATATAGGAAACGAAAAGCTTTTTCTATTCTAAACCTTATCATAATGACTAATAAATATTTTTTAACAAAAAGATGCCTTAAAACAAGCCAACGATATGGCTTTTATGCTCTATTACGTTGCTACAATTATTATTATCTCCTCTATAAAAATAAGGTCTTCTTTCTGTCCTGTTGTTTTTATGAAAGGAATGAAAATTTGAGTTAAATAATCGTATAATGTGCGAGTATGATTTAAATTAAGCTTGAAAAGATGCTGAGTCCGCGAGTCGTGGGATCTTATAGTTCTCAGCAATATTGGTAGAAGTACTCGTATTATTATAAATATACAATTAGTCCTGAAAATAACTTGAAATACCTATAACTATTGATATGACAGGAACACTCACCAGTTTCCAACAGAAGCACGCTCCATTTCGGGACCTCGGAGAGTCTGTTCGCTACAACCGCTCCAGCCGACCCACCCCCTACCACGATAAAATCATACTCGTTCCTTGGCTCTTTATCGAGAACTTTCGCTTCAGGATCGTAAGAATTATAGTTATGATACGTTAAAGCTCCGAGTAACAGTGGTATGAGCCATAGACCTGTTACACTGACGGTCTTGAGCGCAGTCGACGCTAAAAGCACGTGAATCGCCATTTTTTTTTATATCACAGTGTTCGTGGCCAGTATCACAGGATCACAGCATTGTACGCTTTGGTCGTGGTTAGAGTTTTGACTAGTCAGTGGGTGGGTTTGTGCCGATCTGGTGGTTTGTTCTTTCGCATTGGTTTGATGGATGTTGGTGGGTGCCGCCAGTGACGCATGTTAGGCCGCATAGCAGGCCCGGGTGAAGCTCGGTGTTTGAACCTGGAATTAAATAAAAAAAAAATTAGTTTTTGAATTAATGGTAACTCTTTATACATGAAAGAAACGCTAGCAAATAAAAAAAAAATGACACAATAAAATTAAGAATAATCTAAGTGTTACAATTGGCGGTCTTATCGCCATTTGTACTAAAACCTCTATGATATAGTCTTCGTAATATGTAAGATGCAAAGAGTAAAAGACTTCAACGATAATGCGGTCGTTGATGTCTTTTACTGAAAGGAAGAAAAACCTAGGTACAGTATGGTTTTTAAATCAGCCCTAATTTGCGCAATTTCTCAAAAAAAAAAGTTTTGAATAAATTTACACGAAGTGTAGCGCCGGTGTTATCCTCGTATAACTCAAGTGACTTAGAATATTACACTGTACACCTATTACCACTGCGTAGTCGGTGAAAACATTTTAATAAATGTATTTTTTATTGTATTTAAATTTATGTTTTTCTGTTACAGGTAAGTTCCAGAAACATAAAAATATCTTTACGTGTGGTATAAACTACGGTATCGGTTCTGGTTACTCGAACAGAATTAAGTCTGAGCGTTTAATGTGAGTATTAATTAATATTCTGCCGTTGAAGGAGCACTTTTAATGAATAAAATGCTGTTGTAGGTATATTTGGCCTAACGTACAATTTATTAAAAAAGATGAAATGTTCTAAAAGTCATAGAGCACTTTAATTTAAAGATGGTTCTTAAATTTGTTGTGTAGTGTGATTACGCTACGCTACAAAGTTGCAAAATGCATTTAACACCACTCTATGACTCTTAAGACATTCTATTTTTGTCGGTTAATAGGACTGTTTTTATGTGTCTTTCTCTAAAACAAATCTTTTGTTTGATAATATTTGCTTTAAAACAGGAAGTCCCGAACAAAATGACATAACTATCTGCACTAGTGTGAACTAGAAAGGGACTCGGTTCGAGCACTTGTTTCCTAGCGCGGAAGATTATCATCCATTTCCTTAGCACACACTATTATAGTTTACTCTCAGTACTGAGAAAGCAATCAGTTGTCTCTATCAGTGAATGAGTTATGTGATTTAGACATTGAGTAGGTAGTAGGTTTACATGACTTTTTTTCCTAGTATAGTATACATATATGTAGGTGTAACTATATTTACTTTTTTTAACCCCCGATAAATAAATAATAAATAAATAAATAAAACTTTATTGACCTTTTAACAATGTTTACAATATTAAACTTAAAAGTTAGCATGCAATTATGAGACTATAACATTCTTTAATCCACTTACAGGTAAAGAATTCAAATTAAGTACATTTTAACTTTAATTAGTGACGTACCAATAAATTGATTATGTAGGAGAGATAGGACTGTTGATGGCCATACTAGTATCAAAACTGTGTTACAGCCATCAACGCCCCCCGTTTGGATAACAATCCATTATGAATAAGGTACATTATTATAATATTAGTCTTAATTATCATAGGACCACTTTGATTTATTATGGTTGAGTAAATTAATTTATCTTTTTACATTTCATAAAAAGGATAAGGATACGAAATATCGATTTTATGATTTACCAGATTACAGGCGACATTATATAAGTTAACATGACGTTTACATCTATTAAGTAGATACACATTGATTAGGTATATTGGGATAACGCGCATTCCAAGATTGATTTTAAGTGAGTGTGCGCGCGCGCGCGCGCTCGCGTGTGTGTGTGTGTGTGTGTGTGTGTGTGTGTGTGTGTATGTGTATGCGTGTGTGTGTGTGTGTTGTATGTGTGTGTATGCGTGTGCGTGTGTGTGTGTTGTGTGTGTATGTGTGTTCGCGTGTGTGTTTTTATATGGGTATGGATAGTAATAATAATGCGATGCAAAAACGACGGGGTTTTATAAGTTTGACGTGTCTGTCTGTCTGTGTGTATGTGTCTGTCTGTGGCATCGTAGCTCCCAAATGGATTAACGGATTTTGATTTAGTTTTTTTTAGTGTCCGACCGAAATTTCGATTTCGGTTTCGGCCGAGTTTCGGCCAAATTTCAAGTTTCGGCTGTAGTTTCAGTTTCGGCCAAAATTGGCCGAAACTTTTACCGAAACTCATTTCGGAAGTTGTCGTGCACGCTCGCCTAGCTTCGTTTCTCTCGGCAACGCTTTGGCGGACGACTAATTATTGTCTAGGTATATTTAATTAATATAATTCTAAATGTGTGATTTTATTATATCTTTGTTGAGACTGGAACTAAGAGTGTAATAGCAATTTTTAAAATTATTATTTTCAATAGAGGTACATCAAAGAGATTAATGATTCTTTTAAGTAAAAATAGGTACACATTAAAGTGTTAATTCGTAAGGTTTCAAAATACCAATACTAAGTATTTAATTAAATAGTAACAATAAGTGATTTCATTATTGATAACTGATAAACATTTTGCAATGAGAACTTAATTTAAATAAATAGGCCAAGCGCTATTCAGACTACGTGCAATATAGGCTTCCTTAGTACTGGAAAATTTAACATTTACTGCCTTAACTTTCATCAACGATATCTTTAAAAATAATAAAGCTATCTTAACCGCTACAGTTTTCCTGGTTTTCTTTTCAGTGTTTGAAAGCCAGTAGTTTAGATTGAAGAGGGCTGGAACGCCATAAAAAAATTAACATGAATATTATCTATCAAATGGATCATTAAATTGAGAAAGTTTATTAGAAACATTTCTTTCATTAAAATACCTTTTCTACGATACCTCACATGACGGGATCACCCAGAACAAAAATCATCCCCATTTTACATTTTATTCTGATGGTAAGAGATAACGCTCCTCATAATAAGTACAGTGCTACGCAGTATTTTACAAAGGTAAAAAATGCTGGGTGCACTGCGCTAACGCTTCTTACTTGAGAGTAATAAAATGTTAAGACTCTTCAGCCCAGTAACTTCACTAGCTACAGTGCCCTCCTACCTAAGCGGTCTTACATGCTTGGGAGGTACCCTAAATTAATTGATTTAAATTAATTTTTTGTTACCGTTATCTTACGCTATTCATTGCCCTACTCTCTGAAAAATTACAGCTTTCTAGAACATATAGTTTCTCCGTAAAGCCGTGGACAGACGGGCGGATGGCCGGATGGACAAAGCGAAACTATAAGGCTTCCTTGTTGACCACGGAAGCCTAAAAATAATAAACATTATATTTTATGTCCTAATTAATTGAGAATAATGGATAAAATGCATCGAATTTCTGTGTTTTAAAGAATTTTATATTTGACCACGTGAGTTTCGGTTTCGGTTTCGGCCGAAACTGAAGCCACGGCCGAACATTCGGTTTCGGCCGGAAAACTAGTTTTGGTCGGACTCTAGTTTTTTTTGTTTGAAAGTAGAGTTAGTCGAGAGTGTTCTTAGCCATGTTTGGTGGAAATCGGTCCAAGATGGCCGCCGCTACAAAATGGTGGATTACTTTTTTCTTCCACGACCCCCTCAATATTTGGTATCAAATGAAAGGGCTTAACGAGTAGAATACAGCCCACTATATAAAATTTAAAATCCAAGATGGCCGCCATCACAAAATGGTTAATTACGTATTGCGTTGGGGAGTTTTTTAAATTTTTAATTTAATTCACTTGTTCATAGGTTAGCCATTACCTACGACCTTGCGTGATGTTAAGCGACGATGGTAAGAGACTAAACTTAGAAGGCGAGATAATTCCCTCTCTGACTTTACTGAACATCATGTCGGAACACAGACACAATGACCGCTTGGCGATACGGTTATGTCCAGTGGATGTTAACTAGTAACTATCCATCGCCGATGCCTACCAGTAAAATCTGCGAATAGATTTTTTGTAGCAGATGATCGAGAATCGCCTGATGTTAAAGTCTGTATCGCCGTCCCCGGCGAATAATTGGGATAACTGCAAAAACATAACTATGCAGGAAAAATTAAAAAAAAACCTGTTATTCGTTAGTAACATTTATTCCAGAACTTTAAAGATGTACAACTTTTTTTTTATTTATTACAAAAAAAAGGAAAAAAAGAGATCGAGTAAATGTATTTGCAGGTTGTGATTCGCACGCAAACACGAAGCCCTTAAAATATTTAAAACCTGTTCTTTTCTTGTTATTCCACAAAGATGCGAACTAACAATGCATCATTTATTGTGTGTAGAATCAATCAGAGCGTGATGTGTTTTGGTAACGTGCTCGTGCTCACGCGCCGCGACGACTCTTTATTTTTGTTTATTTACCTTATATTGAATTGTCTATTCTTTGTGGTCTCAATTGACTTCCGTTCTATGAAGTTATTTAATTTTAATATCGTTATAAAAAGTGACAATATTTATTAAACTGCCGCATAAGAAATTTATTTGCATAATATGATGTTATGCTTTGATGAATACAATATAGGTACATTCTTTTTTGCCTCAAAAAGTATTTAGGGATAGCTGAATCACGGTAAAGAGATATACAGTAGTTCGACTCCATAGAAAAAGTCGGAATGTGGGAGTAGGTAGATGTCGGTAGATGTGGGTAGAAGTGGGTATATAATCCATAAGCGGGTGCCACGCAGCGACGGGCGGACGTCGTGATAGTTTTTTGCAAGTATTTAGTGTAATTTACGTTATTTACTTTTGACGTATGTATACATAATATAATAAATTATATAAAATGGCAAAAAATAGCATGCGATATTATGCTGTTATTGAGGTAAGTTAGTAAGAAGTTATTTTTTTTTTTAAAGTATTCTGCTGAAGTAAGAGTGCGAGTAAGAGACCGAGTTAGAGTCCAAGTAAGAGTCCAAGTAAGAGTCCGATAAGAGTCCGAGTAAGAGTGCAAGTAAGAAACTGAGTAAGAATTCGAGTAAGACTGCGTGTAAGTGTCCGAGTAAGAGTGCGAGTAATAGTCCGAGTAAGAGTGCGATTAAGATTCAGAGTAAGAGTCCGAGTAAGAGTGCGAGTAAGAGACCGAGTAAGAGTGCGAGTAAGAATCTGAGTAAGAATTCGAGTAAGACTGCGAGTAAGAGTCCGAGTAAGAATGCGAATAAGAATCTGAGTAAGAATTCGAGTAAGAGTCCGAGTAAGAGTGCGAGTAAGAGCCCGAGTAAGAGTCCGAGTAAGAGTGCGAGTAAGAACCCGAGTAAGAGCCCGAGTAAGAGTCCGAGTAAGAGTTTGAGTAAGAGTGCGAGTAAGAGACCGAGTAAAAGTCCGAGTAAGAGTGCAAGTGAGAGACCGACTAAGTGTGTGAGTAAGAGTCCAAGTCTTGTCTCTTGTCTTGTCTCTTGTCTTGTCTCTTGTCTTGTCTCTTGTCTTGTCTCTTGTCTTGTCTTGTCTCTTGTCTTGTCTTGTCTTGTCTCTTGTCTCTTGTCTTGTCTCTTGTCTTGTCTCTTGTCTTGTCTCTTGTCTTGTCTCTTGTCTTGTCTCTTGTCTTGTCTCTTGTCTTGTCTCTTGTCTTGTCTCTTGTCTTGTCTCTTGTCTTGTCTCTTGTCTTGTCTCTTGTCTTGTCTCTTGTCTTGTCTTGTCTCTTGTCTTGTGTCTTGTCTTATGTCTTGTTTTGTCTCTTGTCTTGGGTTTCAATATACGCCGCCACGACATGATAGGTAAGTAGGTAGGTATCCCTACTATGCTGGAATAAAACCTATTGTAGTTCCCAGATTAGGCTTCTTAATTATGAACCAACTTTAGTTTTAATCTACCTGTTATTATGTACCTACTTTTTATTAAATTGAAGAGTGATCAATCGTATTTATTTTTAACTCCCGACGCAAAGACGAAAGGGTGTGATAAGTTTGACGTGTCTGTCTCATAGATTCGATTTAGATTTTGTTTGAAAAGTAAGTTAGGCGGAAGTGTTCTTAGGTATTTTTAGTCATAGCCGCAAAAAACGCGGGATGAAGGGTGTACTAAGTTTGATACAATACATTTTCAAATCTCATTCGACTGTTGCATTTTTGTAACGGACATTCAGTGGTTCCTAAGCGGACGTAGTAAGGTACATATAGGAAGGTAATATGAAAATGAAATAAAAGCTTGTAATAAAAATATCAATAAATGTACAAAAATAATATAATTAATTTATAATAACTCATCAAGATATTAGCTCAAGTAAGTAGATGATATGAAATAGGTAGGTACCTACTGTATGCGGGCAGCGGCTGCCCGGCAGCCCTATGACTTGCGCATGTACCGCGAGACTGTAGGTATTTATGTTCAAAAATCACGCTCAGTCAAACTACTGTATATCTCTTTACCGTGGCTGAATATTTAAGCGTGACTGATTGACTATTACCGCATAGCTAAATGACTAAACGGAGTTTGTTGAACATACATTATAAGTATTACGATTTAAAAAAAAAAACCGGTCAAGTACGAGTAGGACTCGAGCACCGAGGGTTCCGTACAACCTACGGGTTTCTACGGAACTCTAAGGAAAAATGGGTATAATATTATATACTGTAGATTTTGATTCCCTTGCGAGTACTTGCGAGTTTGAAAATTTGCGGCTAAAATTGCTGTTTCTTTTGATTGCGTTGACATAGATGTTTAATTTTTTTACATCTTAAAGTTATTATAAAGCTGAGTATTTGATATGAATTTCAATTTAATACCTGCACGCGTTCATGAGAAATAAGGTAGTAAGTATGAAATTATTAAAAATATTTTTTTATATGATGTAACAAAAAATTTACAGTTTTCGCAATTTTTCCTTTATCTGTGCTTTAAGGAGTTGCTTCGTGTCAAATTTCAAGATTCTAAGATCAAGGGAAGTACCCTGTAGGTTTGATTTTTTGAGAGTAGTTGAGAGTTTAAAATTGCGACTAAAATTGCTGTTTCTTTTGAATGCGTTGACATCGAGGTTTGATTTTATTACAGTTTAAGGGTATTATAGACTTGAGTATTTGATATGAATTTCAATTTAATACGTCTACGCGTTCTTGAGAAAAGGGGTAGTAGGTATAAAATTATTCAAAATATTTTTTTCATATGATGCAAATAAAAATTTATGGTTTTCGCAATTTTTCCTTTATCTGTGCTCTAAAGAATTGCCTCGTGCCAAATTTCAAGATTCTGAGTTCACGGGAAGTGCCCCGTAGGTTTTGATTTATTTGGTAATGTCGAAAATTTGCTGAAATTTGCGACATATTCGACTATATCTTTTGATTGCGTTGGCCTAGAAGTTTGAAATTTTCACAGCTTTAAGAGGCAATAGACCTTAGTATTTACTATAAATTTCAGCTTGTTACCTCCACGCGTTCCTGAGAAAAAGGGTCTTGACAGACAGACAGACAGACGGACGGACGGACAACAAAGTGATCCTATAAGGGTTCCGTTTTTTCCTTTTGAGGTACGGAACCCCCGACGCAAAAACGACGGGGTGTTATAAGTTTGACGTGTCTGTCTGTCTGTCTGTCTGTCTGGTGTGTGTGTGTCTGTCTGTGGCATCGTAGCTCCCAGATGAACGGATTTTGATTTAGTTTTTTTTTGTTTGAAAGTAGAGTTAGTCGAGAGTGTTCTTAGCCATGTTTGGTGAAAATCGGTCCAAGATGGCCGCCGCTACAAAATAGCGGATTACTTTTTTCTTCCACGACCCCCTCAATATGGGTATCAAATGAAAGGGCTTAACGAGTAAAATACAGCCCACTACATAAAATTTAAAATCCAAGATGGCCGCCATCAAAAAAATTGTGAATTACGTATTGCGTTGGGGGTTTTTTAAATTTTTAATTTAATTCACTTGTTATGTAATTGTACACTGTGTGTTTTCATAATAAAAACTGTGATTTATAAAATAAAAGTGAAAAGTCGTATTGCTAACGTCCGGCCCTCATGTGACTTTGTTCAGAACTGACCCCTGCTATGTATGATACCAGTCTCAATATTTTCTTACTACCAAATATTTCTATATTTTTTATAATTAAATAAACAATTAAATCTGTGTGCTTAAAATATACTAAATATAATTTTGATAGTGTTTATTCTTTGAATGTGAAAAAATATATACCCTAGCTAATTTATTTTTAAAATCCTTTTAATTTGATAAATCTTCTATTAGTTAATCATTTTTTTGGTGTGGGAACTCATTTGTTTACAAAAATGATATTCCTTGTTCAATCCGAGTATAGTTTGGGAAATACAATAACCTATGGCCGTAGCATGCCATACGGGATCCCGCTGAAATGTCAAGAGTAGAACAGTAACTGTCATCCCATACATTGTACTTTTGTGAATGTATGAGATGACAGTTCTACTCTTGAAGTTTTGTCGGGATTCCGTGTGGCATGCTAGAGCCACTGTCACAACAGCGAAATGAAAAAAAAACTACCATTGCATAGACAATACTCAATGAAATAAAACCTTAATTAAACCAAAAAATATTTATAAACTGTCATTAAAATATTTCATTATGTATTTATTATAACGAAATCGTGCATAATAAATGTTAAAACATACTGGTTATGTTAATTTTAAATTGCATACATTTGTCATAATATAAACAAAAGTTACATAATTTGAGAGTAAAGCAGAGTTGTAGGTGAAGGACGTTTCTCGAACTTTCGACAGCGGTGACGTCATGTAGTTTTACGTGGAAACACTCGAATTTATTATTTGTATTACGAATTACGAGTAAGTGTGGGAAAGTGGAGCGAAACCATTTTGGTTATTTTTATTGAAAGTGACCGAAATATAAATTACAAGTGGGTACATATGAGTAGCAGTATTCTATTTAGTAAAATTTTAGTAGGTACAAAAGATCATGTGAAAGTTATTTTTGAAACTCGTACAAAAAAAAATGGAAAAAAGCGTCTTTTTAATGCAAGCCGCTCACCTTATAATAAGAGTTAACGCTGCCCATATTTTCTGTTCAGTGTCACCCAGGATTTTTCAATCTTGTCAAATTCTAGATGCATTGCACCAACGCTTCTTATTCAAGAGTCATAAGATGTTAAGACAACAGTGTTGTTAGTTTCACAAGCAACAGTGCCCTGCTACCGAACCATACCTAGTAATGTTTGCACATCACTGCTCAGGCATTAGAGTAATGGGCTGGCAAACTTCGAGTAATCGATGAACATGGAACATGGCTTAGCGTTTTATAAAACAGCTAACTTTGTTGATTTTCTCATATTGATGTAATACATTAAACTATTTTCGATGACTCAAATCTATTACAGAAATGTTTCCAAAAAGTTAAGACACAAAACAAGAAACTGGCTGAAAATATAAATTTTAAATTAAAAATAAAACAACTTTCCAATAAAAAGTTTTATAAATGAGTGCAATACGACCTACATGCTTCATATTGCAAACGGCCAGTGCGCTACGGATGGCCAAGTGAGAGTGGCGCAAACTATGGCAATGGGTTAAGGTCATCGCGAACTGTACCGGTGATATTACAGTTTTGTCATCTCCTATTAGTGTTCTTTAGGACGAAGAAAGTTTTAAAGGATATGTTGCGTTATCTTACCCCTTTTTAGTCTTGTCTTTGCCTTCGACTCAGCCTTTTTCGGGGAAAGGGTTAAATGTTTAAAAAGACGCAATTTTTTTCGCGTAACACTTATAAGTATAATAAATACGAAAGATTAATGTAGCCTATCGAAAAAATAAGATTGCTGGAAAGATCTAGACCGATTCGTACAGAAAATAGAAGAACGATACTAAAATGAGTAGCACCTATGAACATTTTTTTATGTAAGAGACGGACGACAGACATACAATTAAATGGGTAGAGATTAGAGATAATAGAGATTTTTTCAACGTGTGCTAAATTTATTATTAACCATTATAAATTTATTAACGGGGTGTTATAAGTTTGACGTGTCTATCTGTGTGTGTTTCTGTCTGTGGCATCGTAGCTCCCGAACGGATGAACGGATTTTGATTTAGTTTTTTTTGTTTGAAAGTAGAATTAGTCGAGAGTGTTCTTAGCCATGTTTGGTGGAAATCGGTCTAAGATGGCCGCCGCTACAAAATGGCGGATAACTTTTTTCTTCCACGACTCCCTCAATATGGGTATCAAATGAAAGGGCTTGACTAGTAAAATACATCGCACTATGACAAATCTAAAATCCAAGATGGCCGCCACCACAAAACCGCGAATAACATATTTTGAAAGCGTTGCGTTGGGGGTTTTTTAAATTTTTAATTTAATTCACTTGTTTTAGGTCATGATTTATTTTGAATATTTGTTTTGTACAAATTTGAGTAGATATTATAGCAAATATTATGTTTCCTTATTATTTGAACAATAGAATTTCTTCATTATTACTAATTACTTTAAACCTAGCGTATAATTTGACGCATTATTAGAGTCAATTATAATTTGTTGATTATAGCACATTCCTAATGAAATTGAGTTTTAATTATGACAATTATTATCTTTTCTAGCAACTTCCTTAGACCAAATCAAAACAATTTAAAAAGTAAAAGTCATTTCAAAATAATGAGGTGATTTTTTTATTCTTTATAGGTTAGACCACGATTACGCCTGAGGGCCTATTGGCTATCGCTAAACAACATGTAAAACACCAGAATCCATAGACAAAATTGCGTACATTACTTGCTCAAACCTCCTCATTAATATGAGTATAATAACAAACGCAGGAATGTACATTGAAGTTGTCATCAATTGTAGTGGGTGAGAATTAGTCAATAGGCCCTCAGATCTTAAGCGATGTAGCGACCGTAGATGGTAGTCGACTAAACCTAGAAGGCTAGGCGGGATAAATCCCTCCCTGGCTTTACTGAACATCGTGCCGGAACATACGATATATGAGTGTAACCGGCCTTAAATCTCTTTCTACGATTGACAATGTCTTTCGGCTAAGGCATCTTGTTAAACATAGGAATATCGGTACAATTTAAAAAAAGAACCACTGGCCGACGCGCAGTAGGAAGGTACAGAGCAAAAAGAACCAGGGAAGTCCAGGGAAGGGATATATGTACCTACACATACATATAATCACGCCTGGTTCCCGTTGGGGTAGGCAGAGACTATTTCCCTCCATTTGGTACGATCCTGACACACCTCTTTCGCTTCCAAAAGAAGCGATATGAGAAGGGATATGCTGGCAATAAATCGCGCTGTGTGGACGACTAAGCGAAAGCCAACATAACCAAAGAGGTAACGCTATTTGTCATTCTTAAGCGTTCGTAGTTTGGTCTTTACCTGGGTTAATTAATGTAGGCCATATTGGTAAACAAACGAGAAAAAATTGTCTAGAATATTCCTTGCTAACCTATCGCAACATACCTGATCAGGGACTGCAATCGGTGAAGGCCACAGAACTGCTTTCAACAGTTGCGCAACACATCGGTCAACTGTTGACCGGTGTGAGCGCCGCCTTAAATGACATCATACCATAATGACATTGAAAAATGCAACAATTTATGTTAATTAGTTCTTAATTAACATAAATCAGACGGCAGGTCCAAACAGAGATGGCGGGACGAACTGGATTATTTCTACTGGTTCTACTACTAAAATTCTACTACTAAAAGCTGGACAATAAAAGTCCTTGAAGTAGAAGCCTGGAGACAGGGAAGTGAGGCCTTTGCCCAACAGTGGGACAAACCATGCTGTAAAATTATAATAATATAATATGTCATAATAATTACAACGTTACTAAACTGTCTAGAAAACATTGCGTATTATGTTTTCAATTTGAAAAAGAAGGTTTCTGACCAGGGACTGCAATCGGTGAAGGCCACAGAACTGCTTTCAACAGTTGCGCAACACATCGGTCAACTGTTGACCGGTGTGAGCGCCGCCTTAAATGACGTCATACCATAATGACATTGAAAAATGCAGCAATTTATGTTAATTAGTTGTTAATTCTTAATCATTTGGACGTCACCAAACTGTCTAGAAAAAAATGTATAATATTCTATTATTTACTTTAAAAAAGGTTTTTCCAAGGTAGCGCCTTAATAATAATAATTGGGGTTTATACTCCAATAGAACAGGTTACCCTACTTACACTGTCAGAGTCAATCACAATTTATAGGTTGTGTGGTTTACCTATATGTTGCAGTTTCAGGTCGCCGAGATCACTACAAGGCCTGCAACGTGACCTAACGACTGCCTCCTACATATCTTATAGGAAGCAGCCGGGACCCACAGTTTTACGTGCGCTCCGAAACACGACTTCCAGGCGAAAATCTTTGCCACACTGAGATTTGAACCCGACCACTGGGGCCACGGACGCTACTGTACGCGCTGATCTTGTTAAACTTCAGACTGCTCTTGACGTAAGATAGAGTTGGTTAGTCTTGTCAGGTGTCATCGTGTGCTGCAGTTCTAAAAGAAAGGGAGGTCTAAACCTTACGTCATCTGGGTCTACTTCCTTCTTATCTCATCAAATTCGATTCTATCATTGACAAATTACTTTTGACTTAGAAAAATGTACCAATCACTTTCAGCGCTTGACTGAAATAAATGCCAGTAATTAACAAATCCTTAGTAATTGGAGATGGCACCCGGATATCTAAAATGTCTATAACTATGTTGCATAATAATAGTAAACAATCATTATTATAGGTTATATCATAGAAATATTACAGCTTAATTAACGTAGTAATGTGATAGGTATTATTATTGTCGTGTGTGAGATTTACAGCCGCTTCTAAAGCGTGTTGCTACGTTATTTATGTTATCAAATAAAATAAATGAACTTAGAAAAATCTTCTTAAAGATTGGCTCTTAACCGCCACCCAGAGAAAAGAGTGGAAAGAAAGAAAGGAGGCATTTGCCTTGCAGTGTCACCTGTATTGTGGGTTAAAAATAAAAGAAGCCTATTGGACCTTATTCAGAAAGAGTGAATAGGTTCGGGGAGTCCCACATAACCCTGACGGGAAGCAAGCATGAGTTTTCGAAGTATGGAAGCTACCGATTCTTGGTACCTACGCATAAGGTTATACGTACGCATTGTGTACAATGCAATAGTTTATCGGATGGCAAGCCGGACGGTCAGCCGTGTAGTCTAAGGACACGAAATTGCAGCTAGCCACTCAGTTCTATACACGTGCTGGGAATTGCAACCATCCATTTGTGCGGCAGCGAATAGGTACTTAATTTTTTATTGCGATTTGCCAACCACATTTTTTTTTTAAACGGTTTTACTTAGCTTACTCCGTTTGTTTATTTCATTATTTTTTCTTTGGTCAATTTATTTTCAACATTAGTCCTCAAAGTGCGTCAGACTAAAAACTAAAAACTCATCTAGACTCAACAAGATTTTGTGACTTTTTTGTGACTCAATGCATATTTGGTACATTTTCCAGGCCCGAGAAAAAATCTCAATGATTTCTTTGTCAGTTATACAACAAACTCCGGAACAGTGCACCATGGGTGTTCAGTAAACATAATATCAATGGCACATTAAAGACAAAGCCTTGCCGCAACGAAGACGTAACTGGTTGCGTCAAAAACATTGTAATGCGGTGACGAGATCATGACTCCAACTCTAAAACAGGCGATTTTTATTCGAGACTCGTAATCTTCGTAATTCTGTTACTTCATGATCGGAAAATTCTCAGGTTTAAATGTTTTGATTATGATCTCATCATACTATCACTATATAGTATAAAATAATGTTGCTTTCCGCGTCTATCTGGCATTAGGCATGCATAGAGACTAGCTATGCATGCCTAATGCCTGTATCTATAAAACTACGCAACGGATTTTAATGTTTTTTAATAGATAGAGTGATTCAAGAGGAAGGTGTAATACAGTCAACTACAAAGAGATGTATTCATGTTAATCTTACAAAATGAAGGAACTTTTAGTATGTAACAATTATAATTTGCCCTTACTTCGTGACATTTTTAGTATCCACCAATTCTTATTCTATATTCGATTCATTTTAAATGCTATTATTATGTATCCTAAGGAAAAGTAGTGGTATACATCATTGTTGCACTGTAGCTAGTGAAATTACTGGGCTAAAGAGTATTAACAACTTATGACTCTTGGGTAAGAAGCGTTGGGTGAAATCCTAAGTAGCACTGTGCTGATTATGGGCAGCGTGATCTCTTAACATCAGGAGAGGGTCTTGCTAGTCTACTTCATAACATAAAAAAAAATTAAACGAGTCGATGATAATATAAAGTTTGATTGCTACTAGAAATGTCACGAACCAAGGGTAGTTCATTGTGGCAAATGAAAATTTACTTCATTTTGTAAGCCTAACATGGATACATCTCTTTGTAGTTGACTGTATATGCGTAATATAGTAGGAGAACAATGATAATTTTCTATTGCGCACGACGAAGTGCGCGCGGGTCCACTAGTAAGGTGTATTTGTGTAAAATAATAATTATAATTATTGTTGTTTAAACTCCAATAAAACAGACCCCAAATTAAACAGACCCTTATTAACTGTAATTATGTTAATTTGCTTCTGAAGTTGATTACTAAAAGGTCGCTAATTACCTTTGTCTTTATAATTTATCTCTATATTACAATATTATAACCCTCTATTTATTTAAAATAATGTCAAAGGCGAAAATAGAGGCTCACAGTTTAACGTCCATTAATTAGCCCAGACCCAGATGAGAAAAGTGGCACACACGAATTGAACTCTAGGTCTCTGGATTATATAAGCTAGACCATTTCGACAACTAGACTATGGACGACACGCAATTCGATCCTCCGTCTTCTTTCTCTAACCGCTCCCAGATATTTTTACTTCATCATCATCATCAGCCTGTGTTCGTCCACTGCTGGACATAGGCCTTCCCCATGGCACGCCACTCAACTCGGTCCTCCGATTTTTACTTATCTCTAGTACCTAAATACTGAGAAATTATACTTAATTAACTGTCCTCACCGTCAGAATGACCGAGTCAGTTCACCGAGTTCTAAAATAAACCGTCTCGACCGCGAATCCTTCCAAGGCAGCCATTGCAACACCAAAGTTACCAGCTATTATACAATTAGCTTGCAACACTGAGTGCATTGCTCATACTGACCACTTGGGACGTGTGTGTGAGAAGATCGTTGTGAAATTGAAGGCAACGATCTGAATTAACGCGGTGAAAATTGAAACTAACAATTCGTCATAGAACGCTGAAGTTAAAACTGCACAACACATAGACACTAGCGTTCGTTCCCGTGTTGCTATGATCGTAGCTGGTTCAAATGTTGCCAGCCCCCAGCATTCACATTGACATGACTCCATTGTTGTTTTGTTGGTCATTTTGGTCATTTTTTGCGTCTATTTATGATCATTATTGTCGCAAATTGCTTTATTACTGAACACGAAAGGTTTCTCTCAAATTGGATAAGGCATACAATGATGGATTTGGCAATGGAAAAACAGGCTAGAGAGGTTTTTGATAGAGTTCAGGTCTGATGGTTCGCTTAGTAAATCGTATTTGTAAATCCTCTATGAAAGATAGACGATGGGACGGCAGTATCAACTTTATCTGCGATCTGTAGACCTTGACCTCCGCATTTATTTAGAGCGGCCCAGTTCAAGAATCAAGATCTTAATATACATCTTAATATACGTAGACAGATATAATCAACTTTTAATTATTATTGAAGACCATAAGAACAGCAAAAAAAATCAACTTCTACTCAGCTTGACTATTATATTATAATATTATCTCTTGTATCGTTTTCCATAACATTATTTATGTACTATGTCAGTTTTATTGTGTTAGTAGTATACTGACCTATTGGTATATTGAGTATTTAAGTTATAATTGTAGCTACAATTAATATATCGTGTACCTACTTCTGTGTTATTATAATATCTTTGTAACCACCGTCGCTCTTATTTCTTTTTTTTTGGTACCCTGCTTGGTTGTCTGAAAGAGATCGTTATTAGCGATAGGACCACTAATTGTAACACTTTTTTTCTAATGTGGAATTTTTATTTTATTTTTAAAGATTTTCAAAAAAAAAAAAGAAGAAATAGAAAAGAAGATACGTAGATAACCCTTTATTAAAACACAAAAGAAAATGTACAAAAACAATATAAAAACTAAGTGTTACAATTGGCGGTCTTATCGCTAATACCGATCTCTTCCAGACAACCATGCAGGGAGAGGAGAAGAGATGCAAGAAAAAGTTTTTTTTTTGTTGAAAATTTATTGTATTTGTGGTGTTCAATAAAGAGTTTTTTTTTATTCTATTCTATCTCTATTATCGTTATCTCTGTAACAAAGACTAGTTAAACACGTAAAGTGGGTAACCGGTGCCGTGGCATGCCGCATTACATTAGCGTGCGTTACCGCATCCACGTAACTGCGCTTGCGTCACTGCACGGGTCATTTGCTTGTTAGATACATATCGGTTAGATATTAGTTGGAGAATCAGCCAATATTTGCTTTGCGGTTTCTCTATTTTATTATAGGTTAGCCTTTGAACACGATCTCGGGTGATGTTAAACGACGATGCGGCCGTGCGCTCATGTTTCTTGAGCGGCAATAAATATAATAATCGGTAAACGAATGACGGCATCTTTAACGCATTGTCAAATTGCCCTCGATTAGTGTACGGGAATAAGTGCGAGATGTGTCTTACTAAGATCATATTAGACTACTCTTATATTTCAATCAGTATAACAAAAACAAAAAACCATTCCAGGGCCTAAGATATATCAAGCTCAATCGGTCCACCCGTTTAGGCATGAAGAAGTAACAAACATACACACTCACAAACTTTCGCCTTGATTAGCTCCACGTATGAATTTTGGTGCCCCCTCCAAAACTCCTCCGAACTTTCAGTAAAATTCCACCCATTTTACTGGAAGACTCACGTGACTAGACGAGCTATTAAGCTCACTCTGACTCTGACCTGACTAACTAACTTATTACTTAAAAAATAACATTTAACTTGACACTGGCAAAACACGAAAGTGGAGACCATAATTTAATATCCCGTGAACATTCACGAATTTTACTCGACACTGGCAAAATGCACATGTTGCCATATTATTAAAAAGAAAAAAAAAAAAAAAACTTTCGCCTTTCTTAGTGTGATATTCATTGCAAAATTGCTGTATGGAATTTTCTTCTCTAGCAGTAGCTCTTCTGTAGCAGTAACTGATTGTCTTAATAAGACTTATAGGGCTAAGATAGACAGGAAGAAATAGATATTGCGCGAAATTTGTTTCATGCCTCTGTCTTAAATTCGAGTTTCACATGCGGGTAAAATATTTTAGACGTAAAATCTCCAAATAAAGTTTTGTCGTCTTGCGCGTCTTAGACCTGCAGATCCACCTAACCTTAAAGTTCAGGTCGTGTAATGCCTAAGGCAATAAATGCGAGTTATCTTCGATTCCACCTGTTGGCACTCGTGGTGGTAAACATTAGAATGTATCGTGAATGCGGCGTTTACGACTTACGACCGACGACCACCCAACATGGGTGGTCTCTCTACGTGATTTTATACTTATTCGACATGCACAATGCATTGTTTTTATATGTTTTAATTTACTCCAAATATGTAATCAATTGGAATGGGGGGGAAAAACGTGTTGTGTGCCGACCCTATCTAGTGTGGGATAAGGGCAGGAAGAAGAAGAAGAAGGGGCTTAATAATAATATAATACATTTGTTTATTCAGACACTAGATCCGTATAAAATTTAAAGCATATTCAGGTAAAATATTATAAAGAAACCATACTGCGAGAATATTAAAGAATATAATTAAATTAATAAATATTGAGGGCTATCATTCATTCATTCATTGACTAGCTAATAAAATATTTAATTGTATATTGTTATACCTAAATAACTATAATTCAGTTACTTTCATTGATCAAATCTAAGATTTGTTAAACTTTTTTTAATTTTAATTTCTGGAACAAAGAAATAATGTTAGCCAACAGATGGAGGATAAGCAATTGAACATTCAAGCTTTTACCATAAATTTAGTTTTTTGTTTTTTTTTATGTGGCAAATACCTTTATTGAGAAAAACAAACTGATTCATTTTGCCGCGCTTTTGGAAAGCGGATGAAATGTTTTGCTTTCTTGGTTAATAATTTTGCAATAAGTGCTAAACGCGTATTAATAGTGGGTTTAATAAACGTTGAGTGTTTGTGAATGTGATTTACTGTCGAAGAATGGAAAAAAGTTCCACAGTCTGCTGTTTTCAAGAATCGTCACAAAATGAATCCATGTAATTCGATAAACGCCCACTCTTTATCGAATATTGGAGGGAATATCCTCTCCAATAAACAATGAACTTAAAATTATAATAAAGATTTCGACTGAAGGACTTGTATCCATGGTCAGAATAAATTAATTAAAAAAAAAAAAAGAAAAACAAACTAACAATACTACAGCTACTACAGCAATAAAGAACACTTTTAGCAACAGTTTTTTTGACCAAATGATTGCCGAAAATCTTCTGTAATCAACTTAAATACTATCCCACCAAAAACATTCTGTAAAAAACTAGCCAAGTCTCGATGGAGCTGCTTGTTTATCTCTAAAAAGTAATGAAATCTAGACAAAGTCGTGCCAAGTATAAGGTTCCTTACTGCGATTTCTTTATTATTATAGTTAATGTTGTGTGACTTGGCCGTTGAAGGGTACACAAGGGTACAAAACCAGATGCTCCATGACACTTGGATCGCCTAAACATAAGTATTATTGAAATACGCAGCTTTATCAAGCCTACAATTGACTGGTTATCCAATCAACGTTTTCCAAGTGGAAATTTTCTATCGTGAATGGGTAGCGGACAGATTGGTGCAATAGTGTCATGGAGCACCTGGTATAATACCCTTGTGTACCCTTCAACGGCCAAGTCACACAACATTAACTATAATAATAAAGAAATCGCAGTAAGGAACCTTATACTTGGCACGACTTTGTCTAGATTTCATTACTTTTTAGAGATAAACAAGCAGCTCCATCGAGACTTGGCTAGTTTTTTACAGAATGTTTTTGGTGGGATTTCACTTATTTTTGTAGAAACGCTATATTATAAGGTTATCAGAAATACAAACCGTAAGCGCGTTTTAAAATACAGTCAGCGCCATCTAGATACGTGTGCGTTCACTCTTAGTCCAATGCATCATAATATTATACCGGGAAGTGGGCCTAATTAAATTTGCTAGATTTAATTACAGACAGACAGACCGACAGGTGAAAGTAAATATATAAGCTTGTAGTAAAGGCGGTATGTCGATCTCTTCTAATAGTTTGGTTGGGCTCTTATTTTAGTTGGCCACGCTAGATATCGCCTGATCATAACTGACGATTTACGACACATATACACACTCACATATACATATACTATGCCTTAAATATATTTTGAATTAATAAGTTGGATATTACACAATTTTAACCATTGACTGCAAATGTAACTTTGTAATCCTATACATTTATATGAGATTACAAAGTTATTTATGCAGATGAATTATCTCGAAAACGAGACCGAAATTGCATGTTTTTTTAGTTTTCCTATGGCTTATACAATAAATTCTAAGTATGTACCAAATTTCAGCTCTCTGAGTTTATGGGAAGTACTAGTTCTATTTTGATGATCATGAGTGAGTGAGTGTCGAAAATGCGAAACTTTGCTTTCGCTTAACTTCGGAACTCAATGACCTACAGACTTGAAATTTTGGATTTTAAGTATGTTATTATAGCTTACTGGATGACGAAAATTTCTGTGTTCTGGTCTTATCCAGAGGTTCTCAAATAGGGGTCTGAAAATGCGACGAAATGGTTCCTGTAAAGATGGTACGGCAGTGCTTGCTTCGCGCTCGACTTGGCGGGGGCACTACCGTGCCCCCAGATTAATTCATACATAACACACGCGCAAAATACTCTGTACCTCACGTGTCCAAACAAAAATCTAGGTGCAATTCTAAGCATAATAGAGCCACGTGCATTCAGCAGCCTGTTGCAAGTGTCCGCGTTACATAACCGGACCGGCAGTGACTAGTCGCATGTAATGTCGGCTGCCTTGAAAGGACCTCGGCCGAGCTTTCCGCGCTCGTGATTCTACGGGTAACTGCGGTCAATGACGGTTTGGCTGTTAAACTATTTTACTTTACATCTAGTGACTGATCGAGACTATTTTGCGTTTTGTATGACTCATATTACATATTATTTACTAGTGGACCCTCGCGCACCTATTAGATAAATAGATAAATCGACGCTCAGTTGCCAGCCTGTGCGTCTTTTACAAGCTCCATAATGGAGAGTGCTCCTCAGAACTCCACGGGTTAGTTCCACCATCACCCTTTTACTGCCGAATGTCTAGGCAAACGGCACTGCGCCACCAATATCTGGTGAGTATACCAACAGCTCGGATGAAGCGATTTGTTTCGTCTTTCATTATATTTAGGAACGGCGAAGTTATGGAACTCGTTACCACTCTCAGTGTTTCCCGAATGTTACCTATAACGTGGGTTTGTTCAAATCAAGAGTGAATAGGAATAGGTTCTTACTGAACAAGCGTGCTACAACTTCGACTGCATCGTCACTTACCAACAGGTGAGATTACGGTCAAACGCTTGTTTAATCTACTATAAAAAAAACTCTTTAATGCAACAAAGAAAACAATTAACACTAAATACGTACATTTCAGTTAAGCAATGTTACAATTGGCGGTCTTATCGCTAATTAATAATAGCTTCTAACAGAAAATTTTTAGTGCTGGTCTACTATAATATGCCTGCTATATAAACCTTCCTCTTGAAGCACTCTATCTATCAATGAAAACCGCATCAAAATCCGTTGCGTAGTTATAAAGTTCTAAGTATACATAGGGACCGAGAGACATACGGACGGGATGCGACTTTGTTATGGATAGATAGATAAATAACTCTTTATTGCAACAAAGAAAACAATTAACACTTAATAATTTACATACTAAGTTATATACTATGTAGTGATTCTTCAATAATTAGTCGTAAATATCTTGTACTTTGATATTGTTACTGATGATGTTTTATGAGCAGAGGCCAAGGGTCTATGAGATGATTCTGGATCACTCTGTTCGAATCCCAATGAGTAAAACGACCACCACCGTTGTTGCAGACGTCTATAGGCGACCGCAGCAGACTAAACATAGAAGACGGGATAAATAACTCCGTGAACAATGACGTTTATTTTGCTCTTAAGATACGTTATAGAGCAAATGATATACCTATAATAATAATTGATAATTATATGTATCACAACACTACCCTTCTTTTTACAACAACGTTAATTTAGAAAGTAGGTGAAGGCTATAATATAGCCTAATGCAAAATTAGCATCGTGTAGCAAACGATAGACTTTTAGGCAATTTGTTGTTATTTGCAATATCGTGTGCTCTTACAAATTTGAACATGTATTGCGTATGTATTTTGATTTGATAGTTGTTAAAGCATTGGTCAGTGCCTATCTATTTTGAAGGCTACTGTAGAATTAGATTGGCTGATGTTGGAGAATTGTTAGATATACATCTGCTAATCTAATAATAAATAAGTCATGTTCTTTGATTGTAATCGTTTAATCTAGATGCCTGTCTCATTTTTGACGAGAGCAACATTTATTTTGTAATCGTTAAACTCCCTAAAGTCAACAATCCATTTTCTCCACTAATTTTTTTTTTATATGGGGTGAAGTAGAAGACGAGCAAGACGCTCTCATGATGTTAAGAGATAACGGCTGTCCATAATCAGTACAGTGCTACTTAGGATTTCACAATTATGTGAAATTCTAGGAGCACTGCACGAACGCTTCTTACTCAAGAGTCATAAGATGTTAAGACGCTTTAGCCCAGTAATTTCACATCATCATTTTTTTAATACTGAATATATTATCATACTAATATTATAAACATGCGAAAGTTTGTGTGTGTTTGTTATATCTTCACGTCTAAACAGATGGACCGATTGAGCTGAATTTTTTGGTACAGATATAGCTTAGATCCTGGAATAAAATAAAAAACCATTTGCATTTTAATTATCTATGGATGTGTGTACCTTACCTCTTAATGTCTTAACGGCTGAACCGATTCAGTTGGAATTTATTATGTAGAGTTTAGACACTGGGTTAAAATGTTATTTTTTTTTTCAGGTAAATTAGCTGATTACAGCTAGTGCCGTCATATTTCATTACGATTTTGGAAACTAACGTGAGTGGTATCTATTATAAATACGAGGCTGCTTTTTATTTTTTAATAATAATTATTATTAACTTGTAACAGCTCCCGCCGGCAAGTGAGTCCCACATAACCCGTGCCTCTCCCCCGGCAGGTACGGGTATGCGTAAACTCATTTCCCATAAAAAAGGGTCACGGTAGTCGCATGCGTCCGTCCCGACCACTGGGTAAATTCGTCACAGAATCGGCTCCAAGAGGAGGCGGCGCCGCCAACGCCGACCCAGAAAAAGGTGGAGAGACGACTAATATTATACCCGCTGGCCTGAGGTGGCACAGGACAAGGACACATGAAAAGATTTGGGGGAGGTCTTTGCACAGCAGTGGGACAGCATAGACTAAAAAAAATATTTACTGTTATTTATTACTGTGCTCGAGACAATTTTAACAAAATTAATACTCAAGTACAGCCGTGTCGTATTTGTTATATTTTAATTATGTCACCAATGATTTGTCTCACTTTCTACGGCAGTCATTTAGCTTAAAGCCTTGTAACGGCTATTTTACGGTCAGGTCATCTTCGTCACGCATTATCATCTTAAAGCCCGCCTTTAATGTTAAGTTTTTATTACGTCTGTAATGTGTTTGTATTTATTATTATTTATTTATTATTCAGCACAGAGCCAGGACTAACTTAATGCTACAATAGCATTTTCTACCTGCAGCATTTTCTTTTTTTTTCCGTCTGTCTGTAATGTCTTCAAAAAGAATATTTTGTAAGCTAGAGACACACTACTGTGATGTGGAGTGTCGCGTCATAAACATATCGATTTTATACATTAAAGTGTGTCTAGAAAAATAAAAAATTTGTGCGTGTACTAGTTTACACACGTAAGAAGTGAAACTTCTTTAATTAAATTAAATTTTAAATTAATAATTTTTTTAAATTCATGTTCATTGGAGAAAGTGAAAGTACTCTTCGTCTGAACCAACCGTGGTAGGGGCAAGAAACAAAAGATGGCGCGTAACTGAAAAATGTGACGGTAAATTTTTTCCAACGCCGATAAAGAAGTTTCACTTCAATAATTCTGATGCATATAAAATGTGCTTTTCACACGACACTCCTAGTCACAATTGTTGTGTCTAAAGATTTAGAACTAAGAATTCAGTGACACGGTTTTTTTATTTCATTGCATTTCCGTTATCTTAAATTTATGGAACTTTTTAAAAAGTTGGCATGCAATGCTCTAAAGCAATGTACATCATTAATGCCGGACTCGTATAATTTTCTTTTAAACAACTAAAAAAGACTTTTCTTTAAAAACATGTCTCAGTATTTTTGTAAGTCACGTTCTCAATTGATTTGTTCACAGACCATGGTGTTTACTCGCCCTAATGACATAAAAGTTGTATTTACTTTAAATTGTCGGGTCGCCATTATATTTTATTCTATAGGATTTAATGGAGATATTCAAATAATTTAGTGTGACTGTACTACAACTTCAACGCGCGGAAGGAAACATTTAAATTCTTAGAAAAATAAAATGTTTAAAAAAAGAATGGATCAGGGGACGAGTGGGCACCTCAAAAATTTTGGTGGTCGAATGGGGAAAGGGGACGAATTTTGGGGGACGAATGGATTCTCTCCCTTTCATGTGCTAATATTTGCTTACATCTATTGCCTATCAAAGGTAAGATGCTTAGTCGCAAAAGGTCCTTTCCGCGAAATGTCCTCAAGTCGCTAAGGGTTCGTAATTTTTTTCTTTCGTAGTCGGAGTCAAAAGTACTTAAATAGATGAATAAAATAAATCTCCTATGTATGTGTTTCTGATTGAACAAAGCCGTAATAATAATATATCTTAAAATATAATAGATACGATATTGTTATAATCACTACATAGCATAAAATAAAGTTGCTTTCCGCGTCTGTCTGTCCCTATGTAAGCTTATTTCTTATATTTTTAAAACTACGCAACTGATTTTTTTCTTATTTTCATTAGTAAATAGAGTCATTCAAGAGGAAAGTTTATATATAGTAGAGAAACACAGATAATTATTTTCTATTAAACGCGACGAAGTGCGCGCGAGTTCACTAGTGCTTTATTAAAAAAAAATATATAGTCTTATTTATTTGTACGTTCTTGTGATTGAGAAAATTGTAGAGTTTACTTGTTCAAAAACGTTGGTAACCCTACACAATACCCATGGTTTTCTTCCGCACGCCCGAGTACATAATATATATTTTCGAAGTAATATCATTCGCGGTCGGTTACATAATGTTTGTGGCACGAGTGTCTCGGACTCGCCTGAGATGCATTTTATACATTTTATTTCTTTGTAGAAATGTCTGTACATTTTTAAGATTACCACCCATTAGATCAACAAGATGAGACTAAAGGCTGCGCTTAGCTTCGCGCAAATGTCCGCGCGTGTTGTGAAATTCTCTTTAAAAAAGTTCATGTTTAACAAAACATTGAAAACATTTTTTGTTGATAATTTGACTTAGATACAGTGTGACACTAGCATATTCATTAAGAAAGCTTTTTCTTACGTTTGACTCTTTCGATACGACATATTTTGAAATATAATAAGTGTTGGATATAATTTTTGAAAATGTTTCTCGGTAAAGCTAAAGCTAATATTTTTTTTATCATTTTTAAAATGTATTTTTAGGCTAGCAAATTATGGTATTAAAAAAAATCTCAAGAGGGCGGCATGATGAATTTGAAGGAGGCCTTTACCCAATAGTTGGACAGTTTAGACTAAATATAATAAGTATAATTAGACTTTAAAAAAATAACAGTAAATGGTAGACCTCAAACTAGTGTACGCAAACCTTAACACTAAATTAAGTCTAAGTTTATTACGGATTACGTAGCCCACATCCGACCCGACACATACATTTGCATGTCAAAAGGTTAACACGGATACGAGATGAATCTGACGATATTCCGTCACTCTTCACTAACAAGAGTTGAGGAGCCGGAAACATAGGTAAAAAAAAAAATAAGTAGGTGCCTATAGACTGTATAGTTTGTTAATATATTATATTGTTACTTAATAATAATTTATAAAAAGAACAAATATTTATTCTTGAAAAGGGTTGCCAGTTGTCTTTTATAATTTTATCCCAATTTAACACCAATTCAATCCTTTAGTTTTGATTTTTGTTTGTAAAATTTACTTTATATGTAGATCAATAAAGAGTTTCTTATTTTATCTTATCCTAATATATGAAACAAAGACATTATAATTAATTATTAATTGATTAATAGAATATGTTTCTACATCAGGTAGTAGATAATTATAATTTTAAACTTAATGAACACGTATATTAATTTCTTTCTAAATTTGATAAGTAACGTGTGAGTATTCAACATCTCTATTTTAGCACCAAAAATGTCGTGTGTGTGTGTTTAGTTTAGACCTATATATTTCCTACTAATATTACATAGGTAGATATGAATGTCATATCTAGACAGACCTTGAGGAATATCGGCCAGAAATGTGTTTTCGTACAAACGAATTCCCTTGTTTTCTAGGAAGAAAACAGGAATACGTTTGTGTGAAAAACGCTGCTTGCCTTTCCTCTTTAAGAAATCTATTAGGTATCGGGTATCTACTAGGCACAGTTGTCTTTTTATATAGTAGTAGAAAAAAGTTAGCCATTCACTTAATAGGCGTTTAAATATAAAAACTATATTTACTTTACCATTTGTAATGATACCAAAAAATGCTCGATCTTTCTGGGTCAACGAATCGTGGAAAAGTAAGACTGTCAATAATTTGGAGCTGATCGAAGATAGATCTGTCAATTATTTGTTATAACAAAAACAAATAAAATAAATCAATGATATTTATAAATTGGCAATATTATTGTCATTATCAGCCCGCTTTCGTCCACTGCTGGACATACGCTTCCCCCATGGCTCGCCACTCAACTTGGTCCCCTGTCTTCCTCCTCAAACCACTCCCAGCATTCCAGCGAACCTTCTGATATCCTCACGCTGTCTTGCCCAAGTATTTTTCCTGAGTAAAATAGTAAAGAAGTGCTCTAGAGTAGAGACCGCGTCTTTGCAAACTAACGAGCCAAGTACGTTCGGCTAGAGCGCATTCTTAAGAGTATTCTTTCTAGCATATAAGTACTTAATTTTTGTTGTATGCAGTTGTTTTCCTATGTTATTGTAAATAAACCCTTTTGCTTTTCTTTCTAATGTCACCCTTGACAACTCTACAAGAGGACATTGAGATTGGTAAAAGCTGCAAATTTCTTTGCAATGACAGTTCGTGTTGCAAGAGTAAGAGTAGCCTTTTGGTAAACGTCGGACTCTTGACGTAAGACAAGAGTTGATTAATCTTGACAGGTGGCGTCGTGTGCTACCAATGTATTTCCAAGTAGTCTTAATTTTATTACGAATGTTATGTCACAAATAAGTATCATCAAATACCTATTATTGGCCTCTGGGTTCACTCACACAATGTTAATTACTGTTGATTACATATTTTATGTCATAGAGTTAGCATATAAACTTTTATTACACAGATTATGCTAAAAACGCAAGCTTGCAACATCACTTAGGATTTACATAATAGTTGCACGTTCTTTGACTATTCGAAATATTTTTTATTATCCACGAATATTTTACGATCTATGAGTATGTGAAAAGTTTTCGCTATGTCTATTGGCCACGCACAACTTTAATAATTTTTAAGTCATGGTGTCCGTGGCCCAGTGGTCGTTTTTTCGGCATGTAATCCGGAGACACTTGGTTCAAATATTTACGAGTATTAGACAAAAAAATCGCCTGGAAGCTACCGTGTTTTACAAAACACGTAAAACTGTGTGTCCCGGCTGTTTCCTATAGGATTTGTAAGAGACACTGATTAGTTCATGTTTCTTATAACAATCTAAAATTCCAAAATACTGGGTCCATACCTAAGTAAGGCAACCTGATCTATTGGAGAACAAACTAAAATTATTATTATAATAGAAAATACACACGTGTACGATTATTTTTCTTCCACTTTTATTTTAAAAGTCGAGTTACATTGATAGTTTCTCCCAGATATGGTGTTACTTAATTCACATTTGACCATGAAGCATTCCCTACCACCAGTATTAGGAGTACAAATAAGTTTCCGCCGTTTTTAACACAAATTAAATATTTATTATAGAAGAACGGTAATATAAATTTATTTCAATTATTAGCAAGTTCTTTTTGTGTTTGTGATGAATCTTCCTCCAATAATTCCTCCAATTCTGCATCCTCGTAAATTTTTGGCCTTCCACTGCGATCTTTGTCTTCTACGTCGAAATCACCGTTTTTAAACTTTTGAAACCACTCTCGACACGTTCTCTCACTCAAAGCACCCTCACCATATGCTTCTACGAGCAATTGATGCACGAGCAGCAGATTTCTTTAAATTAAAAAAAATTGTGCGTGTACTAGTTTACACACGTAAGAAGTGAAACTTCTTTAATTAAATTAAATTTAAATTTTAAATATATAAATTTTTTAAATTCATGTTCATTGGAGAAAGTGAAAGTACTCTTCGTCTGAACCAACCGTGGTAGGGGCAAGAAACAAAAGACGGCGCGTAACTGAAAAATGTGACGCGTAACCGTGACGCGTAACCGAAAAAATGTGACGGTAAATTTTTTCCAACGCCGATAAAGAAGTTTCACTTCAAAAATTAAACTAATAATTTCCCGCAAATGACGCTTACTTGGCTCAAATTTTGACATTTTCAACTTATAAAAATTATATTTTACCAATATAAAATCAATAATATTAATAGGTTATGTTGTTTTTGAATGTCCAAACTATTTTTTAAGCCGGTTATCATCTGCGAAAGCTAACCGAAACTCAGTGCCGTGCAATCTACAATAAAACGGCAGAAACTTATTTGTACACCTAATATTTTTAGACAGGTTCGCTCTACTCAACATTTTTCGACGAAAATGGTATTCGAAATTCAAAACAAGCTCAACAAAAGTTGAGAAGTTGCCATTTTCTCTACCAGAGGCCTAAAAATACAGGGATAAAAATAAGTGACCTACTTATTCAAAAACTCGTACATAAAATATTGTACAAGCAGATGATAGTCAGACAACCGGTTACGGTAATGTGACAGGTTGGTTATGTAACTCGCGCATTTCGGCATGTTGCATTTAATTTGAATTGAATTATACCGCCGCGGCCTTGACACATTGTGCCAGCGGTGTTGCCATTGTAAATATTAATTGATGGTGTAACTTGCCATGCCGGTCGTTGATCTTTTTACCTAAGACTAGCTTAAAATATTAGAGTTCAACCTCCAAAAGAACACAGATGTCTAGTGACAGCTTTAGATGTGTGTGGTGTCGTGTGTGTTTGTGTGGTGTGTGTGTGTGTGTGAGTAGTCTTTGAGCACAGTTTATAACATAGTTGGCATCGATTAATTAATGTGATTGAGAATGAAAGTTTTCATTGTTTGTTTCATTTGTTTGCTAACAGTAGCGGTTTTTATCGCTATGACAGTTATAATAATGGGCTTTGTACCACCTTTTAATTGCTAGTTATGTGATAGCTTTGGAGTTCTTGTACTTTACTAATAGAGTTAAATATTGTTGTTGTTGTCATTAGGTACCTTTTGATATCAGCAGTAGAGTTCAACAATTTTTAGATTGTACTTATTTGTTAAACAAATGACCCTGTTGTCTTTGGGAACAATCTGTAATATTATAGTGGTCAGACTCTACTTTTAGTTCTACGTGTATTAGAACTATTATGTATACCTATTTACTTACCTACTTAGTAATTAAGAATAAAAATAAAGGACTTAATTTTGACTGCAAAAATGTAAAAGTAAATGTGATCTTATTAGAAATTACCCAAAAACCAATTAGACTTAACACAAAACATCGATATTACAATACAATACAATAATACTTTATTGCAAACCTGGTTACAAGAAGTTGTTATTGTTGTTTGCTGTTGTTGTCTTTAATTAATTAATCCCTTTCGAACTTAGGCTACACGCCTTGTTTTTCTTTTGTAGGATAACGGCGGTAATGGTTTAATCTAATCATATTTTTTTTTTGTATTAAAAGGTACTTACGTTCATGCTGATATATTTCTGGTTCACTCGTATTTAAACACTTATTCACAAAACACTTGCTTTAAAATTCTGTCACTGGTTCAATCAATCACTTCACTTGAACTTAAAGTGCTTATGTAAAACCTGCAACTTAGAAATTGCATTACATTGTCGTCCTTACTAAAAGGTACTTTTATAGAACTAGTCCAATGAAAAGTTCCTGAAAATGTCCTTTTTCCGTGAAATTAAGAGCATAAAACCGTCGTAACACAGAACGTGCGGAAAAGCGGTCGCAATTCGAGATGTATATTTTTTAACGTTAGATATTTGTATGTCACATAAAATCTTGGGTAGCACTGTACTAATTATGGGCAGCGTAATCTCTTACCATCAGGAGAGCGTCATGCTCTTCTTCTTACTTCGTTGTATAAAAAAAAACATATCAATCGCCAGATCCATTGTATAATATGTATGTGTCAAGATTTGGATAAAATATGCATGCTAGGGAAGTGAATGAAGACATGACGGATATAGCGAAATATAGGAGGAAGACGTGTAGTGCCGTTAAGTATAAGGGCGGGATGAAAAATAATAAATTGTTGTGTCCCACACCGCTCATGTATGATTTTCTAAGAGTAGCATTCCAGTGTGTAAATGAAAGTACTACAAACGTTTGCCGTATTGTGTTTAGCTCTCACGCCTCTGTCGTACCCTGACCTTGCTCGGTTATAATTACAATGATGTATGACAAACAATTATGCAATAAATCATATATTAGAGATCGACATGATTAGGGGTCTTAGTATATCGAGTTATAATAAGATAATTAGATAATGCTTCATTTATTGTTTTTAAAAGAATTTCTTGATATATTTTGCACGGGCTAGGCCTTTTTATTATGCGTACACGGAGACGAGAAGTTCAACGCGCAGAGGCCCTTTTATGCTTATAATTTAAATGTTATGGATGACAATTCTATAATAATGGTTAATATTAAAAAGTATGAGATTACAGTTATTAAAAAAAATATTTTAGATATATTTTAACTAAATGTAATGTTTTTAGTTTTTCGAATGGGTATCATTACTTTACCTTGAGTATTACTGCACGTTTTTAACTCGACGTTATCGTACAATAGAACTTTTTACATAAGAAAAAGGAATGAAACAAATTAAATGACACAGAATGCAGGAAGTTACATCTAAAGATCAACGGAGAGATAACGGACAAACCTTCATGTAAAAAAAAACTAAAAGATCGTGAATTGTTGCTATACAACACAACATAACATTACAATGGATAGAATTCAAGCATTTAAATTTAAACTGAGTTGCATCAAGAACGGATTAAAATTAATCAACTTAGAGTGTCGATGCTCTATGTAAGTGCATTAGGTTAGCTTAGCACTAAATGCTAGCGCGATGTGTCAATTTCTTTTAAACAAAAAATCGTTCTATTTTATCTCTTTCCTTTTCCTGCTTGGTTGTCTGGAAGAGATCGCTATTAGCGATAAGACCGCCAATTGTTCAGCCGTATAGGCGTGAAGAAGTCACACAATAACACGCACACAATAATTTCGCATTTATTACGTAAGTTGAAAGTAGTATTGTCATTTTTGTTAAGATCGAAAACCAACTACAAAGTAAAGATTTCAACATAACTATTCTATAAAATAATTAATACAGAGCTCTTTAATCGTAAGAAATAAAAACACTCTTAAATGGTTTGGTTACACAGTAGCGACCAGACATTAACGTCATAGAAACAACCGAATACTAGCAGTTACCTAACACTTAACTAATTGCGAGCAATGATTAAGCACAGTTTAAGATGCGAAACCATTGCGTGATGCAATAGGTCAACTGGTGTTTATTGAGCTGTGACAGGTCAGAGTTGACGGAAGGGAGAACATCTTTAGTGATGGCCTATTTTTTATGGTAAGAAGTAAGAAGACGAGAAAGACTCCTGATGGAAAGTAAATCTTTCCATAATCACCGGGGGTAGACTTCCTTTGCAGGAGGTCGACGGTGGGTACCCCAACAGTGCCAGTTATTCTACCGCCTAAGCAGTGATGTGCAAACATTACTGTGCTTCGGTAGGAGGGCACTGTAGCTGGTGAAATTACTGGGCTGAAGAGTTTTAAATTCTTATGACTCTCAAGTAGGAAGCTTTGGCGCAGTGCATAGGGTAGCACTGTACTAATTATGGGCAGCGTTATCTCTTACCATCAGGAGAGCGTTTTGATCGTCTTCTTACTTCGTTGTATAAAAAAAAACAGTTTATCTCAATAGATCCCAATGGGTCGATGTGTTGCTGGCTTTGTCAGCCCCCAACATAAGATAAGAAGATAATCTGTATAGTGCCACCAAGGATGTGACAATGATGTAAAATTATAAGTGCACTGCACCAACGCTTCTTATTCAAGAGACATAAGAGAGACATAATTTGGGTTATGTTTCCAAAAACAAAAGTCTTGCAAGTGATAAATCTTAGCGGCTCTGACGAGAAATGTTTAACGCACATACATAGATTTATTTATGCGCATTTACATTTGACTTTGACATAATATTTTTAACTTAAATCACCATAATCACAAGTGGCCCGTTATTGTGATTTGACTCTGACAGTGTAAGTAGTTCTCTGTGAGTACAAACTCTTATTTTTCACTTTTATTTTGACTTATTGGGAACGTTACCACAAAAATAAAAAAAAAATCCAAAAAGCTTTAAAAATCACTCCAAATTCATAAAACAATAACACTTGAAAATAAGTTAGTTTGTACCAAACACTTTGAAAATCGCTTTAAGTTAACAACAATAAGTTCAAAGTTAGTACAATCAACTACAAAGAGATGTATCCATGTTAGGCTTACAAAATGAAGTCAATTTTAATTTGCCACAATGAACTACCCTTGGTTCGTGACATTTCTAGTAGCAAACTTTATATTATTATTATCATCGACTCGTTTAATATGCAACAATGATGTATCCCACTACTTTTCCTTAGGTGATACATAATAATAGCATTTAAAATGAATCGAATATAGTATAAGATTTGGTGGAAAACTTATTTACTGAAAATGTCACGAAGTAAGGGTAAACAATTTTTGCATACTAAAAGTTCCTTCATTTTGGAAGACTAACATGGATACATCTCTTTGTAGTTGACTGTACCTGATAAAGTCGTTACTCGTTACATATTGAATGTGCAGCAGTAATTATTCACTGATCAACCACCGTGAAAATTACGTCAAAACACTGAACTCTGAACACATTACGTGGTCCGCGTAATCCTGATCAACCTGATGTAATTGAGGATAATCTTTAAGCTGGTTGCACATTTATAATACTATTTATTTAGTTTCATATAAACTAGTATTATAAATGTGCAACCTGCTTAAAGATTATCCTACATTACATTGTGCAATACAGGACATCGCTATTTATTTTTATGTAATAGGTGACAAACAAGCAGACGGCCCTCCTTATGGTAAGCTAGCTTCGTCTATGGATACCTTTTGATTCCCTTTGGGGTACCACTGGTACGTTGCCTACATAATTTCTTAGTTTGACAGATTATGTGACTGAACAATATTTTTATGAATTTTCATTTTCATGTGCTTTAGTTTACATTACACACACACTCAAGATCTTTGTGTTTAGATAAACTCGATGTTAGCGTGACGTATCACTGCAGCATCACTGCTACGTAATGCAACTTAATCACTGATCGGTTACGTAGTCGCGTCGTAACTCCCGCACTCAGAATAAGGACATTTCCAGAACTTCTTCGCAAAAGAAAACAAAACAATTAAGAATCGGAAAATCTTGCGACAAACAAATGACGATTGGTAGATGATTTTTCTAAAAACAAATAACAATCGGATGTTTTTTTTTTGAAAAACAAATGAGAATCAATTGTTCTTAAAAAAAAAAACAAATGACAGTCAGATGTTTTAGTTAAACAAATGACAACAAGAAGTACTTTTTGTAAGGACGTTTTTCGGTAGATCGTATAGTGAGCGCGCGCCGCGAAACCGAGTGGTGCACTGTTGGTGGCACCGCCGCCGTCGCCCTCCCCACGCTTGCCGAGGGATTACAGAATCGAAGTTACGAGATAGGCCTTATGTGGACTTGTGGGTCGACATTGCACGGGGTTGGTGCGAGTTGTTCGATCGTTTTGGTGCAGTTTTTGGATACGATATCGCAATTTTCGGACCGCTATGGTAGTAAAACTGGCAGCATTTTGAAATTTTGTCCGACTGTCACTTAGGTCTCTCTGGTCTGGTTTATTTTGTACTAGCCGTGTCCAGCGGTTTAACTTGCTTAATTTTTCTGTGTTATTCCTGGATCTAACTTACCCAAATACCATAATATATCAGTTCAATCTTTTTAACCGTTTCAACGCGAATTGGTTACAAATACACTTATGCTGTATAGAGATAAAATTGAAAGTGAAAATAAAATCAGAGAAGCAGTTATTTCTTCTAGCTATGATTAAAAATATGTACTTATGTCTCCTTAAATATCTTTATAACCACCGTCGCTCTATTTTATGTATTTCCTTTCCCTGCTTGGTTGTCTGGAAGAGATCGCTTTTAGCGATAAGACCGCCAATTGTAACACTTATTTCTGTATAATCTTAGTTCTAAGCTATATTATTGTATTTGTGTGAACAATAAAGAGTTTTCTATTCTATTCTTAGCTTCATTATAAATGTTGTGAGATTAATTTTTTATTCATTATTGGTTAGTCTTTGATCACGATCTTGCTGATGTTAAACGACGCGACGATGCGGCCGTAGATAGTAGGAGACTAAACCTAGAAGGCGGGATAAATCCCTCCCTGGCTTCACTGAACATCATGGAACACGGTCATTATACCGCCAGCGGCACGGTTTTGTCCAGTGGGTGGTAACTAGCTACTCTGTCGAGTTGAACAAGTGAACAAGAGAAATTAAAAAAAAACTTTAAAAAAAAAGCTTTTTTTATTATTACCATTTAACACCATAAAGTATTCGTCAAGACGAATCAAATGAGCCCAAACTCGATGGGGTTACGTCGTTTAATTACGGAGTTCCTATAGCCACCTTCCCGCTCCATCATCCATGCCATAATAATATTGCATTGTCATCCGATTTATGCATGCATGCAAAATTTCAGCTTAATCGGAAACCGGGAAGTGGGTCAAATTTAACTTGCAAGATTTGATTACAGACAGACAGACAACAGACAAGTGAAAGTAAATAAAAAAGGTTGTAAAAACAACTAAATTTCCTAATAATCTAAATTTATTTTGCACGTATTTTTATTTTTTACTAAATACGGAATATAACCTTTTACTTTATTTGTCAATGGCTGTATATGTCTAATTTAATTATTATATAACAATTTTGTCAACCTATATTCGCCATAAATGAATTGAATCACCAAAAATAAACGTGGGCTGATTTTTACATCTTTAATCTATATCTCCTTTAAAGTTTATTTCCGAAATAAGAGATCCAGGCTTTTGGGTCTATATTTAGGTAATTATGTACAATAATACAAAACTTAATATCTTAAAAGTATTAACTCGTATTATATAAAGTTATGTCCACTAAATACAAAGTGATCCTGTAAGGGTTCCGTTTTTTCCTTTGGAGGTCGGAACCCTAAAAACTAAACTAAATTGTTATTAGTCTTTGGATGTGTATATGTTTTTTTTTTTTTTTATGTGATGAAGTAGAAGACGAGCAAGATGCTCTCCTGATGTTAAGAGATAACGGCTGCCCATAATCAGTACAGTGTTACCTAGGATTTCACAATTATGTGAAATTCTAGGAGCACTGCACCAACGCTTCTTACTCAAGAGTCATGAGATGTTAAGACTCTTTAGCCCAGTAATTTCACTAGCTACAGTGCCCTCCTACCGGAGCACAGTGATATTTGCACATCACTGCTCAGGCGGTAGAATAACTGGCACTGTTGGGGTACCCACCTAGACGACCTCCTGCAAAGGAAGTCTACCCCCGGTAAAATGTTACCAAATTTCAATATAATTTTGTTTTTTGTTTGAGTGTATTGTATGTCCGTAACGTCACTAAGCGGCTCCAACGGAAGACCAGCGCTGGGTGCTTGCACCCAGCATAATGCTGACTTGGGGACCGATTTGTGGCACACACATATTTTTTGTTTTTACTTATTGTGTTTTTATTTCTTTATGTGTGTAACAAACAAAAATTTTTCTTTCTTTCTTCTTTCTAAAATAGAGGTAATGATACCCATTATCGATTTGCGTGACGTCTTCCAAAGGTTTGTAAGAGGAGTCAAACTGACCTATTGATGTATCAATAAGCTTGTTGTTTTATTGTATTGCCTAAAAGTAAAATAAAACAGTACAATACTCTTTATTAAGACCAAATCTAGTGAATCTAGTGAAATTACTGGGCTAAAGAGTCTTAACATCTTATGACTCTTGAGTAAGAAGCGTTGGTGCAGTGCACTTAGAATTGCACACCATTGTGAAATTCTGGGAAGCACTGTACTGATTATGGGCAGCGTTATCTCTTAACATCAGGAGAGCGTCTTGCTCGTGTTCTTACTTCTAAAAAAAAATTCTAGGTTTCGTGTGCTACCTATACAGCTGCATCGTCGCTTAACATCAAGCGAGGTCGTGGTCAAAGCCTAACGAATATATTTTATTTACTTTCACCTGTCTGTTGTCTGTCAGTCTGTCTGTAATCAAATCTTCGAAGTTTAATTTGATCCACTTACCGATTTCTGATTGACCTGAAATTACATACATATACCTAGTCAGGTCATAAATTCTGTCACATTTTTAATATAAAATTATTGGAACAAGTTTATTTATTGTGTAACCATTTATATACCAAAATGAACTTAACAAAACATAGATTCTTATGACAATTAAGTTTATTCAAAATGACCTCCGTGATTTTGAATACAGGCCTTCAATCTGCGCGGCCAGTCGTCTATCGCAGCACGAACGAGGTCCATGTCAATATCGGCTGCTGCCTTAATCAAGGATGTCTTGAGTGACTCCAAATTGGGATGAGGCTTTGAGCACGCCTTTTCCTCCAAGTGTTGCCATATCTTGTAATCTAACGGACTCAAATCTGGATTGGAGGAGGGCCAGTCTTCGTGCCGGATGAAGTCGATTTCACGCGCCGCCAGCCAGTCTTGTGTGATCTTCGCTCTATGAGCTGGCGCCGAATCTTGTTGGAATACCCAGTGCCTGTTATTGAACATGGTATGAGAAACAGGTTCCACAAGGTTCGTCAGGACTGTATTTTGATACACAACTGCATTCGTTTTTACACCTTTCTCACAAAAATGTACCTCTGTTAAGCCCCAATAAGAAACTCCCAACCATACCATGAGCGAGGATGGAAAATGACCTCGTTGGACACGCGGAATACGGTTGCTCGCTTCTTCACTACTGTGTGCGTACACCTTATCATTTTGTTTGTTGTAGCTCTCTTCTACGGTAAAAATTTTTTCATCCGAAAAAAGAATTTCTCGATATTTTTTTCTCGCGTACCGCTTCAACAAAGCGCGGCATCTCTTCAGTCTCAGGTCCATTAGACGAGCATTTAAACGATGTCCTGTTTTTCTTCGATATGCCCGAAGCCCTAAGTCTTCATTTAACACCCTTTTCACCGTGGTTCTGCTTAACCCCATCTGAAGGGCCAACAGTTTCTGCTTACGTTTGGGATTTCTTTGAATTCGCGCCTTCACAGCTTTTATCACTGCTGGAGTCCTAACAGACCGAGGGCGACCACTTCTTGACCTGTCATCTACACTAGAGTCTTCATTGTATCGTTTGATGGTACGATAAACGAATCTTTTGGTTATATTCAAATTTTTCAGTATGTCAAAAATTTGAATTGGCGCCTAACCGCAACGATGCAACGCAATAACTGCAACACGGTCCACTCCATATTTAAAAATGAGTAAAATTCTAAAAAGTATACATTTTTATTTTCATGAACAATTCGAAATTCGAATTCAATAAACTTTTTTGTGGCCAGCATTCTAAAAGAAAAGTTTTTACTGTGTGACAATACTTATGACCTGACTAGGTATATAAATCGGATGATAATGCATGTTGTTATGACATGGAGCTGATCTGATGATGGAGCAGGAAGGTATAAGAACATAATAATAAACGACGCAACCCCATCGAGCTTGGGCTGATTTGATTCGTCTTGACGAGTACTTTGGTACTTGATGGTAATAATAATAAAAGCTTGTTTTTAAAAAGATTTTTTAAAATTTCACTTGTTTTTTACAAGCTTTTATTTACTTTCAGTCTGTCTGTAATCAAATCTTCGAAGTTTAGTTTGATCCACTTCCCGATTTCTGACTGAGCTGAAATTTGGCATACATTATATAAATCGGATGACAATGCAATATTATATTACGACATGGAGCTGATCTGATGATGGAGCAGGAAGGTGGCCATAAGAACTTCGTAATTAAACGACGCAACCCCATCGAGCTTGGGCTGATTTGATTCGTCTTGGCGAGTTCTTTGGTGCTAGATGGTAAATAATAATAAAAGTTTGTTTTTAAAAAGTTTTTAAAATGTTCACTTGTTTTAACTTGCAAAGGTGTGATACTTCCCCAGGCGACCACTGCAAAATAGAGTTCTACCACAACATTCTACTGCCTTATTAATTACTTGTAATATTAGTTAAAAAAAAATTGTTCAAAACTTGGTTTCTTTCTTCTTCTTCTTCTTCTTCTTCTTCTTCCTGCCCCTTATCTCACACTAGGTAGGATCGGCACAACACGTTTTTTTCCTCCATTCTGCTCTATCATCCGTCATATCTTCATCCACTCTCCTAGCACGCATATCCTCTTTCACACAGTTCATCCAAACCTTTTTAGAAAAAAGGTTTGGATGAACTGTGACCAAAACTTTGAAAACCATTCCAGGACTTGGTTTCTTTTTGAGGTTATAATTTCATTATGGATCATGGGGTGATTAGCACTCTCCAACGTTACGTAGGTCATTGTATGTAATGCCTAGATAACACTCTGATGTAATGGGCAGGCGCATCGCTTGACATTACGAGAATGTCGGTAGGTACTCGACTTGTTAGTTTTATCTTTTTGTGTAAAAAAATATTTACAAAAATAAACGAGTGAAATATAAAAATCCTATTTCAAGTTTTCTTTCAATAACCAAAGGCTCATTTAATTAAAAACTATCTGGTGAGTTATACTCTTTGAAACAAAAACAAAGAGATCTGCTGTAGAAATGCTAGAAATGAAATCGTTTTAGATTTTAGACGTCTTTTAAGTAATCACCCGTGAACTAAATAAAAAACTTTCCGACGATTTGTGAACATTTCCCCCTTTTGAAAGTGTTTTAAAAATGCCCAGGGAAATTAAAAGAAGTAAAAAAATGTTCATACATATGCCGTAATGGTAACGTTTGCGAAATTGACGTATCTATTTTTATAACTTTGAACGCCCTGTCAGTTGCGAACTGGGAAGTGAAGGGCAAATCAAAAGCGATAGGGAAAAGCGTAATATTTATACTTATAAATATAAGCATAATACGTTGTGAGCGCTATTAAAAGGCAATTAACACTGGCGTAAAATTATATTACCTATAACTTAAAACTTGGTTATATTCACTTTTGACGATCTAAAATAAAGCATGAATTGTAGATTAATTCTACAAAGTAAGAAGACAAGCAAGACGCCCTCCTGATGGTAAGAGATAACGCTGCCCATAATCAGTACAGTGCTACCCAGTGCACTGCGCCAACGCTTCTTACTTGAGAGTCATAAGATGTTAAAGACTCCAGTAATTTCACTAGTTACAGTGCCCTCCTACCGAAGCTCAGTAATGTGTCTGTTGGGGTACCCACCTAGACGACCTCCTGCAAAGGAAGTCTAAACCCGGTAAAGATAATTAGATTATTGTTATTATTCTTACTGTCGATGACGTCATAGGATAAAAGTATTTTATCCAAGGAATGGAATAAATAGAAATAAGATAATGGTAATGGTAGATAATTTTCACTAAATGTTTAAAATGACACAAAGAAAACTGCAGGTTCTTTCTAATCAAGGAAGGCTATTGGCCGCGGATGAGTGCTTCGGCGTACCCGCTGCCTCGGCATTATGGCATCCCGCAGGAACTCCCCAGGTTTTTGTGGATATCCCCGCCGCATACCTCATTTTTCCTGAGTAAAAAAAGTGGAAAAATCTGTCGCAAGATTGTGTTTTAGTTTTAGTGTAATAAATTCAGTTTAGTTTTTAAGTTTGGCAGTATACTAAATATCAAAATGAACAGAACAATGTATAATAATGTATGTAAATACAAGTGAATTAAATTAAAAATTTAAAAAAACCCCCAACGCAATACGTAATTCACCATTTTTTGATGGCGGCCATCTTGGATTTTAAATTTTATATAGTGGGCTGTATTCTACTCGTTAAGCCCTTTCATTTGATACCCATATTGAGGGGGTCGTGGAAGAAAAAAGTAATCCGCCATTTTGTAGCGGCGGCCATCTTGGACCGATTTTCACCAAACATGGCTAAGAACACTCTCGACTAACTCTACTTTCAAACAAAAAAAACTAAATCAAAATCCGTTCATCCGTTTGGGCGCTACGATGCCACAGACAGACACATACACACACACACACAGACAGACAGACAGACAGACAGACACGTCAAACTTATAACACCCCGTCGTTTTTGCGTCGGGGGTTAAAAATACATAACATCAATAAAGTAATAATTTTATTTATTAGTATGTCGATGATAATAAATACCGTGACTTGACATTATATGATTTTGAGGCAAAGGCCGTCGACTTTCCAATGAATTACTTCACACACGAAATGTCTCATAAGAGTTTGACATTTCTTACAAAGTTTTTCAATCCTTCCGTTTTCATGGTGATTTTGTTTGACTACTATATCAATATAATACACTAGCTGCCCGCTGTACTGTATGTGTTATTTCATCTCTATACCATATTTCAGCTCAATCCATCCACCCGTTTAGGCGTGAAAGAGTAACAAACATACATCCAGACATCCATACATTCTCACAAACATTCACGTTTATAATATTCGTCAAATAGGTTTATTTTCTTGTACTCAAAACATTTCCTTAACCCCCTCCCAAATTATTTTAATTTATCGAATTTATATATGATAGAAACAAGTGACGTCATCAAAACCAAGGGCCATTTTTCGAAAAAAAAAAATAAACTGTATTTTAATTTTTAATGCAATAAATTTCGTTACATATTTATAATTTTAAACATGTTTGTTGTCTATTCTACTCGTACATGGTATTATAACTATTATCTCCTATATTATTTTTATAAATCAATTATGATTATTACCATAGAGTTGCAACCTCTATTAGATTTAACCGTTATTTCATAACCGATATTCGAGAAATTAGGACGGCGTCGGCGCATCACACGTTATTTTGCAATACCGAGTGACACTTATGGATTTCGACATCGTCACTTGAGACCACCTTTGTAAAGTCGGACATTCATGCTCTTTATCACGTACCTATGTTTTATACAAGATTTTTTCTCAACTTACAAGATTCATCTCATCATCATCATCATAATTCAGAAATGAAGAGATCCGTAGACGAACTAAAGTCATCGACATAGCCCAGCGGATTAGCAAGCTGAAGTGGTTGTCTCGTTGTTGGCGCTGAAAAGTGGCCTTTCAGTAGTTTTGGCTCTTAAAAGAAGCGTAGTATATTATATAATACTAGTTGCGTCCAGCGGTTGTACCCGCCGTACTGTAGCCTATATGTTATTCCAGAGTATAACCTATCTCTATACCAAATTCCAGCTCAATCGGTCCACCCGTTTAGGCGTGAAAGAGTATCAAACATACATCCAGACATCCATACATTCTTACAAACTTTCACGTTTATGATATTAGTAAGATGATAGTGCGCTTTTTAGTTTAGATAGTTGCGCGAACTTTTTCATGACCTTATTAATGAGAATTTTTAAACAGGTTTTAGTTATAATTATAATAATATCATCATCATCATCAGCCTATGTTCGTCCACTGCTGGACATAGGCCTCCCCCATGGCACGCCACTCAACTCGGTCCTCCGTCTTTCTTCTCCACCCAGCGACCCTCCGGATATCATCGCCCCATCTCGCCCATGGGCGCCCTACATTACGTTTACCCAGACGTGGTCTCCACTCGAGAACTCGTCTACCCCAACGGTTATCGGTTCTACGGCAAATGTGACCAGCCCATTGCCACTTCAGTTTGCTAATCCTTTCTGCTATGTCGGTAACTCTGGTTCTCTGTCGGATCACCTCATTTCTGATGCGATCCTTCAGAGAGACACCGAGCATAGCCCGCTCCATAGCTCGCTGAGCAACTTTGAACTTATGGACTAGTCTCACCGTAAGTGTCCACGTTTCTGCGCCGTACGTCATGACAGGTAGGACGCATTGGTTGAAGACTTCAAACACTGCGGTATGGGTGACGAAAAGATTCGACGAAGTTTACCAAATGCAGCCCATCCCAACTGAATCCTCCGATTGGCCTCCCTCTCAAAGTTGTTTCTACCCAACTGCATGTTTGCCCAAGGTATACATACTCCTGAACAACTTCGAGAGGCAGTCCATTTACGAGAATCGGTTCCGGAACGACCCGATCATTGAACATCACAACATAATAATAATAATATAGGTAACATTATAATAATATAGGTTACTTATATTGTTTTGATTTAGGGGAAAAAATACAGGTCAAAGTAAGTATAGATGTCGAGAGTTGTCTTTTAGGCTTCTCTGTAGTCATTTGTTTTTTGGCTCTAAAAAGAGCCGTCATATATTTTATAAAATTTACCAAAGTAATAAGCCATTAAATAATATAGATATTATGTACAAACTAGTACAGGTGTGTGATGACACACAGAAATGGTTGGAAATGTTGTACGGTTACGTAAGTAACTAGGTAATTAGGTAAGATAAACTGATTAGAGGTAGTTAACTCATTAAAATTGCTCTTGTATTTACGTTGGTTCATGTTATGTGTATGGCACATGGTTTAACGTGTAACGTGTTGACCGATGACCAATTTGTTAGCGTTCGAAATCTTTGACCTACTTGAAAAATGGGAGATTTCTTCTATTTTATAGGAGTTTTTGTCCATGAAATAGATTAAATTAAACTAAACAAATATTGGACTCGTGTTTTTTACTTTGGATATTTGATGCACTGAACTTGCTTGATGACGCTACTGGCCGAACTCTGGAACATTTTGTGACTACCGGATAGTGACGTAGCGCGTCCCCACCCAAGACCTTATTACCGTCACATTGTCGCTTAAGAGCGTATATATCGAGTGACGCTCTCTCGCTCGCACTATTCTTTGAATTATAAATTCATAGAATTAATTTATTGAAAATTCCTTAAGACCAGCCCTCCATAATATTATTGCAGACATTTTAAAAGTGTTTTCAGTGTGATAATATATTGTAAAAAATGGCAAGGGGAACAATATTAAAAAAAAAAAATTTTTCAAAAATTCTCATCATGCCATTTTTTAATATATCAAACTGAAAACACTTTTAAAATGTGTGCAATAACATTATGGAGGGCTGGACTTAAGGAATTTTCAATAAATTAATTCTATGAATGTATATTTCAAAATTTGTCTAGTGCGAGCGAGAGAGCGTCACTCGATATACACGCTCTTAAGTTCTATCACCACATACAAAAGTCATTTTTAGGAACTTTTCAGGAGAGACAAAAAAACTGATTAATTTGATAATAGACCAAAATTAAAGTTACATAGTTTATTTCTTCTTTGAGTATAGAATATAGTTTACTTCAAATATTTTTTTTAATAATAAAACCATTAATTTAATACAGAAAAGCACATAAGATATATCCTGACGTAATGAAAGCTAACCTAAAAAGTTTGTAGTGCTTTGCAAATTGTCACGAGTCACGAGGAAGTAAAGCGCCAGCATCCAGAAATCGAAAGTGGCGGCGCGGGCGCAATGAGGCCATTACGTCACTCTTCAGATACAATGTCGCGGCGAAGGCTTTATATACGTATATACTTAGGAACATTATGTATGGTGTTAGAAGTATATTTTATATTATATACCGTAGAGTCGGGTTACTTTGGTTTCAAGAAGATCTTGTGCTCAATAAAAAAGAAGTTCATTAGTGACCTTTTTTTTTCATTTAGTTCACTAATAGAGTATGTACAGGCCCTTACATAGTCCATTTCAATCTAACTACAATGCGACTTAATTTATTACGTTTAACGACATAATTAAATCCATTATTCTTAATTCAACCATGGCTGCATATGCTGAAAGTAATTCATAGTTACCATCATGCTTGCATAAAAAAAAAAAAGAAAAATACCTATCGTAACCGGGGTTACCGGGAGTAGACTTGCTTTGCAGGAGGTCGTCTAGGTGGGTACCCCAACAGTGCCAGTTATTCTACCGCCTGAGCAGTATTGTACAAACATTACTGCTCTTCGGAGGAGGGCACTGTAGCTAGTGAAATTACTGAGCTAAAGAGCTTTGATATTTTATGACTCTTAAGTCTTGAGTAAGAAGCGTTGGTGCAGTGCACAGAATTTCACATCATTGTGAGATCCACTGGTACTGTACTGATTAATTATGGGCACCGTTATCTCTTGACATCTGAGCGTCTTGCTCGTCTTCTTACTTCTTCCCATGAAAAAACGAACATCACACTCGTCTTGTTCAACTGATAACCTTAATTAAGTTTACAAAGGTCATAGTCTTTTACAATCATAATTGAGTTTACCGCACGAGTTGTGTTGACTAGTCGAGGAAGTAGAGTTTGCCCGCGAAACCCACACTAGCTTTATGCAATTATGTGTTATGTGGTGTAATACTACGCCGGGGAGATTTACGGAAGCTTCGCAGTAATTTCATTGTACTTTAGTATTACTAACATGTAAGCTTAGAGAGTTATTGGTAGTCCTTAATGGACAAACGCAATTTACGTCATTATTGCTAGCTGGTGAAAAATTCTTCATTAGTTAATTTTTTTTTACATTTAATAGACCCCAGGAACCATTTTCCTTTTTTATCACTCGATCCACCCCGCAATTTGTTTTTAGAATATCAGAAGATTATTCGCTAAGGTTGCCAATGACCTTGGAGAGCGAACTGGAGATCAGAATAGAATAGAAAACTCTTTATTGCACATACAAGGCACTGAGGGGGCAAGGAGGGCACTGTAGCTAGTAAAATTACTAGGCTAAAGAGTCTTAACATCTTATGACTCTTGAGTAAGAAGCGTTGGTGCAGTGCTCCTAAAATTTCACATCATTGTTAAATCCTAGGTAACACTGTACTGATTATGGGCAGCCGTTATCTCTTAACATCAGGAGAGCGTCTTGCTCGTCTTCTACTTAATCACATAAAAAAAAAAATACAAATACAATCCATACATATAATAAGAATGGAAATTTCTCCCCATTCATTGTGATCCTTTACTAAGGTGAACTGTGAAAATACGCATATGAACAAAACGACGCGAAAAAGTCGCTTGCGCGATCTAATTCGTAAAACATTTTGTCAATTTTTCCTAGGGAAACGTAAAATAAAATAATAAAACAAATAATAATCATTTATATCAGACACATCGCCCCTAATTTACATCAAAAATTCGAAATAAAAGTAATAGAATATAAAGTAAATTCAATTCAAAAAAAAATAGTGCCAAAAACGCTACAGACGCCATCTATCGGTGTGGGTGTAAACTTGTGGTTGACCTTTAGTTTAATTTGGGCTAAATTTGTAAATAGTTTGTGTCACTGGTGTGGTTAAACAACACCACCGATTTGAATAAAATTTTCACTAATACGTTGCAGTTTTCTCTACTTGAACCTTAGTGTTGGTTTTAGTCAAATCGGTTCATAAATAAAAGAGTTATATCAATCTAAAGATTCCCATATAAAATGCTAATAAACAAGAAAGGAAGTCATAGGAACCGCGTAATCAAAAGACAAAACCTCATCGAGTTAGGGGTCATTTGATTCGTCTTGACGAGTACTTTGATACTATATAGTAATCAGGATCTGATGATGGAGCTGGAAGGTGACCATAGGAACTTCGTGATTAAAAGACAAAACCCCATCGAGTTTGGGCTCATTTGATTCGTCTTGACGAGTACTTTGATGCAATAGTAACCAAGATATAGTAATAGGTATCATTTTGCAACTTATTTTTAATTTCTAAACCATTTAAAATCAACAGTAAACAAATTAGAATTCATTTAAATTAGTAAATGTAACTTATTTCCAGCGCCAGCGGAAAATAATGGCACTAATCTAATGTGCGCATCACGCGTGTAAATATCAAGTATCTTATCGTATCAAGTAATAAGTATCTTTTTGCTGCTTATTTTTAATTTCTAAAACATGTTAAATCATCTGAAGATAAATAGAAATTCATTTAAAGTTCATTATTTTTTCATACAAAGTAGCCACGGAAAATATGCAATATATATAATATAGGATTTGAATGCAATTTTCACTAAAAAAAATTGCAATTTTCTGTACAAGAAACTTGGTGTTGGTTTTATTTAAATCGGTTCATTAATAAAAAAGTTATATCAATCCAAAGATTTACATATTATAAAATGCTAAAAAATAACCGATCGTTTGAATAGGGATGATTCATATTTTAGTTTTGGTGTTTATTATAAAGAAAACCATGTAGAATATATCACAAGTACGTTAAAATTAAATTATTAAAGTGATGCAAAAAATATAGTTCGAAAATAAAATTTTGTATTTCGCGCCGAAATCCACTTGCGAAGTTCAAGAAAGTAATGTTTATTTTTCAATGTGGGTGGGTGAAATGGAACGTTTTTTTTTTTTTTTTAAATAATTGTCAACTGGATACATAGTCTTTAATGCATAACTTATTAGCTAATGATACATTTTTTCAAATATCAATGTAAAGATTTACATTTAAAATGCTAATAAAAAACCGATCTTTTGAATAGGGATAATTCATATTTTTGTTTTGGTGTTTATTATAAAGAATACCATGTAGAATAGAAGTATGTTACAATTATGATTACAAAAAAAAATCATGCAAAAAATGCAGTTTGAAAATAAGTTCGCCTCTTAGCGCCGTCCACTCGCGAAGTTGGAAATGACATACAAATTTTTTCAACGATAGAAAAGGGCGCGAATAATATCTATTTTATCTGTCAAACGTTAATCGTTCGATATACCTAATAATAATATTACGGGGAAGTTTCAAATTGCTGAAAAGTTTTTTTATTAATACATAAATTTAAACAAACTATAATTACCTATCTTCCGAGGTGGAAAGTCTGTGTCGACGTCACATGTGTATTAATTATTGTGTTTACTTATTTGATTTCGCAATCATTCAAAAAACTTTACAATAATTACCTAATCATTCCGAAACTTTAAAAAAATCGTAGCGTTGCAGTGCCTAAATATTACGTAATTTGCATCTTCCATACCTATTGGCTGAAATTATATGGAGATACTTATTGGGTAAGTACATTAATATAAAATTATTATCATTTAAGTACCTAAATAATATTAGGTATAAAGAGTGATTGCTGAGGCCGGCGGCCGGCTGGCGCTCAGTGTCACTCTGTGTTTTTATGTTTCTCCATTTATTTTGACTCATGTCTTCTTGCTCAAGTATTCTTTGGTAGGTACTTGGACGGGACGACTTGGGTCTCATCTTAAGTTTTCATGCACGCTGGCGCGGCCACCGAGTTTGCGCCAGAGGAGTTTTAGATTTAGATTGTTGAAATTTGGAATATCGCAGCAAATAGTGACGGGAAGATATATCGTACTGATGTGCTCTGTTTTTTAATATTATACGGGTTTCGTACCAGTTTTTTACTATAGCTATATCATAGGCGGATTTAGGGGGGGGGGGGGCAGGTTGCACATATTTCATGGTCAAGATAATTTTTTCTCGGCGCTCGCAGCAAGCTGCTCGCGCACTTATTATTAAGGATATTAGAACTTTCTAACTGTTCAGAGCGAGCTAAACACATACTTTTCGTAGTAAAAATTATAATATTTTTGCCCCTCTGCATCTTGGGCCCTCCCCAGGATCAAATCCTGGATCCGCCAGTGGCTATAATCATAGGTGGATTTGGGAGGGGGGGGGGGGGGGGGTATGATCGCCGCATCAATAAGTTTTGTTTTTGTTACTTATTATTATTTAGGAAATTGGAATTTCCTTACTGTTTTATATTTCGTAGTTAAAATTGTATTTTTATTCCGTCTGCACCTTGGCCCCCCAGAAAAATCCGCCCTTGGGTATATAATGTTAGATATTATATATGGTAAATAAATTTGACTTTTTCAACATATCTACCTAACGTTGTTTGTGTTCGTTAGATAGAGTCGCGTCGCATCAATGAGTCGCGCCGCGCGCCAAGTACTGCGCTGCTGCCAACATTATGTGGCTCGGAGTCAGTCATAGGTAAGGTACAAATTATTACGTACGATTAAGGCCTTAAGATCATACGAATATTTTAATGTTGATTATTTCAACGTATCTACCTAACGTTGTTTGTATTCATTAGATCGTGTCTCATCGCGTCGCGTCGGTGAGTCGCATCGAGTTCCGCGCCACTCCTGACTCAAGTCATAGTGTACACTTTATTTTTATTTTTAAGTAGGTATTTGGTCATCAGTCATTTGGAATTTGTTTTTTTTTATTCTAACCTAACGGTTTTGTTGTTGTATTAGGTGGGGGTCCTTACATGCGACTCTCTCACTTGCACGATATGACAATACTATATTCGTAGAATCTACTATTTTTAATTTTTTCTTAAATTATTTAGTTTTAGTGTACGCTTATTACATATTAGTTGCAATAATAGTTGTATTATCATAGTTTTTGAGAATGCCTCCAAAAAAAACACACCTTAGCAAATGCAGCAAAAAAGCTAAAAGGCTGAGATTAGTTCGATCACAGGAATCTGAAGATGATCGCGAAGCAAGACTTACTGTAAGTCGGGAATATCAGGCCAGGTTACGTGCTTCAGGAACGTTACCTCAGCGAGAAACACGACTAAGTTCAAAGCGTTCTCGATTAACGACCTTTCGGAATCGAGATAGCAGTGAACAGCGTGATACACGATTATCCTCCGACCGTGAGGATCACGCTTTGTCCCGTGGCTCTGAGACTTTTACTCTAAGGGAATATATAGAGACTTATGCAGCGTCACGTGAATCCGAGACATTTACTGAAAGTGAAACTAGCTTGAACTCTCAAAGACTTCGGGCTTTGCAGTCTAGAGAGCCAGAGAATAGTTTGGAATTCGAAGGAAGATTAACAATTGATCGTGAGCGACACAACAATATAATTCTAGAAAATGAAGAAGAACGTCGATTATCCCCCGACCGTGAGAATCACGCTTTGTCCCGTGGCTCTGAGACTTTTACTCCAAGGGAATATATAGAGACTTATGCAGCGTCACGTGAATCCGAGACATTTACTGAAAGGGAAACTAGCTTGAACTCTCAAAGACTTCGGACTTTGCAGTCTAGAGATCCGGAGAGTAGTTTGGAATTCGAAGAAAGATTAACAATTGATCGTGAGCGACACAACAACAATATAATTCTAGAAAATGAAGAAGAACATCGATTATCCTCCGACCGTGATAATCTCGCTTTGACCCGTGGGTCTGAGACTTTTACTCAAATGGAATATATAGAGACTTATGCAGCGTCACGTGAATCCGAGACATTTACTGAAAGGGAAACTAGCTTGAACTCTCAAAGACTTCGGACTTTGCAGTCTAGAGATCCGGAGAGTAGTTTGGAATTCGAAGAAAGATTAACAATTGATCGTGAGCGACACAACAACAATATAATTCTAGAAAATGAAGAAGAACATCGATTATCCTCCGACCGTGAGAATCTCGCTTTGACCCGTGGGTCTGAGACTTTTAGTCAAATGGAATATATAGAGACTTATGCAGCGTCACGTGAATCCGAGACATTTACTGAAAGGGAAACTAGCTTGAACTCTCAAAGACTTCGGACTTTGCAGTCTAGAGATCCGGAGAGTAGTTTGGAATTCGAAGAAAGATTAACAATTGATCGTGAGCGACACAACAACAATATAATTCTAGAAAATGAAGAAGAACATCGATTATCCTCCGACCGTGAGAATCTCGCTTTGACCCGTGGGTCTGAGACTTTTACTCAAATGGAATATATAGAGACTTATGCAGCGTCACGTGAATCCGAGACATTTACTGAAAGGGAAACTAGCTTGAACTCTCAAAGACTTCGGACTTTGCAGTCTAGAGATCCGGAGAGTAGTTTGGAATTCGAAGAAAGATTAACAATTGATCGTGAGCGACATAACAACAATATAATTCTAGAAAATGAAGAAGAACATCAACATAGATTACAAAGCGCTAGCGAAAATTGTGATGTAGCCCGTGAAAATGAGGAATTGTTTTTATTAGCTGAGAGAGAAGGAATGAGGGAGGAGATAGGGAATGAAGTAACTATAGACCAACGTCAGTCACGTTTAAATGCTAACCGGCTTAATAGAATGTCATCAAATTCGATAGAAGACTCAGATAATGGTCGCGAAAATGACGTCCTTCCTTGGGTCACAAAGGAGAAAGCTGGATTTCTGTATACGCTTGAAATTGATTACTCAGGATTTGCATCTGTAGGAGGTATGGAGGTATGTTGCCGTTTTTGTAATGCTTTAAAATTTAGAAAAGAACCAAACGGAATGTGCTGTTCAAATGGAAAAGTGCTCATTGATAATTTCCGTGAGCCATCAGAATTCTTTAAAGCATTACTAGATGGTGAACATCCTCAATCTAAACATTTCTTAGATAAAGTCCGTTGTTATAATAGTGCATTCCAAATGACGTCTTTTGGCGCCAAACAAGTTACTGAGGGACCATTTATGCCTACATTTAAGGTACAAGGCCAAGTATATCACCTTATTGGATCTTTACTTCCCCAAAATGAACCAAGATTTTTACAAATTTATTTTGTATCAAATTATAATGAACAGGCCAATATTAGAAACGGAATTTTTCCAGATCTGAACATCAACCTTATATTTCAACTTCAAAATATGTTACATCAATTAAATCCATATATTAGAAGATTCAAAGCCGCACTAGACTCTATCCCACGAGATCAAAATAACGATTATAAAGTTGTGATAAAGGCTGATAGACGTCCTGCAGGAGAACATCGTGGACGGTATAATGCACCTGTTGCAGATGAAGTTGCAGTAGTCATAGTTGATCAGGAGTGTGATAGACGTGACATTGTATTGCGCACTCACGACAACCGCTTGCAACGTATTTATGAAACACACCGAGCTTATGATGCCTTGCAATATCCTCTAATATATTGCCATGGGGAAGATGGGTACAATTTCGGACTCTATCAAGTCGATCCAACTACCAGGGTTACTAATTATGCAAAAAAAACTTCCGCGCTTCAGTTTTATTGTTTTCAATTACAAATAAGACAAAATTGTTTCAATTATTTGCAACGATTTCGAGGATTGTTTAGTCAGTTCATAGTTGATATGTACGCTAAAATCGAAAGTGAAAGGTTAATATATATACGAACTAACCAAACCCGTTTACGTGCTGAGGATTACGTGCATCTGCGAGATGCAATGCAACATGATAACAACGTGGAAAACATGGGACGATTAGTCATCTTACCGTCAAGTTTTACAGGGGGTCCACGTTATATGCACGAGCGGACCCAGGATGCGTTCTGCTATGTGAGAAAGTATGGTCGTCCTGACCTATTTATAACGTTCACCACGAACCCAAAGTGGATCGAAATTTCACAACAACTTTTTCCTGGCCAGACTTCTCATGATAGACATGATGTAATAGCTCGAGTTTTTCACCTAAAGCTAAAACTGATGATTGATCTGATCACTAAAGAAAAACTTTTCGGATCATTTTTATGTCACATGTTTACTGTCGAATGGCAAAAACGAGGCTTGCCACATGCCCACATATTACTATGGTTGGAAGAAAAAATTAGGCCTGATGATATTGATTCTGTTATAAGTGCTGAATTTCCTGATCAGAACCAAGATCCGATTTTATATGAAATTGTGAAGACTCACATGGTCCATGGGCCATGTGGTACAATAAACAGGAATTCTTCATGTATGCAAGATGGGCATTGCTCTAAAAAATATCCTCGAGCACTTTCAGAGAACACAGTATCAGGGGAAAATGGATATCCATTATATCGCAGAAAATCACCCCAACAAGGTGGTTTCACAGCTAAAATCAAATTAAATCGTCAAGAAATAATATTGGATAATAGATGGGTAGTACCTTACTCACCGGTATTATCCAGAACATTTCAAGCTCATATCAATGTAGAAGTATGTAATAGTGTCCAATCTATAAAATACATATGCAAATATGTTAACAAGGGCAGTGACCAGGCAACAATGGGGTTGACAAATAACGATGAAATTACGACGTTTCAGTCTGGTAGATATATTAGCTCATCGGAAGCAGTTTGGCGTATTTTCAGTTTCCCAATCCATGAAAGATATCCACCTGTTATTCATCTTGATGTACATCTTGAAGGAGGACAAAGGGTGTACTTTAACCCCGATAATGTGACGGATCATTTAGAAAACTCAAGACGAACCACTCTTCTTGCATTCTTTCAACTATGCGAAACTGATACATTTGCCAAGACACTACTTTACAACGAGGTTCCGTCATATTATACTTTTAATAAACAACAGGGCATTTTTAACCGCAGAAGACGTGGTACACCTGTAGATGGTGAATCAGGTCTTTATAAAGAACACATCATCGGTAGAGTATATACGGTGCATCCGAATAACACTGAATGCTTTTACCTGCGCTTGCTTCTACACACTATTAGAGGTCCTACATCCTTTGAAGAACTCCGAAAGGTTGACAACATTGTTTACCCTACTTACCAAGCGGCTTGCCGGGCACGTAACTTACTAGACAATGACCAACACTGGGATAATGCTTTGTACGAAGCAAGTATTTCTGATAGCCCCCAAAGAATGCGGCATTTGTTTGGAGTCATGCTGGTATTCTGTGCACTTTCAGATGCCACGCAGCTGTGGAATAAATATCAGGATAAATTAGCTGAGGATATTTTTAGACACGCACAACTATCCACTGACGAAAACACAGTTAATGAGAGATTACGTGAAGATCTATTAAATCGTTGTTTGCTGGCTATTCAAGATATAGTTATATCTATTGGGGGTAATCCTATTTTACAGTATGGCATGCCCGAGCCATCATTTGTCGGAGAACGCATTAATAGAGAGTATGCGATGGAAATAAACTATAATCTAGCACAACTGGCCGAAACTTTACAAACAGATGTCTTAAGATTAACTGAAGAACAGCGTTTAATATTCGATCGCGTATGTCGCAGTGTGGACAATGATTTAGGAGAAATGTTATTTGTTGATGCTCCTGGTGGTACTGGGAAGACTTATCTAACTAAAGTGATTTTGGCAAAGATACGAAGCCAAAGTAAAATAGTACTTGCTGTCGCTTCATCGGGCATTGCAGCCACTTTGTTGCCTGGAGGAAAAACTGCTCATGCCATGTTTAAAATTCCGATCGACTTAGACCGTACTGAGAGTCCTGTTTGTAATATATCTAGAAACAGCGATAAAGCTAAAATCTTACGTGATTGCAGCCTAATAATATGGGACGAGTGTACGATGGCGAATCGTAAAGCTGTTGAAGCTGTAGACAGGACGTTGCGTGACATTAGGCAAAATGACGAACCTATGGGTGGTGTAACTATTCTTTTTTGCGGCGACTTCCGACAGATTCTGCCTGTCATACCACATGGAACAAGGGCAGATGAAGTTAGAGCATGTTTAAAGAGTTCCAGACTGTGGCATAATATAACATGCATGAAAATGTCAATAAACATGCGAGCGCGACTCGGTGGGAATGAAAATGCACAAGAGTTTTCTGATGTGCTTCTAGACATAGGTAATGGTTTGTATCCGCAAGACCAAGGAAAGGTAATTCTACACGAAACTCTATGCTGCCCTGTTGCCTCGATGCGTGATCTCATATCATCTGTATATGGAAACGTAACGCAAATAGCCAGTAACGAAAACTCCTGGTTATGCGAAAGAGCTATTTTAACTCCACGTAACGACCAAGTGGCAACAATAAATGCAGAAATTTTGAGCTACGTTTCGGGGGTTAATGTAGAATATGTCTCCATTAACAGAGTAATGGAAGACGCAGAATCTACAAACTATCCGGTAGAATTTTTAGAATCCCTTAATGCCCCTGGATTGCCAGCTCACAAGATAAATTTAAAAGTCGGAGTACCTATAATGCTGCTTAGAAATCTAAGTCCTCCAAAACTTTGCAATGGTACCAGGTTAAAAGTAATTAATTTGCAACAAAATGTCATAGAGGCAGAGGTTTTAACGGGGTGTGGAGCAGGTGAAAGTGTTTTCATACCTCGAATTCCTTTGATACCCAATAATTTCCCTTTTACTTTCAAACGGGTCCAATTCCCAGTCAGCGTGTGTTATGCCATGACGATAAACAAAGCCCAAGGACAAACGCTTAAGGTTGCGGGTGTGGATTTGACTGTGAGCTGTTTTTCACACGGTCAACTTTATGTTGCTTTATCGCGCGTAAGCGATCCCCGTAAACTTTATGCTTTGATCCCCGACGGACATACCTCTAATGTCGTGTACAGAGAAGCATTGTTGTAATGCTGTACAGCGTACTATGCTCGGGGTTTCTCTACGAGATCGAATCAGAAATGAAGAAATCCGTAGACGAACTAAAGTCACCGAAATAGCCCGCGCGGATTAGCAAGCTGAAGTGGCAATGGGCAGGCCACATAGCGCACAGAGCGGATGGCCGATGGGGTCGAAAAGTGCTTGAGTGGAGACCACGGACTAGCAAACGAAGTGTAGGACGTCCACCCACAAGGTGGACAGACGACCTTATAAAGGTCGCCTGAAGACGCTGGATGCAGGTCGCTTCCAACCGGTACATATGGAAGTCCAAAGGGGAGGCCTATGTTCAGCAGTGGACGTCCAATGGCTGAGATGATGATGATGAATGCTGTACAAGTTGCGAACACGAGACGAGTTATGAAATTTGTTATGATGTAACGCCCTGAGTCAGTTGCACGCACGTAGAGTGCTTTTCATGAAAGAAGTCCCGCGTAACGTAGCGGAACTAAATTAAATTTAATCGATTTATAATTACAGTGAATACTTCATTTATGCGATATTTTTTATTTGTTAGATTAATATGTACCTATTTAATTGAGAAATTGTGAATTGTTAGAAATCTGTATATATTTTAACTTAAAAACACGCGATTGTGGCGCTCCATCTAGAGGATCTTTTGTAAAAATCACTTTGGTTATCCGGAGACACAGATATAAAACCTGTTAATGTATTTGTGTTATGTTGTAGTTAGTATTTTTATTCTTTTAAGATTTGTTTTTTCCGATTTTCATTATTTAGCTCAATCGGTCCACCCATTTAGGCATAAATCCAGACACAAACGTTCACGTTTATAATGTTAGTAAAATTTTGCAATGATTATAATTATAGATTGTCGGTTGTCTGGAAGAGATCGCTTTTAGCGATAAGACGCCGGTTGCAATATCTTTGTTTTGTTTCTAATTACTGTTGTAAATTTTAAATTTTCATGTGGCGTTACAATAAAGTATTAATAAATAAATAAATAGGTAATAATTTATTGTTACATGATTTTATTGTTGTTTAAATTTTGTCTATTTTGTGTACCTACGGTTGATTCGCCTATGTTCATTACACATATTGGACGACTCGCTTACAGTTCAACTCGCTTACGGTTGATTAAACTATGGTCATGTGGACGATTCGGCTAATGTTCATTTGAGATATTGGTTAATTCAACTATGGACACGGTTTATGAATTCTATGTTACGCGTGATTTTAGTAGGTACAGTATTCACGGCAAACCGAAATCAGTTGGTTAGGTTAGGTTTGAACAGTGACCACAATGCGCGAGCCGAGCGAGCGAAGCGAGCGTGCCGCGGCAGCGGCCGGCGAAGCGCCAGATATGAGTATTTTTCTTATTACTGAACGATTTATACTGTATCATGGCATCTTCAGGCATTTTGGCATCTTCCATGTACTTCATCATGGCAAAGCGGCCTAATAAGCTGTCACACCTACACATAGAAATTATTTAGGTACCAAAAAACAACACGTATCTAGCGCTTCGCTGGCCGCTGCCGTGATACGCTCGCTAGGCTCGCGCATTGTGGTCACTGTTCAAACCTAACCTAACCAACTGATTTCGGTTTGCCCTGAATTCTGTACTATAAACAAATATTTTTAAGTTGTCATACCAGCCGGAAACATGATTTAAAAATAAAACGTGCAAATCGCCCGATAGTTTAATCAACCATAGCTCAATCGACCGTAGCTGAGTTAACCGTAGGCGAATCGTCCAATAGTGATTTCGACCAATAGTTATTATAAACGTAGGCGAAACGTCCAATAGTCATTTTGAACAGTAGGTGACTTGACCGTAGTTATATCGACCGTAGTTGAAACGACCGTAGGTATTATGATCCGTAACCATGTATATCAGGGCCGTTCGTTGATTTCTTTCTTTATAATTTTAAATTAGTGATAAATACTTAACTAAGAAAAACATTTAAATAAGGATATAATATTATTTAACTGCATGCTTTTAAATTATCTTATATCACCATATTATACGTATGTTACTTGCTCTATGTTAGATTTTATTTTAAATATTTTGATTGACATTATGTAAAAACTGTTAAGAAACAAATAAAATTATGGTTTTTAAAATTTAAAGACGTATTTTTTTTTAAACAGACCTCCAAGATATTTATAATAATATAATATGTGGTCATAATAACTGGCAACCCTGAATCATGTTGTTAGAAGTGTCTATGGTACAAGTATGAGTCTCTGTGGTCATTGTCAAGTCGTGATCTATGTTTTTGTTTGAAACTAATGAAAAGTTTTCTACACTCAAGTTTTTTGGGCCTAAAAGTATTATGTAAATAAATAAAGCTATTATCGCTACACACGATCCTCAAGAAAGTTTCAAAAAACTACCAAGTAGATGTACGTCTCAATCGGCATTTGATTTGTTTATCGACAATAATGTGCTGGAAAAGTTTGCAAGTAGGTAAAATTGTTAATTATTATAACTCTTTGTTAAAACGGATTTTCGTTTATATTAGTTATGTAATTATTTGGACTTAATTAGCTGCGCCCCAGATAATCCCATCCGTAATAATATAAAATAATGTCTTGAATGTGTTATTCCGTATGTAGGTATCTTACCTAAGTGATACGAACGATGCCGAATTATAATTCAATTCGTACGGTTAGGTACGGTAATTCGGTTTAGTACCAAGTAAGTACCATCTATTATTAGAAATTAAGTAGGTACATGTATTACTTTCAGATTCACGTATCTTTCCAGTAATCTTATAGAATAGAATAGAAATAAATTTATTTACACACAAGATGATAATAATATACAAAGCATAAGGGAAAAACATAGTATAAATATTACGTATTAATAAGTACTATCATAACTTGGTACCTACCTATTGCTTTTCCTACCTAAATATTTGTTTCTGTAAATAATCCCTTATAAAATTATACTTAACTTATTTTCAGTTGTAAAGTGGCAGCAATAGGTACTCCAGAAAAAAAGGAATAATTGGAACTCAATTTTTGAGAAGTAAAAATGTTGATCGAGGAAAATTGAGGAGTATAGAGACAACAAGGCCATGAAAAGAATGATTGTACCTACATTAACTAATACCATTAGTGATTGCATTTCAATGACATCAGTGCCAAAAGGTATTATTAATTTTTTATGGATATTATTTTTAATTTAATTCTTTCATTATACAAAACATAATTTGCAAGCGCGTGCGAAGCCGCGGGTAAAAGCTAGTAATAGAATAAGAATAGAATAAAAAACTCTTTAATGTTCACACAAATACAACAATATAAATTTAGAACTAAGATTATACAGAAAGAAGTATAATAATATAAGCTTTGAACTAAGATTACACAGAAAGAAGTGTAATAATTGGCAGTCTTATCGCTAGTCGCGATCTCTTCCTGACAACCAAGCAGAGAAAGGAAATACATAAAATAGAGGGACGGTGGTTATGAAGATATATATTTATAAGGAGACATAAGTACATATTTTCAGAGGAGTTGTGTCCTGTATTGAGCTACTCCTGTATAATCAAGAAGAACACGTACAGCTGGTTAAGTTACTTTAATAGTTTCACTTAACAATAATCACTGAAACATCGAACGTTGCAATTATGTTCAATTATTGTCGGAAATCCTGACCTACGCTACGGGTACTTAATAGTTGCATAGTTAATCAAAAATTAGAAATAACAATAAAATTCTTTGATATTCCGTGATTTTGTTTACGCAAGCTGATAACCGAGACGAGGTTAATACTCGCATGATCATCGTCATCTGCCTACATTCGTCTTAAAGTAAAGTAAAGTAAAGTAGTTTTATTTGTATCAAACATGGTTACATAGAGATGTTATGTTATGATTAAATTAGTACAGCATGTCTGGCCAGCGCCGCTGGCATACAAATATTAAATCATAATTGATATGCATGCAAAATTAAAAATTAAATTAACATTAAATAATTAAATGAAATAACAAAAGTAAATAAAATTATTAAATCCAATTAAAATTCAAATTAATAAAATCATGCATGTCAAGAGTAAAATAAAAAAGAAATCAAATGAATAATGTCAAAAAATAAAGTACTTAGTCAAAATGAAAATATAATTATAAAAAAAAATATATATATATATTGGAGTCAAAATTTTTCGTCAAGATATTCGGTAATACTATAATAAGATTTATTTAGTAACATTTCCCTTAACTTCTTTTTAAATTGTGTACATGTCAAATTTTTTATTGCTTTTGGAATCTTGTTATATATTTTTGGGGCCATACAGAGGATACTTTTGTGTGCGAGTGCTGTTCTTGACGGATGTATACGACGGTAGTCTACGCGCCTAATTCTTTTGTCCACCTCTGACATCAACGGGAACAGATGGGAGTTAGTTCTGACAAACATTGAGACCTCAAAAATATATAGTGAAGGAAGTGTTAGAATTTGATGCCGTAAAAAATAAGGTTTGCAACTGTCTGTTGAGTGCAATTTAAACATAGCGCGAATGCAACGTTTTTGTGCTTTAAATGCTACATGTACGTCTGTTGAGTTACCCCAAAAAATAATTCCATATCGTAGGATAGATCCCGCTAGTCCGTGATAAGCAGTCAATAATGCATCAACGTTTACTACAGGGGCTAGTTTAAAAAGCGCATATGATGCGCTGCTTACTCTTTTACAAAGATGGTTTATGTGAGATTTCCAGTTAAGTTGTCTATCTATTGTTAACCCTAAAAATTTAGCGGTCTCAACTGTTTCTACAATTTTGTTTTTGTAATGTACATTTATACCTAACATTTGGTGTCTTTGACTGAAGTGCATTATTTTAGTTTTTTCAATGTTTATTTTTAAATTATTGTTATCTAACCATTGTATTATGTTAGCCAGGGATAGATTTATGTCATTCTCATATGTCTCTCTTGATTCACAAGAGATTGTGACTGTGCTGTCATCAGCAAATAATGACATTGGGTGGGTTGTTATTTTTGGTAAATCATTTATATAAAGTATAAAAAGCAACGGGCCTAGCACGCTGCCCTGAGGTACGCCGTATTGAACTGAACGCTCTCCTGAGCGATATTTGACTTCTTTTTTTGTAGTGACATTAATCCTGGATATCTCGGTCACTTGAGAACGACCATTTAGATAGGATTTTATGAGTTCTAAAACATTTCCTCTGATTCCATATGCCTCTAGCTTATTAATCAAAATAGAATGGTCAACATAATCAAATGCTTGCGTCATGTCGCAATAAATAGCACTAACGGGACATCTGATATCAACTTTAGCCATAACAATCTTATAGAAATCATATATTGCCATATTTATAGATTTATTTTGTCTGAATCCTTTTTGTTCATCACAAAGAATATTAAATTTTTCGATATATTTATATAGCTGTAGGTATATGTACTTTTCAAATATTTTCGAAAGTATTGGGATAAGGGCTATTGGTCTATAATACTGCATCATTTCTTTATTTTCTTTCTTATACAATGGTTTTATAATGGACAGTTTTAAGGCGTTGGGAAAGACTCCCGAACAGATACATAAGTTAATTAGGTAACTAATGTGGCCACATATTAGTTTTCCTACTGATTTTATAATTTTTGTTGATATTTCATCATATCCCACGCTATTTGTATTTTTTAATTCATTTATAATCTTCAAAATGTCATTAGGTGTGCTCGGGGACATGAATATTGATTGCACCGAATTAGATATACAAGAAGTCACATTAATTCCCGCACCTAAGATTGGAGATATTTTGTCAATAAAATAATTATTAAAAGCATTTGAAATTTCATTTGGGTCAGTTATATAGTCGTCGTTTATTTTAATTCTTTCTATAGTGTCTCTGGGGACATTAGGTCTCGTGTCATTAATTATTTGCCATGTCGTTTTTGGTTTATTTGTCGCGGTTTTAATTTTGAAATTGTTCTGAGCTCGTTTAGTAAGGCTAATAATTTTTCTAAATAGTTTTGAGTAGTTTTTAAATTTAGTTTTATTTTCATGAGTAGGTGTTAATCTATAATTCCATAGTAAACACCTCTTTTTTTTACTACATACCCGTATTCCTCGCGAAAGCCATTTTACCTTTTTTTGAACTTTAATAGTAACGGTTTTCTCGGGAAAGCACATTTTATAAAATAACATAAAATTCTCATGGAAGGTATTAAAGGCTTTATTAGCGTCTTGTTCAGTGTACATGTCATGGAATGATAGATTACTCATACATTTTTTAAATTTATTTACGTTTTGAGGGGAATAGTCCCGAACTGTCTTTTGCCAAAATTTGATAGCACATATTTTTTTGATTGGAACATTTAATAATTGCGCGGTGTGGTCCGATAGACCAAATTCTAACACTTCGGCTTTACATGGTTTACGAACATTGTGAGCAAAATTGTCAATACAAGTGTTACTTGACAGCCTTGTCGGCTGTTTTAGTTCCAACTTCATATTATAATTTAACAAAAGACATTCAAAATCCATTGACATATTATTACGTTTTAGGAGGTCGATATTAAAGTCGCCTGCTATAATAACATTCTCATACTTATTTCTAGAGAGGATTTGTAGAGCATTTTCTAATTTAGAAAAAAATACATTCAGGTTTTCTAATTTAGGAACCCTATATGTACAAACAATTACAGTATTTAGAGAATTAAGTTCAATTGCACAAAATTCACATGATCCAGTTAGGGAGAGGTTTTTTATTTGAGGCAACTCTCTAAATTGATAGTTATTTCTGACTAAAATACATACACCACCTCTTTTACTGTTAGGTCTAGAAAAAGAAACCCCTAATTTAAAATTTGGCAGGTTTAAATAGGTCTCATCGCCCGCCATCATAAAATGCTCAGAAATACATATAATATCTACATTAATATTTTTATCCCTTCTTAATTCATCTAAACACACAGTTAAAATATCCACCTTATTTATAAGTCCTGCAATATTTTGATGAAGTATGTTTAAATGTTTATGCACGAAAAAGCTGCTGATCATCTTGAGATAAGTTATTCACAGTGTCAACATTGCTAGTGGATCGCTTTAATTCTGTTACATATTGCTGCAGGTGTAGAAAAATATTACTCAGTCCGTTGCTGTTTATATATCCAGTGTATTTATTGAACATTTTGTAGTCATAGGTTAATTCCTTATTTGAATCAAAACAGTAGGCATGTTCATGAGACAGAGTGTCTAGGCAGAGCAAGTTATTGAATTTTTCAATTTTGAAGTTAAAGTCATCAACTGTGCTATTATTTTTGCATCTATATGTGGGCAGGCAAATTATGATATTGGTATGTTTTATTTTTTGTAGTTCGTTCCTTATATGCAATATCAGGTTGAAACCATCATCATGTGCCTGTCTAAAGTCACCTTCTCCTAAAAATAATATACAATAATCTTCCATAGTAAAGTCAATCAATTTTCCTGATAGATTGCAAATTAATTGCTCTATTTTCGCATTGTGTTTTAGATAATGACAAAAATCTGCTTCTTTACATATCGTATTTTCTGCTATAGGTAGGATTTTGTTATATTTATTTGTACTTAATATGCATATTTTTTGCTTTCTTTTTTGCTGTGTAGTGTGTGTTCTCGGAGTTTGGTTTGATTCTTTATTCTGTTCTGTGGTTTTTTGAGTAATCTGCGTAGGACTTTGATTTGTACATCGAGGACATATCCAATAGAGGGGCAATAGACAAAGTTTTCCTTGAAATAATTTTTTTCACAATTTGACGACTCCGCCCACTTTTCCTATTGGCTACGCTGGTTTTAGTGATGGGCAACGAAAAAGTTTCAATTTAAAACTCGATTATGCCAAATAATCGATTACAAAGCGATAATATAATATTTTTGACTAAGAGGCAAAACATACGCACGGTTGCAAATCTGATCCTTTGTTTTAAATGGTGTTAATGTCGGAAATCATAAAGGAAGACTTTTGCTTTCCAAAGACATTGTTAGTTCCGATTTCATCTTATAGCAAAAATAGCGTTTTAGTTTTAAACAAGTCAAATATAAAATACTAGCTTATGCTCGCGGCTTTGCCCGCATGGCAAAATCCTTTCTTAGTGGAGGTCTACGTCATTAACCCTATTAATATTCCAAATTTCAACCCAATCCGTCCATCGGTTTAGGCTGTGCGTTGATAGATCAGTCAGTCAATAAGTCAGTCACTCTTTCCATATATAAATTTAGATTCTTAAAGACATCCGATTTATACACATGCATGCAAAGTTTAAGCTAAATTGAAAATTGGGAAGTAGATACTTGCAAGATTTGATTATAGACAACGGGACAGGCGAATGTAAAAAAAGCTTGTGAATTAAATAAAAAAAAAATTGCCCTCTACGCAACGCTTTCCAAATTACCTATTTTGCGGATGGTGGCCATTTTTGATTTTAAATTTATCATAATAATATTATATACTACATACTACTACTAGTCAAGCCCTTTCAACTTTAATTTGATGCCCACATTGACGGGATTATAGAGAAAATAATTAATCAGCTATTTTTTAGCGGCGGCCATCTCGGATTTTAAATGTATTAAATGTAATGCATATATATTACGAGTAAAGTCCTTTCATTTCATACCCTTACATTTGACGAGGTTGTGAAGAAAAAAAATAATCCGCCAAATTGTAGCGGCGGCCATTTTAGATCGATTTCACCCAAACACGGCTAAGAAAACTCTCGACTACCTTTCGACTCTACTTTCAAACAAAAAAACAAGATCAAAATCCGTTCATCTGTACGGGACCCAGAAGTAAGACAAAGTACATGAGCAACGATGCCACAGACAGACACGTCAAACTTATAACACCCCGTCGTTTTTGCTTCGGGGTTAAAAAGAGGTCAGGTTTTTATGTTTTTGGTGAATAACTTTTAAAAAGAGTTTTCATTTCTTGTTCGGAACTTATTTTAGTCTATAACAAAAAATGACGTTTTCATGATGTGGATGGTATATTCTCATCCGCTCATAAAAAAGAAAATATTAAATTTGTAGGTATCTCGATTGAAAAAAAAAAACAGGGGAATGGCAGCGGAGCATTTTTATATTTTAGCAAATTTTATATTTGTATATCAATACTGTAGGTTTTCAGTTTTCACTAACCTACTCGCAGCGCCGCGTGATGCGACTAAACAAGAGGTTATATGATAATATTGTAAATATTATAAATAATAGACATAATATTATAAAAGTGTCTCCCTGTTGTATAGATAATGAATGATACGTAGCTTTTTGTGCGCAAGTCTGACTCGCATTCGCCATAGGTTTTATATACCAAAATACGAGATGATCTTTTGTCACGAAAAATGACGGTAACTTTACGCGATTTTTGATACATCCTAAAATATATATAATAACTTACTTTACTTTTTATTTATGTAAAAATTTCGTTGAAATCAAATTTTTAGGGTAGTTCCCGCGTGCCCCACTATCCGCCCCACTGGTGGAGCAGGTGAAACTGTCAAATATTTTTTGTGTCTTACGCACCCCACTGATCGCGTTTTGGTGGGGCAGGTTCTTCCAAGACACCATCAGCCTAAGACTACGAGAACTTTTCGAGATATTGATATTTTAATTTTGATAGCTGTCATTTGAAATGAAGATTTCCTCAAGAACCTTAATTTCTTCCATCACTTTCACATATTTGCAAGGTAGATAACAAGAAAAAGGTACCAGGAGATCATAATTGAAATGAAGTCGTACATACGAGTATTCGTTGACTTGTACTGCTTTGCCTGTACCTGCGTCTATTAATGAAAAAAACACATGTTATCCCATTCATATAAATTACACAAAGGTACATAAAAGTTCGAATTAATCAGGAAAGTGAGACTCAAATAACCGCAATACGAGATTTTAATAATATATTATCAGATGGGATGATTTTCTTATGTGTTGTTTGTCTTCTATTTAGAAGTTCCCATGTACTATTTAGTACATAGTTCCTTATAATTTCTGATCTCTTAGTTCTTCGCAAAATATTTGCAGTAATAACACCATTCATCATTTAGTCGTGCCCAATTAATTATATTTTTGCATGAGTTACAGCGCCCTGATGGGGCGCGTGAAGTGTACTTTTTTTTAATAATATCACCCGCCACACTAAAACGCAATCAGTGGGGCGCGTGAGAAGCAAAAAATATTAGACAGTTCCACCTGCCCCACTAGTGGGACGAATAGTGGGGAACACGGGAACTACCCAATGTTTACAACACAAGTGAATTAAATAAAAAATCCCCTGTGGTTGCAACCATCTTTTAGTTTTTCAGATGTTAGTTTATTAAAATCTGTTTTTTATAGTTTGTAGTTTTCTACTAATCCAACCTTTTCGTTTAATTCCCATGTTAAGGGAGTTGTGGAAAAAAATGTAATCACCATTTCATGGCGGCTAAGAACACTAGACTATTTCTACCTAAAAAAAAACAATCTCAAAAAATCAAAAAAAATCCGTAATACAGAGACAGACAGACATGTCATACTTATAACACCCCGTATTTTTGCGTGGGGGGTTAAAAAATAAATTGTGACGTTACTGCCATGATAAAATTTTATGAGAATAACCCTCTATAAAAAATCATCTGCTCTAGTTGTCAACTTATAAATGACATGGACTTCAAGGTGACTGTCCATTATACCGTATCATACAATAATAATAATTGTCTTAGGAACATGCCAAACCGAAAAATAGCATCGGCCCCTTTTTACACTAAACGATTCGTGAATATTTAAATTCACCTTTGTAAATAAACGGCATAAACTCACTATTTTTTTATGCATAAACTCATTATTTACTTTGGCTTCGTGCCGACTGCAGCTACTCCTTAAAGAAGATCCTCGTACAGGATCGAACCGGTCGGCACAAAGCCGAAATAAATACAACTGAGTTTATGCCGTTTATTTACAAATATGAACATCTGGCCCATGCCATTATTGCTCATAGCTCAAAATTAGGTTTAGGTAGATAACCGCATTATATATATACCACGGCAGTATTGTATGCATTGAAAAGGAAGAGAACATCGTTGCGAGCCTTGCACGGAGCGTTAACAATAAATATCGCTGAGAATATGTTGCTGATACTGACAGGTCTATGCATGGCATGCAATGTTGTCAAACAACTGCGTGTAGGGACCAGAATGCAGTGAGTGTACGGGTTTATAGCCACGAATGATGACCGATAAAAAGATAATAATATAAACTTGTTTCCGTTATTAATAAAGAAAACTCATCAAAGTTCATCTGTTGCCAGTTCAACGAAAAAGGTTAACACGTAAAGATGCTTGAACATGTAAGCAACATATTATATTGATAGGCATGCAAAAATGAAAATGGTACTGCATTCTCGTGATTAGATTCTGTTTTGAACACGGGCAAAATACGAGAGAAAGAAGAAATGCAAACGGGCATATGGTACGGTATAGTGGGCAAACCCCTTAAAACTCATTTCTTGCAATGTTATTTTGGAATATTTTCTAATAAACATACACATTACACATTAGCTATTTTTAACATATTTACAGCTGAACTAATCAAATTTGGTATAATAGGTAGCTTAGGCTCTATAAGCCTCTCTAGGCTCTTGACAATAGGTAATAGTAGGTACTTTTCAATGGGTAAAACTGGATAGGAATAAATGAAGCTAGGACATGGGCCTACAGAACATATTATGCGCTAGTTGTACCTAAAGATAGCATGCAATTAGACCTGGTCGAAGATGTGGTATGCATTTGTCCTCTAATCGATTATCATGCATCGATTCAATCGTCAAAATATTCACAACACTGGCTAAATACGAGTCAGTAGACAAGGATAGCTATTTGGAGAATACGCTTTATTAGAAAGAGAGGCAATTTGCCTGACCAGTATAACTTGATCCCTCGCTAGAACAAAAAATAATCATAATTTTGAGGATTATTTTACATTTCTGGGGATATTAAAATCGATTTAATAAATTTAGATATTTTATATGTATACTTTATTATATAATAATACAGTAAACAGTTTTATAAAAAAATAAGAAGTCGTGATTTTTTTGTTAAAGAGAATATTCCGTGAGGCCCGCGTAGTTCCTTAAACTGGCCGCTACTAAACGGCGCGTCACGTGGCGCTACGAGTGGGGTAGCAAATACAACCAGTGTTGATATACAAAAAATCCGCCGATGCCCTCCCCCTGGATTTGTAAGAGCATCTTTAAAGCTCAATGGAGTATTGTTTCGCTGTAGGCTCGATTTGGTGTTTTTAGTTGTCAGTTGGTTCGGCTTTGATGTCTGCTTTTTAGGTTTAGGTGTCTGTGTAGTATTGTTTTGGCTATTCATAGTGTTTGATAATAATACTTTTTTTGGTGTCCTATATTTTGATTTAACAGGAGAATGTGTGACTGTTTTTAAAAGTTCATTACTTTTTAATAAGCTGTCATTTTCTCGTTTTAATTTTACAGTCTCAAGTGATAAGGATTCTACTTCCTTATGTGCACTTTTTAGCTCAAGGTTAAGATGCTCAATCTGTTCCTCTAACTTGCGAATTTTATCATTACTATCGTCGTCAGATATGTCTGGAAGACTACTGGTGGTGCCATCTAGGGTGTTTGAGGTGTCACTAGTATTGATCGTGTCAGAGTTGCTGCGTGCTCGCCTACGAAATGTAATGTTTTCTAAAAAGTTCATTGTAGACTAACGTAGTTCATGGAAATAACGATAGATGTCGCTAATTTCAATAAGTCACTTCGGTCTTCATTCAATGTAAGCTTAATATTATCTGTGGTGGTCTTCTTCTGGATATCACTCAACAAAGTCCCCCATGGCCTGCCACTCAACTCGGTCCTTTATACGATTTTTTTAAACCGTGGTCGAGATATTCTCGACAATATTAGACGTGAGTTGTGCCGTTTTTTGTTGTTTTAATTTCGGTCCTCCATCTTCACCCACTCCCAGCGACCCTCCGGATATCATCATCCTATATTGTCATGGGCGCCCTACACTACGTTTTCCGAGTCGTGGTCTCCACTCGAGAAGTCATCTACCCCAGTTTATCGGTTTTTTTATAGCAGACTAAACAAGCGTTTGACCGCAATCTCACCTGTTCGTAAGTGACGATGCAGTCGAAGTTGTAGCACGCTTGTTCTGTAAGAACCTATTCACTCTTGATTTTAACAATCCCACGTTATAGGATTCGGGGAATACTGAGGGTGGTAGCGAGTTCCATAGCTTCGTCGTTCTCATAATGAAAGACGAAGCAAATCGATTCGTCCGAGCTGTTGGTATATTCACCAGATATTGGTGGCGCAGTGCCGTCTGCCTTATATAGACGTAGCAAATGTGCCTAGCACATTGCCACTACAGCTTGCTAAGCCTGCTAATTAGGTAGGTTAGCCTGTGTTCACGATCTCGCCTGATCTTAAGCGACGATACGATCGTAGATGATAGCAGATTAAACCTAGAAGGCGGGATAAAGTTCTCCCTGGCTTCTGCCGTATTACCTTTTTCTTGACGCGATCCTTGTGATTACTCACCTGATGATAAGCGATAACGCCATCGGGTGTGAGCAATTCTCGCGAGCGTAACTAAGTAACTATAAGCTGGTTACTCGCGGCGACCGGCGACCACATAACATGAATAAACAAATTATTTTTTTATTCTATAATTGTCCCTGTAGTGTATAGTATCTATGGCTATGTATACACGCAATAATATTTGCAAACCAGTGTAATCGCGGAACAGTATACCTCGGCATTACATAACTAGAGACCGGCTGTTAGCGCCACAGTGTACACAAAACAGAGGACCAAGTAGCTTTGTTAGGCGTTTGGTGTATTTCCCAATAGAACACTGAAAGTTGTCTTCCAGTTTAAAAATTATTCAGTCCTTAACATCCCTCTGCATGGCTGCTCTTCTCTCCCTTCATCACTCTTCCTACTTCCTATTCTATACTATTCTGACAAATTGTAAACCTCTCCAGTAAAGTCGATTAAAAACGTTAGAACAAGGAGGTCAGAAGAGTCACACCCAGCGTGTGTGTTTGTGACCTCTTTCTATTTTCGCATTTATAATTTTTTTAGTAGGATTTTATCATGTAAATTATTGTATGTATTTATAATTTTTAGAAAGGTGTTTCTGCTTTTCGTATTCTGTGGTCATGGCGTACGTGATCTTCACCGCATATACGAATAAATTTTAGTAAGAAATTGGGACCTTGATACCATTAAACACACTGAATAACGATTAGTGCAGCCTACTTCAAGGGGAAGTGGGTCAAATGTATGATTTTAGACCATAACAGTACTATTAACCTTATGAACTAAAGGACCTTTATTACAAGCTTTTATTTACTTTCACGTGTCCGATGTCTGTCTGTAATCAAATCTTGCAAGCTAAATTAGATCTACTTCCCGGTTTCCGATTGAGCTGAAATTTTGCATGCATGTGTACAGTCAACTACAAAGAGATGTATCTATGTTATTCTTACAAAATGAAGGAACTTTTAGTATGCAAAAATTATTTACCTTTACTTCGTGACATTTTCAGTATCCACCAAATCTTATACTGCATTTGATTCATTTTAAATGCTATTATTATGTATCACCTAAGGAAAAGTAGTGGGATACATCATTGTTGCATATTAAACGAGTCGATGATAATATAAAGTTTAATTGCCACTAGAAATGTCACGAACCAAGGGTAGTTCATTGTGGCAAATTAAAATTTACTTCATTTTGTAAGCCTAACATGGATACATCTCTTTGTAGTTGACTACATCAAATGACAATGCAATAGATATTATTATGACATGGAACTGATCTGATGATGGAGCTCGAAGATAGCCATAGGAACTCCATAATTAAACGACGGGCTCGTTTGATTCGGCTTGACGAGTACTTTCGTGCTATAATAATAAAAGGTTGTTTTTAAAAAGTTTTTTTTTTTTAAATTTCACTTGTTATAATAAATATTTGTATTTTTTAACAGATCCGTCGAATAAAATGGTATTATGATATACAAATCGCCTATTTGCGATGAGTGTAAAATCTCAAAAAGCGTTATTTTACTACTCTTTGTAAAATGCTCAAAGTATGTTTTGTACAATTACGATTATACACAGTCATCTTTGTATTTTTTTAACACGGCAGCAATACTATACCACTAGCTGCGCCCAGCGGTTTTACCCGCTGTACTGTAGCCTACGTGTTATACCAGGGTCTAAGCTATCTCCATACCAAATTTCAGCTCAATCGGTCCACCCGTTTAGGCTCGAAAGAGTAATTATTATTATTTATATTTAGTGCGTGAAACAGTAACAAACATACATCCAGACATCCATACATTCTTACAAACTGTCACGTTTACAATATTAGTAAGATTATTCAAATCCTTGGTTCTTGGACGACGGTACGATTATTGTTTTCATTAAATATAAAGTAACTAAAAATAGAGCAATTATTTTTATGTTCTGTAAAGGGATTGTATTAAAAATAAATTTAATAAAATAAATGTCATGAGTAGCTTTGAATATCGGTCTAACTTTGAACGAGTTTGTAAAAATGGTTTTGTAATCTAATATATAAAATTCTCGTGTCACAGTTTTTGTTGCCATACTCCTCCGAAACGGCTTGACCGATTTTGATGAAATTTTTTGTGCTTATCCGGTATCTATGAGAATCGGCCAACATCTATTTTTCATCCCCCTAAATGTTAGGGGTAGTCCACCCCTAAATTTATTTTTTTATTTTTTAGACAAAATTTTTAATTTCTATTTTTTTATGATACAACATACAAAAATACATAAGTACAATCCTCAATTTTCACCATTCTACGATCAACCCTTATTTTTTAATAGCCATTTTAGTAATTTAATCATTTTTCCTCTCCGGTCGAAAACTGATCAATCGTCATTTAATTAGTTATCCCCGCCAGATGTCTACAGGTGTCAATTCTGACCCAGTAAACAGCACGGAGTAGGGATGAGAACGAAGCCGGTCTCCTTTCTTTCTCACTCCCTACACAGTTGTCGGCCATTATTATTGTTTATGCATCAAGTGTAGTAGTAACGTTGACAATTATTATTTTGCTATCTCAGTGTAACTCTCATATTAACTTTTAATCATTCCTATTTTATCAATAATAATTAAATTATCAATTTTGAGTGTATTTTGCACGATTAGTTAATCAAGTGATTTTATAACCTCAAAAGTACTCAACACGTGACACGAGCTTTCAATAACAACGGATTTTGTGTTGTAAGTATACTTTTTTTTATTTATGAAAATGTTGTTGATCTTATAAAAATGTAATTTTAATTTAATTTAATAAAAAAAATGTAATTGAACAATTAAGATTTTCATAGTTTCCAAAAAATCAATCATTATGAATCTTTATTTTGAAATGTCAATGGAAATATTGGTTGTATGAAAAAATTATAAGAGACAATGTTTTCATAAAATTTAATTTTTTACTTTTGTTTGAAATTTTTTTCCATAAAATAATGCTTATTTCACGCATATACCACATTCTTACATACATACAATATACACATTCTAAAATACATACATACTTCCAATAAGTAAGCTATTTTTTGTCTACAGTAGAAATTACTAGGAAATTATTTCTATGGCAAAACAACGTTTGCCGGGTAAGCTAGTATATTATATTACTAGCCCAGTAAAAGAAGGATTGTGGATCGATTCGAATGTAATGTGCCCAAACACGACGGGTTAACTAATAACCGAAGAGTTTCAGTAGACACCTCCTGGCTCCATCATCAGATCAGCTCGGTGGTACCAGATTATTGAACTGTCATCAGATTTCTAAACATTTCCAAGGTTTCATTATGGTACGACAACTAGAAGTTGGTCAAATTTTATTTTCAAGATTTTTTACCGACCTTGTATGGAGAACTAATATAAGCGTCTTAAAAATAGACCATGTTTCGAAGCTCATAGCTGGACAACGATTGGAGATAGATAAAAAGTGTCAAGGCCAAAGTTGTAGAGAATTTTATTAGGTTGTATAATGTAGTACAACAAAATATCGTATGACGCACAGTTTTTGACATATAAGCAAAAAACCTAAAAATGGGACCTTCTTCGGCCTCCCCCCCCTCGAGCTCACCTTGGAGGGGTGGGGACTTTTAGTATGTTTATCTCCTAACTAGTCCAAACAAAGTTCCTAAGTTAGTTTTTCTGCTTTCGACTTTTCGATCCACATGCCCTTTTTGGACACTCATTGACTGGTTTAAAAACAACTATGTTTCCGTGCAATAAATTAATAAACAACATTAACTACCTTGTTCAAAGTAAGACCAATATTTTCAAAGTTGCCCAAGATGAAATATGCCTAACGCCATCTAGTGAATACGTAGGTAAACAGTTTCTATGTTATGAACCCGGACGACTATTTCCCTTACTAGTTTGCCTTGGTCACACTAGATGGCGCTTATATAAAACAAAAGAAGTGTAACCTTGCCGATAGAGTGCGTAGCAATTATTATTAGCAGTAGCAATTATTTTTAGGCTTCCGTAGATTATATTTTTAGAAACCCAAATAATATACTCGTAGGTAATCTAATTCATGTTGCTAATGCATCTAATTATACTTAAGATTTTAATGAAAATGCTCGCTTAATTATTGTTTAAAACAATATTATGGACTACGTTTGTTTTATACAGAGCTTAATTTTCTGGATTTTGCTGTTTTGTGGTAAAGGAAACCGTGAAAGGGGTTGAGCCTATTATCACCAATGGGTTAAAAGATTAAAAAATGGTGTTATTGCTTGATTTCAAGCCAGTTTTTTTTTTCTTTATCTTCTGATCCATCTCTATAAATAAGGTACTGATCAAATGTTGCAAAAACTCCTTAAATCTTTCAGAAATTTCCTTTACTACGGTCATTCCTTTGCTCCTCGTTAAGGTGATTTAGGGGAATAAAACAACCTGAGTTATTTTACATGTCCTTATTTATTTAAAATATTAATTTAACTAATTTACTTCGTCGTACACTAGTAAATTCTATCGATAGGACTTGTCTTTACATGAATCTTACCGAACACTACTATGAAGATTTTATTTACAAAGCTTAAGTATAAATAACGACAGACAACTTAAATAATTACTTATTTATAATTATTTCTTGAGTATTATATTGTTCTCACTTTGACACTGTCATAACACGAGCCAGTCTTCTTTGATCATGTCAGATGCTTTCTCCGCGATCATGATTACAGGAGCGTTTGGGTTTCCGCTGATGATAGTGGGCATAATACTTGCGTCCACTACCCTCAAATTAGCGACCCCGTGGACCCTTAACCGAGGGTCCACAACAGCGTCCTGATCATGCTTCGGTCCCATTTTACAAGTACCAGTCGGATGATAAATTGTAAACGTGAAGTGTTTCAAGCTACACTCCCAATATTCGTCACTAAACAGCACGTGGTGTTGACAACCTGGCATAGGCAGGTTATGAGGTCGCGAGCCGTAACGCTGGAATGCCGTAGTGTTAGATATCGCCATGGCTATCTTTATCCCTTCTGTGAGAACTTTGATATCTTCTTTGTATGCGAAGTAGTTCGGTTCTATTGAAGGTGGATGGAAGGGGTTCCTGCTACGCAACTTTATCCAACCTGAGCTCTTCGGTCGTAATAGTAAAGGCAATATCGTCCATGTCTCCGCGTCTTCGATGGGCTTGTACACTGAGTTATAAACTCTGTCCCGCAGATTTAATATCTTTCTGATTTGTTCTCCGCCGTCAGAATTTACAGAGCTAGGTGCGAAATGGAATTGTATGTCAGGCCAGTTGCCAGATGTCGGCGCGTATTTAGTATTGACGAAAGCAAGCCCTTCCACGCCCTGAGTCGTCATGGGTCCTTGCTCGTATAATATGTAGTTCATGGCCACAGCAAAGGTCTGGAAACGATCCTTCTTAAACGTCACGGGTTTGTTAACGACGAAAGTTAATCCTCCTAAGCCGACGTGGTCTTGTAAATTGTGACCTACTTTTAGATTAGCTACAAGAGGTATGCCGTGTTCACGTAAGTGATCCGCAGGGCCTACGCCGCTCAACATCATCAATTTCGGCGTAGCTAGAGCCCCAGCAGACATAATAACCTCTCGTTTGATTCTAACCTTTTGTTTTTGTCCGTTTCTCACGAACTCTACTCCGTAGGCTTGCTTCTTGACCGGATTTATAAGTATTCTGGTAACTTGAGCACCTAGAGCTACGTGGAGATTACTTCTCTGGCGGACGGGACGTAGGAAAGCTTTGGCTGTGCTACACCGACTTCCGCGTCGCATCGTCGCCTGAGTCAACATGAACCCTGTCTGTTTAGCCCCGTTTACATCTCGATTCTCGTATCCCAGCTCGATGCCGGCTTTTAAGAACGTGACAGATAGAGGAGTACGCCATGGTGCTTCTTGTACTGTCAGATATCCGCCAGCAGCATGGTACGGAGTATTAACCAGGTAAGGGTTCCGATTGTCTTCTGATTTGAGGAAGTAAGGTAATACTTGGTCGTAGGACCAGCCGGGGTTACCGAGTGCTTCCCACAGGTCGTAGTCGTTGCGGTTGCCTCTCACGTAGACCATCGCGTTGAGGACGCTGCAGCCACCGAGTACCTTGCCTCTGGGCCAGTTGCAGCGGTCGCCGTTCATCGCGAGGCAGTAGGAGCGGTTGTTGGACGGCGTCGTCTGGAACTTCCAGTCCATCTCTGAGAGCTGGGTGTAGCCGGCCAGCGCCGGGATGTCCGAGATCTCGTTCTCGTCGTAGCCGGCCTCCAGCAGGAGCACCGTCCAGTTCCCGATCTCCGACAGTCGAGACGCGACCACTGCGCCGGCTGAACCGCCGCCTACTATCACAAAGTCGTATATCGGCAGCACCTGAAATTAGAGAAGGTATGTATGAGTTTTCATTTTTACTTAAATCTTATATCGTTGCTAAACTTTATCAAGTCTCTTACAAAGTATGCAAATTATAAATTTCAATATCTAATTTTTGTCGTAATAATATTATAATTATTACAAATAAATTCGCAATGGAAGTGAAAGTGAAGTTAAAATAATTAGTACGTAATAAGTATAAAATAAACATAAAATGTATACGTTCAAGGTACTGTACGCGTTTTATAATAATTGCTCTACCAAGCGGGTTTAGCCGCTGAAAAGTATGTGTCATTCCAGAGTCCAGGCTACCTTTAGCGATTGGGTGTAATTCGTCCCTAGCGCAATAATCTACAACCGAATCATAATTTATCACTACTTTGCGCATTTGTGCCAAATTTCAGCTCAATCGCTTACATATAGACTTATTAATTAAACACATCCATACTTGCGCATTTATAATTTGAATACTTACAGTATTGATGTCCGATACATAGGATTCCGGATCGAACTGTTGGTATCTGAAATACGTGATCCCGAGTGCCAGGAGTGGTATCAGCCCCAACACGGTGATGGGCGACGGTGCCAAGCTCGCCAGCGCTCCTGCCGCCTCCATCCTTACACAAACTCATCTACTTCTACACTAATATGTACAACTTATCCTACTAGTCTTCACTCTCTTAGATCCAATTCTCAACTTTCTTTCTCTGCTCCTCGTCGGACAGAATCTTAGGAGTGTAATTTCTGATGCCCGTCTTTTTCTGTACGGGTCCGGCTTTCAGCTTAGCCTTTTCCGCTTCGCTGAGGTAGCTTTTCAACCTCTCGCTTTTCAATTCGTCCTTTTGGAGATCGAACAGTTGTAGTTTGTAGCGTTTTTCTTTCGGTATCTTGACGGGTTTGTAGAGTTCTTTATTGATGTCTTTGTAGTGGTCGTTTTTGTATAGGGAAGTGCAGTAGTAGTCGCTTTTGGAGGATCGGCATTCGCATGCGCTCGAGCCGCTTCGGTAGCCGCTGCTTTCTGTGGAGCTATTGTCGCTTTTGAAGCTGTCTGCGCTGCGGCGTGGCTTGTGTCGTCTGTAGTCGTCGTAGTCGGTGGCTCGGTAGTCGAGTGGTGAGGACCTGTAGGGCTCGTGCTTGTCCTTGTACCGGTTGACTGAGGATTGGACGCTCGCGCTAGCGTGAGTATATGACTGCTCTTGGCCCATGGTGGCTCGCGCGACCGCGCTCTCCACTAATTTGGTTCCTGGAATGAGAGAAACGGCCATGTTATTTGACTGTTCAAGATGTTTTATAATTCGGGTTTACAAGAACAAATTGTGTATTTTTTATTTAATTTTGTGGAATTATCGGGGTTAAGATTTACCATTACAAAAAAAATAGTTTGCTTTAGCTTTAGAATAGGTAATTGGAGGTACTTTATGTAACAAAATGAAATAAAAAGTTAACAGATGCGCTTGAACTTAAATATTATTCCACTAGAATCATTATTATAATTAAGAAAGTTGGTTATTCAATCCAAGAATCTTGTAATTAAAATCGTATAATATTTTAATATGACTAAGAATATCCTCCCTCGATCTACTCTTTGCGACCCAGTACATCTTACAAAGGTGGTAATCAATTAATATTATTACTCTAAAAGTGTTGGTTTAATAAAGATTTATTTTGTTTAAAATGAGGTCTGTTGGTCAAGATTTGCAGTATAATTTTAGTGCTGAGTGTAATAAAGTCATAATTTACGAGTTCTTATTACAGGATTTCTTAAATTAATTAAGAGTTACTTTACGAATAACATCATAATAAAAGTTTGAAATGCTCATACAAACAATATACATAGATAATTATTTATAATTGTTTCTTTGTCTGTATCTCCTTACTGTGTAGACTAATTAGTTGTGTGCGGTTGCTGTGATTAAATATTATTCGTTATTTATTTTACTAAAACAATTATATACCCAAAAATTTTAACCCTTTACTCCCGAGCGGCTCGATCAGGCCGCAACCACCCCATTTGAATTTAGGCTTTAAGAATGCTAGAAACTAATTCAGTCCACCCCCGCCCCGCTTAAAACAATTGAAGCGGTAGTTAGCTGAGGAAATAATTTCTTGGAACCTTATATTTGCCAATTTTTATATTAGTGTTGAGCTATTATCATTAATTTTAATCATTATAATAAATTGGCCAAAAACAGCGTCAGTTATTCGACAAGCAAGTCTGCGATAGTTGACTTGCAAGCGAGCGGAGTGGAATCACAAGATTTCATATCCGAACTCATCATTCGCTGTTCAGTCGAGTCAGTTAAGACCCTTCTGATGGCAATCGTACACACTTCGCCGAGCGACCGATACTATGTACGCGAACAAACCGCTTGCGAGTTTTAACGACGATCAGCGACATCTAGTTCGGTTTTTCGGAACTACATAGTGTGACACATTTAGATCGATAACAAATGACCTTGCTTTAGTAGGTATTGGGTATTAATAACAATGTGGTAAAAACAAATGTGAAGTAATTTTAATGAAACAATACGGTATTGTGATCTTATGATATTAGATTGTTATAAAACTATACTATGAAACACTAGCAGTACGTAGTGTCATACACACAATATTTATGAAGCACTCATATTAAGCTCACTCTTTAATAATCGCGACACGCTCGCACATTAAATATACCTCTACAAAAAGAATGGAAAGAGTGACTGATTGACTGACTGATCTATCAACGCACAGCCTAAACCGCTGGACGGATTGGGTTGAAATTTGAAACATAAGGTAGGTTTTATGACGTAGACCTCCGCTCAGAAAGGAGTTTGTCATGCGGGCAAAGCCGCGAGCATAAGCTAGTTTTTCTTCTTCTAAATATATAAAAGGAAAGAGTGACTGATTGATTGATCTATCAACGCACAGCCCAAACCGCTGCGCTGAACGGATTTCTTATTATCAACACGTAGGTTCGGTAGGCAAATTGGACTAAGCCTTCATCACGTAGTCATGTCATAAATAATATTAAATAGGTAATAACAGAGATATTGTCGTCAGCAATAAACTTTCACCGGTAATTTTCCCCAGCTTGCGGTTACTTAATACTTTCAATTATCTTGGTTCTTTCTTTAGGTTTCACGAAATCGTGATGTTTATAAATAAAAACCCTGAGATCACGATGAAAGTGGCTAAAAATGGAACTAATAATAATTATAGGTTGACTATAAAATCTTACTCATATTATAAATGTGAAAGTTTGTAAGAATGGATGCCAGACATCCATTCTTACATGTTTGTTACTCTTTCACGCCTAAACGAGTGACCGATTGATCTGAAATTTTGTATAGAGATAGCTTAGACCCTTGAATCTTAAATAGCACACAGGGGGTAAAACCACTAGGCTCAGCTAGTAAAATATATTTTTTTGAATTGGTGGTGGCCAAGGGGTTATGTGGTGCAGATAATTCTGGATTACCGAGTTCGAATCCCGGCCCCTCATTAGTTATGTGCCTAAATTAACTTTTTCTCATTATATCCGATCCGCAGCTAAAACTCTCATACACATAGAAACTAGAATAGAATAGAAATACTCTTTACTTTATTGTGTCCAATGTAACAAAAGGTACGTAAAATTACTATGACAATATTATAACACATTGGCCCACAATGGGCGGCCTTATCGCTCAAAGCGATCTCTTCCAGGCAACCATCTTTTGGACGAATACATTATCTTATGAAGCTAGCGCCATTTTCTAACTACATTATGATCGTACCACGTAGTTTAATAGAAATGAGTTTCACTCTCAAATTTGTTATAACACCAGAAGTGTGAATTGGTGCTAAGTGTTAACTAGAGGTAGGTATCACTGTCGCTTTTAGTTTTACGAAAGTTCAAATATACCGGCCAGTTAAATTGTGGTAGAGGTGTAAAAGATTATTATCTTATTATTGCTATAAATATAATAAACAAGTGAAATTAAAAAAAATAGCACTCCGGGAGTGCCGGCAGAAGTGAAAACTTCAATATTAACGTTGTGTTTAATTATAAGTATAAAAATACTATCATTTATGAGGTAGAATACAATGTTTATTTATTGCGCTATCGTACACAAATATGACAATTTATATGTTGTTATTTATAATATTATATCGTTATTTATATATTACATTAAATTTTATCTCTCAGAAAAATCAACTTCCATCCATAATTTCGACGACTTTTACACCATCGTTATTATCAGAATCATCATCGCAAATTTTTACAACTGATACAATTGGTTTATGATAACTGAAGTAAGAAACAAACAGTTTTGATTCGAACCTATTTAAGTGTCTAATAAATACCGCATCAATAGTAGTTTTGTATTTCGTTGTGCTAAAATTGCGATCATTTGACATAGTTAAACCAAATTCATTATTTAAAAATTCAATTAATGATTGATTTTTATCGTCTGCAAAATTTATATTGAAATCAAAATTAAAAAATAAAACGGGCGCGCGCTTGTCTAAGCCCCCTGTGCCGCCTAAACAGAGCAGCACACTCAGGCACGGTAGAAAGAGTGGGAGATACTAGTTCCTCTCCCTTCCCCTCGATCTTACGCTTTTTCGATCAGCATCACGTGACCCTGACGCGATTTTTAAAGTTTTTACCCATACAAAAAAAGTGCTCAGCGCCGCTAAAGAAGTTTTCACTTCAAAAAAACTTTTTTAAAACCAAGCTTTTATTATCCATCATCAAATCAGCTCCATGTCATAATAATATTGCATTGTCCGCCGGTTTATACACACATGTAAAATTTCAGTTCAATCGGAAATCGGGTAGTGGATCAAATTGAACTTGCAAGATTTGATTTCAGACAGACAGTAAAATTTAAAAAAAATCTCTTCTTAGGGTTAATAGGTATTTACTAGGCCTGTGTAGAACATCTCCGACCGCGTCATCACTTACCAGCAGGTGAGACTGTGGTCAAACGCAGCCCTATTCTTCATAAAAAATGTAGTTATCAAGAGTAGAATTTCTTTAGTTTGAAACAGAATTTCTTTGATTACAGTGCCATCAAGTCACGAATCTCTAATGCTAGTAGTAATGTATTTGATTGTCCGTGAAATTGTCAGTAAATGTGTTTAGAACTCGCGACGGTAACCCATTATCTCGTGTAATCATTTGTTACTTACACGGCATAAGTAAAGTAGTGGAACGGCCTTGTTGAGCTTCTAAACTTGCCAGATGTGTGAGAAAATCATAGTCTAGATTGACGTCTACTCTTAAGTTGGTACGTTTCGTGTACCTACTTACTGCGTTTTGCCTCTACCCAACGCCACCAATCCCCAGTAAATTTTAAGCGTTAACTACAAGCCTTTGGCTCTTGGCATAATTATTATGCATTATTATCATCAGCTACCTTCGCTCATCCACTGTTGGACATAAAACTCTCTCCGGGACGCCTCTCAACTCGGCTTCCGTCGTTCTTGCATCGCTCAATCTCGCTCACTGGTGACTTATACTTAAGAGCGTATATATCGAGTGACGCTCTCTCGCTCGCAATATTAGACAAATTTTGAAATATAAATTCGCAGAATTAATTTATTGAAAATTCCTTAAGAACAGCCCTCTATAATATTATTGCACACATTTTAAAAGTGTTTCCAGTTTGATATATTTAAAAATGGCATAAAAAGAATTTTTGAATTTTTTTTTCTTTCTAAAATTCTTTTAGTGAGAGAGCGTCACTCGATATATTATACACTCTTAACTTGCCAAGACGCGGTCTCCACTCAAGAATGTCTCACCCCAGCGGTTATCACCGGTGTATATGCCGGTTAAGATACAAACGCCTAATGTGGCCGATCTTATTTTTATGAGTTATCTGTGACCCCCTAAGTTCAATTTTAGTAACGTCTTCAACAACCGTGGAAGCTCTTTTGTTATTCACAAAACTTTTGTTCTAAGAATACACTAGAGTTTGAACTTCAACCTTATTGCTTTGGTATAAGGTTGAAATTGTACATACAATTCTCAATTTTGAGTTTGAAAATGTTCTTTAAAGTAACAGTTCTTTAATTGCACATCCTTAAAGCAAATATTTACTTTGCACTTTAACTCTTACAAAGAGATGTATTTGGTGTTGTCATTAGTGTTTGTTTGCGCTTTTAAAATGCATTTTTTGTGGTGGCGTGTTAAAGTTGTACAAATATCGGTTTTTTGTATAATTGAAACTTATGGAAAGGTCTATAGTCTATACCTAATTTCTTTTGATAACATTTAACCAATTCTTAAAATGTTTTTACTTTTGAGATTCTTTTAGAAATTTCTTTAAAGAAATTTGTTGAAAATTGTTATTAAATCTCCATATTAATAATTTATTTAGCAGCTTGACTTTTTTAAACTAACAAGATTTTGCTAAAGTTCAGGTAATATTATGTAAGTAGTATGTTTAACAGAACGTACAGCATTCAATAATCATCGCTATTAAAATTTCTTTACGTTATGCAGTTTAGGCGTGATTGCACCAACAATATAAGACAACAAAACACTCCTATATTTTATATAGCATTTTTACGATTGCAATGAAACATTAAAACATCACAGCCACAGCACATTATTTCTCATATAATATGTATTTAACACTAGCTGCGCCCAGGGGTTTTACCCGCTTTGCCGCTTTTTTATTTAAAACAACTATTTATAATTAATAATTACTATAGGAAAAAACGAAACCCTTGTAGGATCACTGGGTCGTCCATCTGTCTGTCAAGACTCATTTACTCAAGAACGCGTAGAGTTGAAATATTTTATTTAATTGTCCAGAAGTACATAACACCCTGAGTTCATAATCATAAACTCACATAATTTATGAAATTTAAATATGAAAATCAGCTTCAAGGTTCAATACCCATCTATCTATCTATTCAGCCTGTATCCACCCACTGCAGGGTATAGGCCTCCTCATGTTCACGCCACACCTTCCGATCCTGTACGAGTCTCATCCAGTTCCTTTCGACATACTTGACAATATCGTTTGACCATCGGGCTGGTGGTCTGCCTCGAGATCTCTGTCTTAGCCTTGGGTACCATATTGTCGTAGCCTTGGTCCACCTGTTTTCATCCCGTCTTGCCAAGTGTCCTGCCCATCTCCACTTTAATCTGGCTATTCGTGTACCTACGTCTTCGACTTTGGTACGACGGCGAATTTCAACGTTTGGTACACGATCAACCAAATAGATTCCTAACATGGCGCGCTCCATAGCTCGTTGAGCCACTCTGATCCTATAAATGTGCTCTTTGGTTAGCGGCCATGTTTCAGAACTGTAAGTGAGTATAGGCAGGACACATTGGTTGAATACCTTGGTCTTAAGGCTTTGCGGGAGTTTTGAATTGAAAACATCGTCTAGCTTACCAAAGGCTGCCCATCCTAGCTGCACACGCCTAGCGATCTCTCGAATTTGAGATCCGGGATCAAAGGATAAACAATGTCCAAGATAAATGTAGACGTTGACTAATTCAATAGAGCAGTTGTCAACAGTTACTCCTGTGAAACGAGACAGATGGTTTGTCATTATCTTGGTTTTGGACATGTTCATCCTTAATCCCACGCTTTTGGATGCATTGTGTAATTCTGTTAGCATTCCTTGGAGCTCTGTAGCGGTGCTAGCTACTAGAATGAGATCGTCGGCAAATCGAAGGTGTGACATTAATCGGCCGTTGATATTGACACCCTTTTCGTTCCAGTCCAAAGTTTTCATAATGTCTTCTAGAACACAGGTAAAAAGTTTTGGCGAAATTGTGTCCCCTTGTCGCACGCCTCTACCGATTGGTATGAGGTCAGTTATTCTATGCATGCATACCTGCATTGTGGAAGTTTTGTAGAGCTCCCGGAGGATATCAACATAACGCTTATCAACACCGCATCTATGAAGAGAATGGAACACGGCCCAGTGTTCGACACTGTCGAAAGCCTTCTCGTAGTCGACAAAGGCGAAACACAAGGGCCGGTTGAACTCTTTACATTTCTCCATTACCTGCTTGATAGCGTGTATGTGATCCATGGTGGAATATCCACTCCGGAAGCCCGCCTGTTCCTCTGGCTGGTATTGATCGAACAAGGGTGTAAGTCTATTGCATAAAACTTTGGCAAATAATTTATATATTTGTGAAAGGAGACTGATTGGGCGGTAGTTCTGTAAGTTCGTTTTGTCTCCTTTCTTGTGTAAAATTGTAACAAGGGCATTTTTCCATATGGATGGAGTAAAGTTTTCTTGTAACACTTTATTAAAGAGTGTAGCAAGCGGTTTTAGTACGGCGATGCCACCAGATTGTAGCATTTCGACGTACACTCCATCTTCTCCAGATGCTTTACCGCGTTTCATGAATTTCAGTGCAAATTCTATTTCATCCTTTGTAATTGACGGAAGTGTCTCGTCGTCCATACGTTCGCCCGGATTTGCTCTGATATCCGCAGCATCTGGTGATTTTGGTTCCGTTGCTTTGGACGCATAAAGATCCGCGTAAAACTCTTCTACAACGTGTATTATACGGTCTCGATCTGTAACTATTTCTCCTCTATATGTAAGTTTATTTATTTGAGTTTTATGTGTGCGTAGTTTCCGTTTAAAAACTTTTGGGCCTCTATTTTCATTGATAGTTTTAGTGATAACTTTAGTATTATGTAGTCTTAAATCATTTTTTATATTTTTCTTTATAGTTTTGTTAAGTTTTTCTAATACTCTTTGTTCTTCTAAGTTCCTGTTTTTCATTTCTCTTCTTTGAGACAGTAGAGTAAGTGTATCTGGTCTGAGTTTTTTCTCTTTCGGTTTTTTCTTACTTATATGTTTCATGGTTGTTTCAGTAATAATGTTCGTAATTTCTTTATTAAGGGAGTCAACATCTAAATCTTGTTCTAGTAAATCAAAGCGGTTTGTTAATTCTATTTGAAAATGTTCTTGTAAAATAACAATACCCATAACAAAACTTAATTACTTTTATTTAACTTCTTTAACATAATTTACAATGTTGCTAATATTATAATCGTAAAAGTTTGAATCGTTAAAGAAGAATGTATAGATGTCTGGATGTATGTTAGTAACTCTTTCACGGAGGGTGGACCGATTGAGCTGAAATTTGGTATAGAGTATAGAATTAGCTTAGACCCTGGAACAATACATATTACAGCGGGTGATACCGCTGGATGTAGCTAGTAATTTATGAAATTTCAATATGAAAATCAGCTGCAACACCCATAACCAAACTTAATGACTATTATTCAACTTTAACAAAATGTAGCATAATATTCAAAGGCAGGAACTAAACGAAAGGCAACGGATTGTTCCTAGGTGTATAGTTTATATCTAGCATCTAGGAACAAACCAGTGTCTTTCACCGAACATTCTCGAATAACAGGTTCTGTTATGTCTGGTACGTAGACATGATCTAATGATACTTGGAAACTCAGACTACAGGCAATCTGTAGACGCCAAAACAAAAGTGAAGCTAAATAAACAAGTGAAATTTTTAAAAATCTTTCAAAAAACAAGCTTTTATTACCGTCTCGCTTTCATTATTACCATCTAGCACCAAAGTACTCGTGAAGACGAATCAAATGAGCCCAAACTCGATGGGGTTGCGTCGTTTAATTACGGAGTTCCTATGACCACCTTCCAGCTCCAACCTCAGATCACCTTGATGTCATAATAATATTGCATTATCATCCGATTTATAAACATTTATGCAAAAGCTTCAATTCAATTCAGCTACCAGTGCGTATTCCACCAACATGTTACACGAGAAATTCAAGAAACATCTTTTAACTTAGCGCGCTATGGCTATGACTCTAAGAACATTCGTCGGTTAGAGTAGACACCGAAATAGCTATAGCCAATTTGGTCCTCAGGGGGGTTAGACAAGCGCCAATCGTTTGTTGCTATCGCTTAAAATATGTACTGAGATGATATCGCTTAAAATATGACTGTCATTTCAGTAATTTTTTTATCGATAGCGAATGACGATTGGCGCATGTCTAGGCCTGATTCTCTGATTGCATAGATTGGTATGCGACACCTTGCCCAGTGTAAGTATTAAGAAACTGATCGGTGACCGCAGCCAGTATTTGCACAACCAGTAGGAGTTTGTTGACAGTTTGTTTAGATTGTGATTTTGTAATATATTGCGATGTGAGGTGTGCCGACTTTACATATTAGTGTTTGTGTACTACCAAATTTTCTGACATAATTTAGTGAGAAAGATTGCAAGTATAAGCTCCACACTATCTCTATATAAAGGAAACCGTGAACGTGACTCATTGTAAGCTGTTAATTTCACCTGCCCCGATGTTTGTCTATAAAATCAAAGAAAGAAAGTAAATTTATTGTCAAATTTTACAATTTGGGGGTCGAATGGGGAAAGGAGACAAATTTTGGGGGACGAATGGGTTCTCTCCCCATAATTTACTAAATAAATTAAATTAAAAGCTCAATATTCCTTCCAACCAGGTTGTCTGTAAGAGATTGCTCTATGCGATAAGACCGCCGATTGTGTACCTTTAACTTTATGTGTATTGTCTTCTTATGAAACAATTTCTTGTAACCAGGTTTGCAATAAAGTATTATTGTATTGTAAAAGAAAAAAAAAATTATTTGGCAACAGGGATATATATCCTCAGCGTGTAACTACGTCAACCCAGTGTTAGCGTAGTTGATGGCTTTTAGGCTGCTGGATCAAATGTTGCAAGTTAAATTTGATCCATTGCCCGGTTTCCGATTGAGCTGAAATTTTGCATGCATGTGCAAATCGGATGACAGTGCAAAATTATTCTGGCATGGACCTGATCTGATGATGGTACCGAAAGGTGGCCAAACGAACTCGGTAGTTAAACAACACAAACCCAGTAGCTGAAACTGCTACCTAGATCAAAATAAATTCAAATGTATACAAATGTCTTCAACTCATTATTCTATTACTAAAGCTTAATTAAAATTCTTTTACTAATGTAGTGTTTACGAAGCCTTGACATAATATCAGTTATTTATAAACAACATCTCAAATACAATTTTGTAGAGAAAGGAGGTCTAATACATCTTAGTAAAAGTGAAGGTTATAGAGATATACAAGTATTGGATGAAATCACTTGACCAGAGTTCACGAGTATTGCTAGCTTATGAATAAATATGCTGCACCTAGTGGTTTTATCCAATAAAATAATTCTATGGGTTATTCCAAAGTCTAAGCTACTAACCGCGGACGAGTGATTCGGCGTACCTTACGGAGTTCCTATGGCCATTTCCCAACTCCATCATCAGATAAGCACTATGTCATAATAATAATACGTTGTCATCCGATTAATACATGCATGCAAAATTTCAGCTCATTCGAAAACCGGGAAGTGGATCAAATTAAACTAAATTAAACTACCGAATAATATAGAGGTATATTATGTTAAGACTCATTACTCCGCTTGACGCTCTCTCGCTCGCAGTATTCGATATATACTTACTTTTAAAATGTGTGCAATAATATTGTGCAGAAGCCTTGCAGGAGCCCCATTTTGAGAAATTTTCAATAAGTTATTTCAGAGAATTTATATTTATAAATGTTTAAAATAGTAGCGAGCGAGCGAGCTCTTTCACTACAAAAGAACGATTATGCTGATTACCAAAATACACATACGCATACATAGTGGGTAAACGGTTCCCCAGAATTTCAGGAGAATTTTTTTCAGCGAGCATGTGCAATTTAAAACTGGACAGAACTTGACTAGAGTATAACACATGTTAGGACGATAAATGACTTCTCTGAGTGAAAATCCAAGCTGAGACAGAACCGGAACGATTGTAGGTCACGGCCAAAAGGTCGCGAGGCAAATCTGCTAAACTTGCATACTCTCTATTCCCTGGATTGAAGTTTATTACAAGCTTTTATTTACTTTCACCTGTCTGTTGTCTGCCTGTCTGTCTGTTTGTAATCAAATCTTGCAAGTTTAGGTAATTTGACCCCTTTCCCGGTATCCGATTGAGCTGAAATTTTTCATGTCCGTATATTTTATGCCGGATGACAATGCAATATTATTATGACATCTAGCTGATCTGATGATGGAGCTGGAAGTCTGGAAGGTAGCTATAGGAACTCAGTAATTAAACGACGCAACCCCATCGAACTTGGGTTCATTTGATTCATCTTGACGAGTACTTTGGTACTGGATGGTAATAATAATTAAAGTTTTTTTTTTAAGTTTCACTTGTTTTGTGACATATCAAGCAATGTTGGTGAAAGTGTTGTATAATTATAGAACTACGTGCGGACTGCGTCCACAGTCAAAGTCTAAGGCATAAAAGTTAATGTTCGTAAACTAAACAATGTTCTTGGTTACATTAAAGAAAGTTTCATAAACAGTAGACTAACTGTGCCCAGCTGTTGCCCCTGACGCTAAAACATATAAGTTTGAAAGCTCTTTTTTGCGTGGGGTTTTTTGAGTTTTAAATTTTGTTTCAATGAAATTGTCTGACAAGTATTATCTTAATCGATTTAGACTCGAAGAGTTAATCTTACTAATAATATTATAAACGTGAAAGTTTGTAAGAATGTATGGATGTCTGGATGTATGTTTGTTACTCTTTCACGCCCAAACGGGTGGACCGATTGAGCTGAAAATACTAGCTGCGCCCAGCGGTTTTACCCACTGTATCATCATCTCAGCCATTGGACGTCCACTGCTGAACATAGGCCTCCCCTTTGGACTTCCATATGTACCGGTTGGAAGCGACCTGCATCCAGCGTCTTCCGGCGACCTTTATAAGGTCATCTGTCCACCTTGTGGGTGGACGTCCTACGCTTCGTTTGCTAGTCCGTGGTCTCCACTCGAGCACTTTTCGACCCCATCGGCCATCCGCTCTGCGCGCTATGTGGCCTGCCCATTGCCACTTCAGCTTGCTAACCCACTGTATGCCTATGTGTTATTCCAGGGTCTAAGCTGGGTCTAAGCCCAAATTTCAGCTTAATCGGTTCAACCGTTCGGGCGTGAAGGAGTAACAAACATACACACTCACAAACTTTCACTTTTATAATATTAGTACAATAGTGTGATATGATTAGTAGGTACCTAGGAAGTAAGATGATTGGAAATCTGGTATAAGATTTGTGTTACTATGGGTTTTTTATCTATGCATCTTGAATTTTCAACCGATTTACGTGATTTGCAGCTAAACTGGTCACTCGGTCTCATTGCTAATAGCTATGCCTCAAACATTTTAAATTACTGCCGGGTACGACGACAATAAAGAAAACAGGCGAAGATGTAAAAAAATAAAAGTTTTTTGTATGATGGAGCCAGCCTGTATTATTACTGTTTCTGTTTTTAGTATTTGTTTTTACAGTAGGTGGTAACAGAAATACATAGAAAGAAAAGAAAGAAATAACTTTACCAATACATCAGTAAATCAACGTTACAAGTTACAACAATAAATGTAAAAATTTCGACGGTCTATCAATTATAACGGTTCATGAGATACAGCCTGATGACTGATGACAGACAGACCGACGGATGGATAGTGAAGTCTTTGTAATAAGGTTCCGTTTTCCCTTTAGGTACGGAACCTTAAATAAGAGCAGAAGCGACAACTTAAGTCATTTGAAAAGGTATTGTTGTCGTGAACATCAAAAAGCTCTTTAAGTATTTGTTTAAGGGATCTTTAAGGTTTTTTTATTCATTATAGGTAAGCCTTTAACCATGTTTTCATGTGATGTTAAGTGACGATGCGACATAGTAGCAGACTTAACTAAGAAGGCGGGATAAATCCTTCCCTTTGGACTTTAGCCGTGACATATACATCAAAAAGCTCTTTAAGTATTTATCTCAAGGTGTCTTTAAGTTTTGTCTTTGTTATCGTAAACCGAAGCCAGCTGATCTCGATAAAACCCGATTTCTCGAAAGTGTGCCAGTGTACAGTATTCCGCGTGATTTTGTCCGGCCACAGCCTGAATAGCCAATTGTACATCTTTATTCATGTCTAGGGATTGCAATCCGGTGTCATTTTCAATCCGGCCGGATCCGGCCGGATTTCCATCAATCCGGCCGGATCCGACCGGATCCGGTCGGATTGATCAAATCAGGATGATTTTTGCTTTTTACTACAATAAGTGATTTAATCAAGTCACTACTCTCATATTACGTAATACTAGCTGCGCCCAGCGGTTTCACCCGCTGTACTGTAACCTATGTGTTGTTCCAGGGTCTAAGCTATATCAAATTTCAGACCAATCGGTCCACTCATTTAGACGTAAAAGAGTAACAAACATACATCCAAACACCCATTCTTACAAACTTTCACGTTTATAATATTAGTAAGATGAAGGTAGTTAAAATCGACTTTATTACCTAACCAATGTTAAGACCGTTAAGACAAATAGATAAAAACATATTTTCATTCAGAACAATTAAAATTTAGTAGGTAGTGTAGAATTAGACGACATTCTGAATTAGTCACGTCGAATTCCTCAGTATCTGAAAACCAGGCTTTACAACCAGAGGGCCTATTGGCTAATTCTCACCCACTACGATTGATGACAACTTCAATGTACATTGTGGAGGTTTAAGCAAGTAATGTACGCAATTTTGTCTATGGATTCTAGTGTTTTACATATCGTTTGACGAGCCTTCAGTGCATCCTGCCCACCATGACATACGCCGCCGAGACATGGACGCTAACACATGAGGCTGTCTACCGCATCAAGGTAGCACAGAGAGCCATGGAGCGCGCCATGCTTGACATCAAACTTCAAGATCAAGTTCCAAACATCGAAATTAGGCGGAGAAAAAAAGTTCAAGATGCCGGAACGAGAATAATAGGACTCAAATGGAGTTGGGCAGGTCACCTGGCTAGGCGAGGTGACGACAGGTGGAGTAAGATGTTGACTGAAGTTGAAAACCAAGGACAGGCAAACGCAGTGTCGGTCGTCCAGCAGTCAGATGGATGGACGATTTGGTAAAATTGGCGGGTCGCACATGGACTAGATTGGCACAGGTCACAGGACAGGGTTGACTGGCATAACCTGAGGAAGGTCTATTCCCAGTAGTGGGATGTAGAGGGCGGTGGATGATGATGACGAAGTAGAGTAGGTAATACTTATAATTTTACGAAGCAACGAGTAACTCAGTCTTTCTAGATTTCACTTTCACAGATTTATTTATAAGTAGGTAACAATATTAATTATTATGTAGTATTTAATAGATACAATAGTTATACCTTACTCTCGGTGACGAAAGACTCGCACGCATGAATACCACACGCATTAAAAGTACCTACGCATGCAACAGCTATATTATTTTGCCACAAACTACTAGCACCGGATCCGGTCTCCGGATCCGGTATATTTGTACCGGATCCGGTAACCGTTAAATGTGCCGGATCCGGCCGGATTACCGGATCCGATTTCCGGATTGCAATCCCTATTCATGTCCAGCTTTGGTCAGCGACGACCTCGGATTATGCTAATCTTTGTGTGTTCTAAACCGAAATACTTGACCGTCTATTGACTTAATTTAACTCGTATGCGTCTTGTGGAGGTAACTGGAATTTGACATGTGTTTGAGAAGAAATACGTAATTAATTATATTTACTTTGTTTAATTGATGTGCCATATCCGTGTGAACTCATGTTCATACGGATGTAGATCATTTTAAAAATCATCGTAAAGCTCCACACATCAAACACACATCCAACATCAAACATCACCACACATTAAACATTTCTTTACATGTTACTTTACTTCACCTAAATTATTCCCTAGTTTCAGTGCAGAATATTTCTTTTTACATTTAAAGAAAATTGTTAAACTCGTATTGAAACACGTGCGAGAATAGAATTAAAAATACGAATATAGTGTTTAACATTTTGGTCAATGTAATAATTGGAATTCTGGTACAGATTGTCCACGACCAATCACAGATCATGTCCTCAGGATATTATGTATTAAACTCAATTTAACAGTTATGTAACCTGTATTACCACTTAGTATACGTGCACCATATCACCTGCAAACATGTTTATTATTCCACGTTTTCATTTCGAACTTTATTTGGTACGTTCACTACACCAAGTGGGACACCGGCATCGTTTCCACTCGTCTACGTGCCGTCTCCACCGTCTGCATCATCAATGTTTGTATCGTTCTTATTGTTAGGCAACTAAAGTTTATTATTCACTGAATTGTCAGTGATTGATTCGTATGCTTCTAACACGTCGACAGTTCTACCATCATTGTTAAAATGAGTCTTATTGTTGGTTTATTAAGGAGTATTATTGTTTGTTTTAGTTTCGTCAATCGTCAGTGATGGATTTGCATTCGTCCACCTACGTCGGGGAAAGTTGAAGATAATGTTTGTTAGCTAAGTGGCTAGGCCTAGCCACTGATCGCGTAACATCACCAAATGACAGATGACACTCTCATTTTCTATTGACACAGACAATTTTGGATCGTAACCTTCGCGTGGCGTTGCACAAGGTGCAATGTTTTATAAATATTATACGAGTTGAATTTTTATGTTTGCATAAGCGGTTATGTAATTTGATTGGACCATAGATTTAACTTTACAAGTATTGCAACAAGCTAACGACATTATGGACCTCAGCTGGTATCATATACAAGTCACATAATCTATCTAAAGGTGGCGAAAAGGTGTCGTTATTTTATGGGGGTCAATATAGCTAACAGTAAGTAAACAAGTTGTGTAAAACGAATTTTATTATTAGAGAAAAATCGGCAAATGCTAACCGATCAGCTGATTCATTTTATTTCACTTAAATCTATTTCTTGAATATTATGTATCTTTATGTCTCTATGTTACTAATTGAGTTGAATAAATTGACTATCAAAGATTGTGTTACACATACGCACTTATTTCTTACTTGTAACTTTTTAAAATTTTACAACCACGGAGGAGGTTAACAAGTCGACGTGTATATTGTATTTTTGTTTTTTAGACAAAAGCTTTTGAATGTTACTCGAATTACATAATTTTCTCAGATTTTAAACAATGATCACTAATTCAAAGTGCGTCTCTAGTTTTGAACCCAAGGCCGTTCCTTCACTCGTGGTGAAACTTTGTGGCATTCATCCTAAACGCTCCTAATGATCCTAAACAAGCTTAAATGACAAGCAGGTCTATTGCCTAATTCAGTAACCACAACTACAAACTACCAAGTCAACTTTCAAAGTTGTTTGATAGATAGATAGATAACACTTTATTGAAACACAAAAAATATACAAAAAAGAACTAAAACAATATAAAAAAGTAAGTGTTACAATTGGCGGTGTTATCGCTAATAACGATCTATTCCAGACAACCATGCAGGGAGAGGAGAAAAAAATTAACATGGGTTGGTGGTGTGATGCAAATTAACAAAGAACTTGGTTTTTAATACCACAAACGATTGACATAGACATATGACTAGACTCTAGACTTCTGGGTCTCTGGGTCTGGTCTGGGTTTAGTTTTATTCGACGAAAAGTTTATAATATGCAAGTATTTGACATACAGAAGGCGGCACAGGTCAGGCCCAGATTAAGCGAAACCGACAAAAGGCATAGGGCAAGCTGAGGTAAAGGTTCTTAATGTCTAAGGCTTTAATTTAATTTGGATTAGGAGTTCGATTATTGCTTAAGATGAAAATAGTAGCTAATCTAAATAAAACGAAAGACTGACTGATCTATCGACGCACAGCTCAAACCGTCGAACGGATTAAATTGAAAATTTGGAATATAGGTAGGTTTTATGATGTAGACCATCGCTAAGAAAGGATATCTCCACGCAAGCAAAGCCGCGATCATAAGCTAGTATCTCTATAAAAGCTCCTAAGTAACCTAAATGACAATAAGTTACCGAACTGTTTTATAATCAGGTGTAACGGAAACCACCGCGCTAATGGTAAATGGTAGTCATGCGAGTGGATCCACGCATGGTCACTCATTAGGAAGAACGATTGAATAACAGTAACTGTTTGCACCTATCGTACCGTGGAAAGCATTACTATACCTCTTCGCTTCAGTTCTAGCACGGTAAAGAGATATACAGTAATTTGACTCCCTAGAAGCGGTTGAACTCAAGGTCGCGCGAGTTTGCAACGCGGTCGACAGGGATCGGCAAGAAGCGAGGTGCCGAATAGACATTTTTATTTTTTATGCAGTAAGCTTCCGAATAATGGTTGTGAATTAGTAAAAATATCACAAAGTATTTAATTATTTTTGATAACTTGAGTAATTCACAATAATAACGCCTATTCGCCACCTCGCTGCCTACCGAACCCTACCCACATCGTTGCAAACTCGCGCGACCTTAAGTTCAACTAGGGAGGGAACTCTAACTAACTTCTAGGGAGTCAAATTACTATATCTCTTTACCGTGGTTCTAGGTTTTTTTATAGCATACTAAACAAGCCGTAGAACCGATAACCGATGGGGTAGACGTGTTCTAGAGTGGAGACCGCGTCTTGGCAAACGTAGTGCAGGGCGTCCTTGGTCGAGATGGGGCGATGATATCTGAAGGGTCGCTGGCAGCGGTTGGAGGAGAAAGAAGGAGGACCGAGTTGAGTGGCGTGCCATGGGAGGCCTACGTTCAGCAGTGGACGAACGTAGGCTGATGATGATGATGATGAAACAAGCGTTTGACCGCAATCTCACCTGTTGGTCTCAAGTGATATTCGTCTCGAATTTTAAAAGGTTTTAAAAGGCTTGTCTTTGAAATATGTTAATTTGTGTTTCTATACCGTGTGTTTCTTTTTTGATGTTATCCTTGGGATTTATCCCGCCTTCTAGGTTTAGTCTGCTGCCATCTAGGCCGCATCGTCGCTTAACATCACGTGAGAACGTGATCAAAGGCTAACCTACAATGAATAAAAAATACTGAACTAATGGAAAATACAAGAGTTGAAATACTCTCTCGCAAAGGTTAAACCTAATCATCATCATATTTAGTTGACACGAATATAGTTAAAGGCCACAAATTATCTTCTCAAGCTATAGGTCTTTCATAACCGTTTAAAGGGTAATTATGATTATGATAACTTGTTTTATGTTTTTGCAATGCAATTAACGCGGTGGGTCACTGCAACGGTGTTAATAGGCGCAAGCGCAGGCGCTGACATTTAATGGACTAACTGACTGTAATAATAATATAGTCAGATTCCATGCTTCAGCGAAATTACGGGAAAGAGATTCAACAACTAATAATATCATCCTCAACTAAGTTTTGCTCGGTCGTCAGAGAAGCAATGGATAGGCACCGATGGCGGCAAACCAAAAGTCGTATCACTGCACCAGCATCTTCGGCTGGCTCGGATGAAAAAGCCACATGGATGGGTAACCACTAGGCGACCCCCGCTGCCAACACACACATACAAAGCACTCATTCCCAATCCGGCTTGTTTATTAAAACTAGTTGTGACACTAACGCGTCATTCTGCAAACGACCGCAACAGGGAAAGTCGTGAGCAGAAATTGGCCAATTGTAGCGTTTTATGGTGCAAAACGCGATGAGAAAACATTTAATTTACAAGAGGATCATGTTACTTTTCATATTTAACCATAATTTTGTCGAAATATCAACTAAAAATACAAAAAATAAGCAAAATACTAAAAATTACTATGTGTTGCCACTAAATCATTTAAGAATTAACTTGGGGTAAATTTTACGTATGAGTAGTTATATAATATTATAAACGTCTATTTTACGCCCGTTATTGTAATACTAAAAACCAGTATTCATATTATTATACACATTTAAACAAAAAAACTCACATTCCTAATTATTACATGTATAAATAACCAGCCTGGATATCTCAAAATCTATATAAATATATCTGATACTATATAAATATATCTGAGAGTAGGTACTAGGTTATTATAACAAATCAAAACATAAAGTGAAACCGCGGGTCGGCCAGTCCCAAACACTATCCACCCTATGTTCAAAAAGGAAAACGAGACAACCAATCTAGCGATTTTCACAAAAACGATTTCAAAACAATCATAGCGTAGGTCCCTGATACTAAAAAACGTTCAATAATATCATATTTTTCCCAAAAACTGCCTTTGCAAAATTCTTCAATTTAGTATTAAAAATTAAATACATTACATTTTTCTTACAAGTTTTTCTATTAGGTACATACCTTCTTGAATTTTTTTCTAATTTTCTTTAGACTTTTTTTTTAATTGAATATTTTATTACAAATTAATATTTATTACTCTCAAAAAAAGGTAATTTAAAGTTATACAATGGCCACACTGGAACAAAAATCAAGTTGGGACATGTCGAGACAAATAAAATATCGATATCGACTTTTTAGTAGAAATCTTATCGAAATCTAAAACTTAAAGTTAATAGTGTAGGGACATTGTATGGTATGAAAGGCTCAAAAATGCTTGCACTTTTTTTGTTAAAACGTTACTTTTTGTACTTGATAAGGTCACTTGTACTCGTTGTTTTAATAATTATTATTATAATCCCAAGCTTTACCAATGCCCATAAACTCAATTTCCTATGAAGAAAATGAATTTATCTATAAAAATATCGGATGGTTAACACATGAACAAGTGGTAACTGCGAACTATCAATATGATATAAAATATTAGGTAGGTTCGAAACAGAAATTTCATGTAAGTACCTACCTACAGCACTGTAAAATAATACAAGTGAATTAATTAAAAAATTAAAAAAAACCCCGCCCCAAACGTAATACACAATTCACCATTTTTAATGGCGGCCATCTTGGATTTTAAATTTTATGTAGTAGGCTGTATTTTACTTATTAAGCCCTTTCATTTAGTATCCATATTGAGGGAGTTGTGAAAGAAAAAAGTAATCCGCCATTTTGTAGCGGCGGCCATCTTGGACCGATTTCCACCAAACACACACACACACAGACAGACAGACACATCAAACTTATAACACCTCGTCGTTTTTGCGTTGGGGGTTAAAATGGGGAAGTCAATACTAACGTGACATGGCAACATAATTTTCAGGCTAGCCAACGTAAAGGCTAGAGGTAAAATAACTGTGAATGATCTTTAGTGCACATTATTATTATTATTTATTATTGGGGGACCTCAAAAGGACTTTAAGCCGCTTCGACCATTTCTGATCTTTTGTGGCAGTCCAGTTGAGTTACAATTCACTGCTTAGACCCGTGGCCTCTAGAAATTTCCAGATGTTTCGGGGAGTGACTCGTTGTATCTCCTCCGGGGGCATGATGTGTCGCCCCAGGTGGATACTTCTGTTGAACATGAGTGGGCCGCAGTCGCATAGTATGTGCACATGCAGACTGTTTCTGTGTGTGTATTATATTCGTGTGCGTGTATTTATGGTAGTGTTGGATAATTTTGACGTAAGCGTTCGTAGCGACATTATTGAAAATTCATTAGTGTGGAGTGTGGAAACGTTATATTAGTGTGAGTTGCCTCTCCCCCCGCCAGAGATGCCAGCATTTTTCACATAGAAATTAGTCCGCGTATCTTCTCCCTAGGCTAAGAACTCGTTGCGTTTTTTGAGATTTTTTTTCTTTCGAAATTGATTCTCTTGCTGTTTTTCAATATACCTATACCTAACACTGATAACACTTTTATGTGTAAAAAGCAGCTGAAATGTTGTATTGAGATAGCTTAGACCCTGGAATAAAATATAGGCTACATAAGTACTGCGGGTAAAACCGCTGGGCGCAGGTAGTACAACATAAATTTTAATAACAAGATACGCGTTTATTTGGTTCACTAGTTCAGCCAAATATTTTTTTAACTGATTAAACCTAATATAAGATTACGAAAAATACCTAATTATACCTACCTCTTATAACCTTCCGTCATAATATGCAATAATATTTTGACCAAAGTATCGATAGTGAGTATCGATAATTTCAAGCACTACCGTTGTTAACATAAAATGTGCGTCATCTAGTGCACATGCAAGCGGTTTCTGTGTGTGTATTATGTTCGTGTGCGTGTATTTATGGTAGTGTTGGATAATTTTGACGTAAGCGTTCGTAGCGACATGACTGAAAATTCATTAGTGTGGAATCGTTGTATTAGTGTGCGTTGCCTCTCCCCCCGCCAGAATGCCAGCATTTTTCACATAGAAATAAGTCCGCGTATCTTCTCCCTAGGCTAAGAACTCGTTGTCGGCTGGTGATGACCACGATCCTCAGTCATAAGGGAGCGACTTCAGAGAGAGAGAATATCTCAGGATGAGGCGCAGTTAACTGTAATTTTGTATTTCAAAACACTGGGTGGCACTTGGTCTGATAAGGACAATCATGATGCAAAAAGGATTTTTTTATTGGGCACCTGATTTGGTCGTCTTGTCATCTATAATAATAAATTAATTGACTCTGTATTAAAGATTCTGCTTGACAAGAACATCGCATTCCTCTTCTCCACAACTTCTGATTTGTAGCGCGATGTACAAAAACAAGGAAATATTGTACCGAAGCCAATGGAAGAGTTGTCTCGGGCAAGCAGGAGTCACGATTCATGGTTCTCCACTTTGGGGGGCGTGTTTAATAACTATTTATCGAACAATCTAAGGGCCTTGTTCACGTGAACAAGGCCCTTAGATGATAGAACGCGGGCGCGGGCGCGAAATATGAAACATATGACGTGCTATGAAGGTGTTCACGTACAACGCACGTGCGGTGTGAGCAAAGTCTGTCGCGCCCGCGCCCGCGCCCGCGTGTTATAGCGTGAACAAGCACTAAATCTCTTCACTCTTAAAACATAGAGCTCGGTCATTTTTCTCATGAGGTCAAAAGTGTGCTGCCAATTTTGAGATTATTACGTAGGTACATCAGAAAATTTCTAAGGTATTCAGGTCACGAAAACGGTTTGAATCGGAATTTTGAAACGGTTTGAGCTAAAATAGAAGCCAATTTTAAAATTGAAATTGAATTGAAGAATAGAAATTGGAATTGCGATAAGACCGTCAATTTTAACCTAGCGTTTATACTATTATTTAGCTGACTTTGTAAGTTTTTGTGAAACATTTAGTTTGGAAAATAGTGTTATTTTATATACTATTCTTGCTTCATTTTGGTTTTTAGTGCAAGGTGTCTGATTCTATTAGAATAGCAATATACAGTAGATTATGTACTCGTATGTATTTTGCAGATCTGTTGCAACTGACGTTCCAACATCATTGAAACATTGGATTCTCAATGATAAATGTAATGCCTTTCGAATTTTTGGTTACTATTTGTAACCGACCAAAAAAGGAAGAGGTTTCTCAATAATTCGACCGCATTTATTTTTTGAACTCAATACTCTGAACTGTTGGAGTCATAGAGAGACCTATTTGAATATAAAGTTAATAATTTGAAATTAAAATTTTATTATGTAAAATATCCTTAAAAGTTGATAAAATTTACTAGTTGAGGTACCTAATTATGTTTGATAATTAACTAATTAAAATAAATGGCAACTTTCTCTTCTAGAAAAAAAAAATTCTCTCAAAGTTAATAATATAATTATTTACAATATTATCTCAGATACGCAAATTGTACGCATAATTTTAACGGGACATATTATGTGTCCGCAAAAAATACACGTTTTTACTCTTTTAATCTCGTAAAAGTTTTTAGGTCGGGCCGTTATTTCGTTTATAACTAGTTTCGTATGATTGTGATTGTTCTCATAATACATCATCATCATCATCAGTCCGTACTCATCCACTGCTGGACATATGTAGGTCTAATACGCGCCACTGAGCCCGGTCCTCTGCTCTTCTCATCCAGTCTCTGCCAGCCATCTTCTTCAGGTCGTCACTCCACCTGGTCGCAGGGCGTCCTACACTACGTTTACCTAGGCGTGGTCTCTCATAATACAAGCTTTGGCAATACCTCATCAGCTACGTTCACGGAGAATAGAATAGAAGATAGAGGATGCACAAGACCGACCGTGGCAAAAGATAAGATTGTTGATAAAATATTACATGTATTAAATTGGTATCAAAGATGCTGAAATGAAAAAAAAACTTCTAGATTGATGGGCTGGTCACATTTGCAGCAGAACCGATAACCGATGGGGTAAACGTGTTCTAGAGTGGAGACCGCGTCTCCGCAAACTTAGCGTAGTATAGGGGTTCCTTGGGCGAGATGGGGCGATGATATCCGGAGGGTCGCTGGGAGCGGGAGGCTTGGAAGATAAAGACCTATGTCCAAAAGTGGACGAACATAGACTGATGACGATGACTTCTACATCAATTATAATATCTATTGTTTTGGCTTTTAAATATACATGTGCATAATTATTTTAATAGTTATTTGGAAACCGGTTTATCTGGTTATGTTTTAATTGATTTTAATTGACTTTCACCGAATAAAGAATAATTGAATTTAATTATTCGCTGTTGGGTATTCTCCCTTATTTATTTATTTACCTATATCCATATTACATACGTTTAACTGTCATCAATTAAGTTCAGCAAAAAGTTATGAACTAAATTAGGTAACATTTATCTCGTCAAAGGCCCTAGTAGGTAAATCATGTAACATAAAAGTGCATGAGAATATGCCGGCCTATTCATAGTTGTGTACAGGATGAAAGTACAAGGAATCCTGTCAGACCAGTAAAGCAGGAAGGCAATGCCGCTACTCCTTTGGAATCAAATCAATGCAATAATCAACTTTAAAATGATAGTGATAATGTTGCAATTGCAATGTCAGACTTTGAGAAATGGAAGTTTGTATGAGAGATAATATGTAGTAAAAATAATAAACTGTAAAAGAAGCTGTAATGTTTATTGGTAAAAGGGTTTTTATGATCGATTGGCAGCCGCAAGACTCAAGTCTTTAAGATATAAACGATTTGATGATGAAAGTTGTGAAGAAAGTGATGAGTGTGAAGATGTTAACCCTGCATTTTTAAATAGCTCAGGAAGGGGCGTCCGAAAAAGGTTTTGGATGAACTGTGTGGAAGAAGATATACGTACCTGCCTACTAGAGGAATGAATAATAAAAAAGGTGGGTGAAAGAGTGGAAAGGAAGAGGAAGACGTGTTGTGTCGACCCTACATAATGTGGGATAGGGCAGGAAGATGAATTTAGTAGTATTTTGTCTTCAAAAGTGCCACTTTAAATTTGCCATCTTAATCTAATATAAAATTTTGGTTAGATGCAAGATGCAACTCATGCAACGTCCCAGACAAAGCTGTCAAAATTTGAAATTAAGTAGCGGTAGTTTGTCTGGTGATTTCCAACCATACCATTAGCACCGTTGCATGAATTTGCTGTTTGAGTTGAGATTAAAGATGTTCATAATATTGTGACGTAATAATTGCAATTTTGTAATTGAGTTACAAGTTACAACAGATTATGTTTATCTGTAATTAGCCCAAATTTTGGGAAAGGTGTTCCAAATTTGAAGATAGTTGTTTTTGAATGTTTCTTGTTCTAATTATTATAAAAACTCAGTACAGATAAAAATCAATGTGCATTTCTATGTATTACGTGTATAAGGGTTTTGTAGAGTGACGTTCGACTTGAAATTGATGAGGACATCGGTATATCACAGTTCTTTTCTAATAGTATACTGACTCAGCTAGGGTAATTTCTAAGCATATATTGAGACTTCATAAGTCGCGATTCTGCGCGAGCGATGATGTAGAGATGGTGAGATGAGGGTTTTGTAAAGAGCTTCTATAATGTACTGCTATAAATTGTAGTCTTTAAATGTATGCTGTTCCTTTAAAGACAATGAACAAAATGTAGATAGTTTATAAAAAAAAATATCTAAATGTCCAAAGTGCAGAAATTTAGGTCGATAGTGACTTTCCCTGACCAAATTAATTCCGTTCGCGAACGATGTTTGCTTTGTGGAATCATTTACTGCTATTCCAATTGGATGGTACAGTTAGTTTGATATTCATTGGAATTGTAAGCTTGCACCTTACTTTCAAGGAAGTCAATGAGAATTAGAAGATATACGTGAAAGGAATGACCAGTTAATAAGGTGTTTAATTAAAAGTCTTATCGGAACTAACACATTTTTGTTTACAAAAATGGGACCAAATTTGAACCTCAGATTATTCTACAATAAAATATCTAAAAATCGCTAAAACCTAATCGCTAAATAATGCGATTTACTAGATTACTAGTTTAATTATAAAAGTAGTGTTATATAAAAAGTTTTACTATAATAATTGTTCTCATGTTTGTGACGTTTTTGTGTTTGTAGTTTGTAGAGAATATTTAAAAGTTATTCCTAAAACAAATAAATGATTAAATTTAAGTAAATTAAGCGAAATCTTAAATAATGTCAACATTACCTTGACCCCATTTTGAATCCAAAAGTGAGTCGCATCCAAAATATTTCCTTCCGAAACACTCGTTGCGAACTTTTCAATGGATAATGACGAGCACTGTACACATCACTGGATTAAAAAGTTTATCCGTCAAATTAGGTGACGTTTGTTTTTTTTTTTAATTAGTTCCGGTCAACACGAGTTGATAGAAAGCCATGAATTCCGGAGTTGTTTGAGCTCTCTCGAACGCGTGCGTTGACGTGATGTGGCTGCCTACGATTGCCGCGACGCCGCACCACTCTCGATATCTGGACATCGATGCTGTTTTATTGCTTCATCTTGTATGTGATGACTTTTAATCAAATAAATCATATTCGATTTTAAATCTGGGTTTTGTATTTAAAACAGCCTGGGTTCTTTTGTGAATCGCGCTTCGGCGGTCCCGTTAAAATACCCATTGTCAGGTACTCTAGATTTCAAAGTTTTTGAAAATAGTTTCAAGAATTATTGTTTGTTTACAAATTAAGAATATTGTGACAAATAACAGATCTAATACATTATTTTGAAGTTTTTAGTAATTAGCCTGGAAGTTATCTATAAAATTTTTGGATATTTTTTTTGTGTTAATATAAATGCTATTTAAGAATATAAATTTTACGCTTGTTGTGTTCTATTCAATAGTCATTGATTCATATCATTGGCTCTGCAAACAGTTATTGTTAATAACTGAATATGAAATCACGCCAAGCTTTCATCTCTTTACTGTCAGCGGTGAATAATATTCTCGAACTTGTAACTTACTTGTTTTACTTTCAAAGCATCTATCAAAAATCCTAGTACCTAGATACTAGCGCCCTCACATTCATTTCAACAATAGTAATTATTATTTATTATGTAGTATTTTATTATAGCGAATAGCGCCACCTTACGGTATGGGTGTAAACTAATTTGAGACTCATTCTTTGCGATGCGAAGCGTTCTTACCAAGGCGTTTAGGCGTATGCGTCTGCACACAGTTGGCGCACAGCGTGTTCTTGAGGTTCCATAATTTTTGATAGATGGCGCTTTCCCTTTTTACATAAATAAAATCATACAGTTTACTTCTTGTACACAATAATTATTTTAAAATATAAAAGTGTATATGTATGATGTTTTGAATTATAGTTTTTTTCACAAATATTTTGGAGAGTTTCTCCTGCATAGATAAAAATGTTGAAAAAAAGATTAAATTAAGGCAATAATAATGGATATACATTATAATTTATAATATTATGTATGAGCTGATGTTGCTCTGTATTGTGTGAAACATTAGGCACATTTTTTACATTCTTTTATTTAAAATATAATATATCCGTTAGGAAACTAATTTATAATGCGGGCGGAGCTGCGACGAACAACTATGCCTACATAATATTATATGTAGATCTTTAAAAAAATACTTCGGCAAATAGGGTTACACCGAGTGATTCGAATGATTCTGCACGTAGTGCGTAATCGAGAAATCGAGCGGAGAAAGATCGATGCTCTCCGCAAAGTCAATTCGGTAAGTTACGTAAAACTCACTCGGTTCTTACAATTTATTTGGCGTGGTTATTGGAAAATTAAGATATGAGGAAAAAATACTTTTTATTGTTACCACCTTCTGATAGTGATTTTAAAATAGAATATACTTTTATACGATGATAAGGTGGACCAAGGATGCTGCTGCTACAGTATAGTATTCAAGTCAAGGACAAAAATCTCAAGGCAGATAGACCTCACCAGCTCGGTTACTCGTTACTTGGTTGGGATTATGACTAGGGATGAAAATTACCGGAAATATTCCGAAAGTTTCCATTACTTCCATGAAACTTTCCAAATTTGACAGAAACAATTGGGAATAAACCCCAAATCAGAAATCTGATTTTTTAAATGAAAATGTTAAGTAAAGTAAAATTACTGCTGATAGGATAGTAGGCTTAGTGCCTGTCTACAATACTCAATCAAGAATTTGGACTATAAAATTAAATTTCTAACTAATATACCAAGGAAAAGAAATACGCTGTTCATTGATGAAAATATCATACCAATTACCAAAAAAACATTGTATTTTTGTTTTACTTTTTTAAATAGACTTATTCTTGTGCATATGAAAGTATATACACGTGTCTGTATGTAAAGGGTGAAACAGTGCAATGACTGATTCACAAGTAATAACCTGGCTGCTTGGTGAACTAATGTTAAAACAGAATTATATGAATTATGTTTATATAAGTCGGTATCAATGCCCTCTTTGGTTGTTTATAATCTTTATAATTGTAAGTCAAAAAAAATGATGGGTTCAGCTATCATAAGTTACCAGTATCATAGTTTTCACTTTTTCTTTGTATATTTCCATCGTCAATTAAATATTCATCGCAATTACCATCATTTATTATAGTTTTGAGATAGATAAGTATAATAACAAAACAAAAATAAACCCAGAAGGCCGTAGTAGTCAAAAAAACGCATTCAAAAATTCAGTGTTAATCTGGAAATTTTGGAAAGTTTCCTGCAATGTTTCCCTATATTTCCGGAAACATTGGAAGTATTCCTGGAAAGTTTCGGAAACATTCGGACATTTTCATCCCTAATTATGACATCACGCCACAGCGCGTCCTCACCCAAAAACTTTTGTTTTATTTTATAATACGAAAACAAATAATAATACATCTAAACAAAAGTCTGTGAATAAATAATTATATAAATAAATAAGAAAAAGTTATGTTTAATATTCAAATATATTTATTGCTTCATTATATTCTTGTAACCGTTAATCATTTAATTTAAATTTGTTACCAATTTCTGCATAATAAGTACCTATGTATTAATGATAAATATATTTGAATGTGGTTATGATTTATATATATTTTTTAAATAAGTCCATATTATTTATTATTTACTAGCTTATACTTGCGGCTTTGTTCGCGTGGACCAATCATTTCTTAGCGAAGGTCTACGTCATAAAACCCATCTATTATCTATACGTGTTCCAAATTTCTACCCAATCCGTTCAGCGGTTTGGGCTGTCGTTGATAAATCAGTCAGTCACTCTTTCCTTTTATACATTTAATATAGATAGATATCGATTTTTTTAATAACTCACATTTTGTAACGCTCTTTTTATATTAGTGGTTAAATAAAGAAATAAATAAAACGAGACGAACCTTTTGACATCGACGATCTTAAAAACGAGAACACAAATTCGATCAGTAGTTTATGAATAATTTCGAAGACAAACTCAATTTTGGATATATTGGTTAAATAATGTATTATTGACTGTGTGAATTTTGTCGTAAAATAACAATCTAGAAAGGAAATTTTAAAAAAAAAAACTTTTTTTGAGGGGTTAATAGTCGCTGAGCCTCTTCTCGCTCGCACGATATAACTAATTGTCAAATAACAATTGATAAAATTTACTTTTTAGAAATGTGTTAAATTGAAAATTTTGCTCATATTTTTCATACTATTTTTATGTTCCCAGTTTGCTACCTGTAATAACAACAATGGCATTCTCAATTATATGAAAAATATCTATCTTTAAACATGCCTCAACCATTTTATAAAGTATCAAACTGGTTATACATTAAAAAAAATGTATAAAAGTATGAGGAAAATTTTCAATTTTACACATTTCCAAAAAGTAAATTCTATCAAATGTTATTTGACAATTTCTTAAATCGTGCGAGCGAGACAGAGGTTCAGCGACTATTAGCCGCTTAAATAAATTGTCGAACCTTAAAAAAACCGTACTTGCTCGCTTGCTCTAGGTAGCAATTTATTGAATTTTATATACTAAAAGAATTTTTATTATTCATAGAGACAAATTGTAAAAGTGCGTTGTATTGATAATTAAAAATAATTATGATTTTCAACAAAACTTACGCAACTGTTACTAATTAATGAACGAATAAATGTTTATTCCAACACAAATGTTTCATTGTATCATTTGATTTTACACACTGTAGTAAAAAGGGCAGGTACCGCGCTCATAAGGCTGAAACTGACGCTGTTTTAGTACTAAAGAATAAGTAAAGCACCGGGTTGTAGACAATGCGGTGTGCCAGCCAGCACCAGGCTTTGGAACTTTGGTCGAATACCTGACGGAAATACCTGATATTATGTTATACCGGACATGTTACCGCACAGAATTTACTGCTAAAACAGTTCTTTTTTTTATTTCAGCCTGGAAAATATATACCTATAAGCTAGTATAATAATATAATTAAAACATTACAGTCACTGTTAGACAATATTTTTTGATTGACTCTGTTGTTTTTATTTTATGTTTTTAGGAATGGGGATGTTGACAAAAATTTTTTTGTCCATTATATAGATTATAATTATAAAATATTGGACACGTATTTTTTTATTTGTAATTTTGATAAAAAACGTGAGAGGTACAAAGCACTAAAGTTCCTTGATCGTGAAGTCACACCACTCAATCTAGTACATTTTTGTTTAGTGGTGTGACGTCACGCGTCTCAACACAGAATCTTATAAGCGATATATCTCACCCATTTTTTATTTTATTTGCAAGAAAAAAATATACGTATCGAATATTTTTTTAACATTTAAATTACAATATTGACCTTGTCAACATCCCAATTCAATGTAGAGTTCAATCTTCATAATATCTTAGTAGCTGCGTGATGCGCGGTGTCTACGTTTTTACAGTATGAATTTGATTTATCTGCGTACAAGCGTTGAGATAAATCTTTAATAACCAGGTACGCCAAGTTGTGTGTGATTTTAATGTAATTAATCGTTATATTTCTCGCCGGTGCTCGAGCATGATGCTCTAATTGGTTTGCAGTTTCGATGTCTGGCCGTTTGCAGTGAAAGTACTCGACTTTTGTTTCGTATACCTATAGTTGCTAATCGTTAGTGAGCCTATGTATATTTTGTGGAAATCGTTCATTTTGTGTACAAGAGTATGTTTAGTATACCATATTAGCTTTAATTAACACAAGCATTAAGTTGTTTAGCTTGGGGTTAGGTGGCGCTGTGTGAAATGTCCTAGATATTTATATTTAATATTTATTTAATTCTTGTGGTTGTAAATTTATTTTTCTATGTGGTAAAAAAATATGTGGTAACATGCATCCACATTTCAATTCTGATTTGGACTGGACTGAAGTGCAATGTTACCAGCGCAATTATAGTGGTTTTACCTGCTATAATATATGTCTATTTATGGCCTATCTATTATTCCAGGTCTAAGCTATCTCTATACTCTATACCAAATTTCAGCTCAATCGATCCACCCGTTTAGGCGTGAAAGAGTAACAAACATACATCCAGACATTCTTAAAAACTTTCACGTTTATAATATTAGTAAGAATAATTAAATACACAAATGTAAACAACAAGCCAAAAATACGCCTCCACATATAAATCAAAATGAGAACATACAATTAATTATAATACTTAAATTACATTAATAAAATGGAAGAGATGTATTTCCTATCGCCGACAAGATCATTTTAATTTCCCCCACACCCACACTAATCTAATTAAGTACCTTTCATAACACATGTTTTCACATTCAAAAATGAGCAGAAATGAATAATTCATGTAACTCGATATAACATAATGTAATACCAACAGATTATAATGATTATTAAGTAAATTGCAGTTAAATGGGCATCACACTGACCTCTTTTATTTCAGTTATACTTTACGTAAGGAAGTAAAACGGTTTAGATGTATGTAATATGAAATCAGGCTAATGTTATGCTGGTTTATTAGACGAGGAGGAACTAGCTGGGCTTGTGAGACATATTTTATTCCAATACAACCTGCGCTCTACTGTTTTTCCCGCTAAAAGTAGCATATGTGTTGGTCTAAGCTATATGCCGCGGACGAATGCTTCGGCGTACCCGCTGCCCTGGCATTATGGCGTTCCGCGGGAACACTCCTAGGTTTTTAGTGGGTATCTATCCCCGCTGCGCCCATTTTCGGGAAGATGTCTGACATACCGCCCTGCGCTTGAACTACTTTTGTAAAACAGCTCAACGCAGTGTTGTGTGAGACTTCATATTTATAATTACCTGGATTACAGTATGAGTTTAAAATTTGGCGTGACGACCGACGAACTAACTATTGTTACTTATTTTATTGGATAAAAAAAGAAAAGAATTTGTGTTGACTCACATAAAGGTACATTGTGTGTTTTTATCGATCAAGTTGATTAACTGAAGAATAATAATCGAATAAGTGATAACAACACTATAAATATATTGATTACAAATGAAAGATAATGCCAACTGACAGTGGTTTGGAGCACTTGGATTTTCTGTAGATCGGCTTGTGGCCTATCTGTGGTTAATAAAAGTGTTCTTTACTGCTGTAGTAGCTGTAGTATTGTTAGTTTGTTTTTCTCAATAAAGGCATTTGCCACGAAAAAAAAAAGAATGTAAAAAAAAAAAAATGAATTTATTCGACGCAACACCATGATATAATATATTTTCTACAGTATCCGATCGTTTATCGATGCTAATCGCTGAACGATCAATATTCAATCGACCATTTATCGACCAAAGCTGCAGTGTCAATCAGGGAATCGCATAGCACATTTTGGTTTGTGTGATAACGCCTTAACTTTTTAGATGCAGTTTCCATTATCATAAATCTTCTAAATTGTGACATTCTCCTATCCAAATAAAAAAGTGACAACATCCTATATCATGTTTGGTAAATATGGTTTAAAATAAAACGATGATATTTGAATGTCAAGGTTTAGTACTGGTTAATGAAATCTGGTTCGTAACAGACTGTTGCAATGGTAAAGGTCAGTCAGATGTTTGAGAATTGAGTATGCATTTTTATAGACTTTTTTACACAAGTTTTCTGTTCGGTTCAGGCGTACTTTTCCATAGTTCTCTTGGAATTATGAATCTAATAAGTTATTTATTATGTTTTTTTTTATCGGGTTTGGAGTAGTCTATCTTATAAATGGGGGGTATGGTTTTGCCATATTTTTTATTTATATTATTTTGTACTAGTGGACCCGCGCGCACTTCGTCGCGCTTAATAGACAATTACAAGTGTTTCCCTACTATATTGTGCATGTATTATACATATAAACTTTCCTCTTGAATCACTATATCTATTAATGAAAACCGCATCAAAATCCGTTTCGTAGTTTTAAAGATATAAGCATACAAAGGGACAGAGAGTCGCGGGAAGATTTATTTTATACTATGTAGTGATAATTAGTGATTAGCTATGACTTATGACGTAGTTCCTTGTTATTCTTTAACCCTTTCAAAACTGGCGTGCACAATTGTAGACATAAGATATAATGCAAAAAATTGCATACCTTAATCTTAATACTAAGTAAAACGGGAGTCACATAATTTGTCCACATTAAGAAAAACTAGATTTTTCCGAAAAGTTGAAGACAATTTTTTTTTATAGTCTCCTTACTATACTTTAGACACAGGGAATTTACCAATTGGGATGAAAAAAATAATTCAGGTCTGAAAGGGTTAATGTTTTTTTTTTTTTAAGTTACAGCTATTTGAAGTGCATTTGATCGCGGGAAATTAAAGGTAAAACAGAAAGTTTTTTATATGTAGTTTGGGAATTATAATGTGGTAATGGTTTAATGCTCTTTGCTACGTCACTATTGTGTATAAATGCCGTAACATAAATTGCAAAAGTTTTAGATACCTACTAGTTAATGTATTTTTATGGAATTCCGTTGTGCAATCGCCTTTACAGTAAGCTGAATTAATTATTATTTGATACCAGTTTGGTTAAAGTTATCAAGGTTAATAAAGTACAATAAAGTACACCTGGCTGACCCAAATTATTTGTGGTTGATATTGAATTTGAAGTGGTGCACCTTACACATTTTTTAAATGGATCTATTTCACAGACCTGATTATAAGAAACATTTAAATAATGTACCTACTTATGATGTTAGTTTCTCGTTCAAGTGTAAAAACTGGACCGATTGGGCTGAAATTTGGTATGGAGATGGCTTAGGCCCTTTTTAACCTTACAAAAAATGCGTTACGCATAAATATAATAAATAATAATAACTGTAATTTTTCATATTTTAATGTAATTTGATATTATTATGTCGCTCTTAAACACGGGCTAAGCCCGGGCCTTTTTATAGGCGTACACGGAGACAAAAAGTCCAACGCGCAGAGGCCCTTTTGAGCTTTTAATATAAATGTAATGGGTGACACTTATTCGATTCTGTCTGTGAGTCCATCCATAGAAAATGGGCTCAAAGGCAGTATCCGCCAAGTGACAGGACTATTGCTAATTAATGGAAACTACTTGACCTAGGCTATGGATGTGTATTCTAAATGGATGGTTAATGAGGCTTTTGCTAGGACTACGGCACCTGCCACTTCCGTCCCATTAGGAAATATATAGGCAGGTGATGATGATTATTATTATTATTTGTTATGTTTTTTATAATTAATTACGAATTTTATTATTATTGATTGTGATTTTATTATTTTGTACTATGGTGAATAACTGAAATAAATCAATTGAATTGAATAAATTCAGCGATGGCGCCGAATAAAGCGCGACAGGTGATCCACAAAAAACATGAGTGTGGTAATCTAAATATATGTATATAAAAGGAAAGAGCGACTGACTGACTGACTGATCAATCAACGCACAGCCCAAACTACTGAATGAATTCGGTTAAAATTTGGAATACAAATAGGTTTTATGACGTAGACCTCCGTTAAGAAAGGATTTTGCCACGCTGACAAAGCCGAGAGCATAAGCTTGTAAATTTATAATTTAAATTATATTACCTTGCTAACTTTATCACTTATTAATTCTCAAACAGTACAGCTCTGCTTGTCTTCCGCTTTAGTGTTTACTCTAAAAGTGAAATTGCCTTAAACTCAAAGTAACTTAGCCACCGTACATAATGATATTATGTAACTTACGTAATTTAACTATTACTTGCACAATGTAATATCATATCTACTGCCCTTTGTTCAACTATCAAGCTTATTATGTTGATATAATTGATATTGATCAATGTGATCAACCTATCAATGACCTACTTCCTACTTCGAATGTGTTTAACTAGCTACACCCTGCGGTTTTACTCATCAATTTTATTATATTTAATATATGCTGTTTCACTGCATTGATGCATTGTGGGCTCATTGAGTGCTTATTATATTGATATTATTGATATTGATCAATATTGAAATACCTATTTAACGATAGCCCACATTATGATGGGATCAGGCAGAAAAAAACTTTCAACCCCATCTTACGTGTTCGAGAGGTATCCTAAATTAATTAATTTAAAAAATATTTTTTGTACCGTTCGCTTACCCTTACTATTGCCCGTATCTGCGCAAAATTACAGCTTTTAGGACTTATAGTTTCTCCATAAAGCCGCGGACAGACGGACGGACAAAGCGAAACTACACGGCTTCCTTGTTGACTACGGAAGCCTAAAAATGGGCTTAAATATAATAGGCAATCTAACTTCGGTTATAGATAGTTTAAATTAAAAAAACATAAGCAAAAGCAATATTGATAATTATAATCTTGACAGTATTGATATAATTGACATAAAGATAAAACATATATTTGTATCATTGTTCTTTGTTAATAATAAAGACACGACAGAATCAAAAGTCTTCAATGTAGCGTTGTGCAATATTACTTTGCGATAAATGTATGTATGAAAAAAAATTTGTATGTTTAATTAGAATGGGCATGATGTATAAAATATTAATTGAATTGTTGATTCCTCAGAGATGGATGCAATTCAATTATGAATTAGTGAAACACATTTTTGCTTTATTTTTCTTTTTCCATTTTTTAATGGATATAAGTTAGGCGTAATCGTATATATCTTACTAATATTATAAACATAAAAATTTATAAGAATGTATGGATGTCTATGTACATATATTTTTGTTACTCTTTCATGCGTTAACGGGTGGACCGATTGAGCTGAAATGTGGTAAAGAGCTGTGTGTGGTATAGAGACCCTGGAATAACACAGGCTACAAGTACAGCGGGTAAAACCGCTGGGCGCAGCTAGTAAAATGTACAACACACTGATTACAAAATTAATCTAAGAATAGCAGATATTTGCATAGTATTTTATATCCGAAACATAATCAGACATCCTCGACCTTAATCCGGTCGCCGAAATGTCGGTTTATTATGTTACCATCAAACTGATCTCATAACGACTCTATACTCGTAAAACAATCTTAACTTAACGGTGGCAATTTTAGGAACTAACTTTGTAATATCGCACACCTAGCACAATACTGGCTCAACTCAAAAAGTATTTTTACAGCAATTGCAATTTTATTTATACTTGTTTAAGTTTGAAATTATAAAAAAATATTTTTTTGAGTTGGTGCTGTATTGATATGGGAGTGCGATATTTGATATTCTGATCTGTGAAGCACGAAATACTTTACGGAGCGAGTGTTAACCAACATTGACAAAAATTGTAGGGTTTTCTTTATATTATTCCTGAAATAATTATTTTTTAATAGAGAAATTGTTTTTATTTATTTATGTTTTAGATTTTATTGTATTCTGTCGGTCGTAGTCCAGTGGCGCCAACGCATGCTGAGCTATAACTTTGCAACATTGTGCGTAGTACGTAACTACCAAGGAATAAATAGGGTAGAGAATGGCTACGATGTGCTTACAAACGTGCCAGTAGTTTGTCCAAATGGACGTCTAATTAGTAGGTATAATAATAAGCGTCTAATTAGTTTTTAGACAAGTACTAATCAGAATAGAATTGAGGGCGAACATATGCTATGCCGATGCTAGTAAGGAGTAAGGGCCTAGTAGATAGTATATTATGACGATTAATGGATATACTATTTGATGTTTACTATTAATAAATAAATAACAATTTGATTTGTCTGTCTTTGTCGCTCGTTGTTTTACATTCTGTTATTTTTTTAAATGCTAAATAAACACATCTCACCTGTAGGTCAGTGCAGTGTGCAGTATTAGGTGACTACACCGATTTTGATTCAAAAATCCTATGAAGACCCATGATTTTCTTGTCGAGTCTTGGCTACACTGATATTATTATACTTATATGCGATAACGCTGTTTTGTGCAAATCTAGAGAATAAATCTTGACCATGAAATATGTCCAAAATTCGTACCTCTACAATGCTTCTGGGGGGGGGGGGGGGCTTGGCCCCCTGCCCCCCCCCCCCCTAAATCCGCCTATAAGCATAACTAAAATAACAAAACGGCACAACTCACGTCTAATATTGTCAAGAATATCACAACCACGGATCTGGACATTAACGATGTCCTTGAATCGTGTAAATTGTGTAATCTAATGGTTTAAGTAATCTGTGGTAAACACGCATGCTTGGCTGTGTTTAAATGAATTAACGATTCATGATTTCCGTGCATTATGGGCGCAGACGCAGAGTAAAGACATTTTTTATCAGACGACGTTATTATGTGTTTATTACCTTACCATTATGTCATACGTCTCTGACCTAATTTACATATCACGATTTGTAAAAAATCCATTTGTTATCATAAATTGGGAGCCATGGCAGATGGCAATGCGGGGCATCCATAATCCATACTTAGTGGCATTACAAGCCCTCGCTTATTGAAATTGAAAGTGAATTTGGTGTCTTTAGTTATAAATATGTAGGAGTAGGTACCTATTGTCTATATATTATATTTTTTAATTTAGAGTTTTTGGATTCAGCGAAACCCAAAGTTGGTCCTGTTATATTTTAATTTATTTTTCTGTGTTTCAATAAAGTGTTATCTATCTATCTAACTTTTCTAATACTATACCAAGTTTTGAGATCGATAATAGCGCACTCGCTCATCATAGTCGTATTTAAATTCTACATATATCTAATAACATACCTTATTATTCTCAAGTTCAGAATAATAATTGGAATAATTACGTTACACCTTGGGCATAAATTTTCTTAAAGACCTTTATTCTCAATTCGTAATATTCATACATTAGCCATAGTAGCTACGCATTCTACGGATACATACACTCATACTTTGCGCACGGTAAAGAGATATACAGTAATGTGACTCCCTAAAAGCGGTTAATCTCAAGGTCGCGCGAGTTCAAACTCAAAATATCAAAAATAATTAAATATTTTGTGATATTTTTACCCATTATTCGGAAGCTTACTGCATAAAAAAGTATATTCGGCACCTCGCTGTTTGCCGATCCCTGTCGACCGTGTGGCAAACTCGCGCGACTTTGAGCTCAATCGCTTCTAGGGAGAGTCAAATTACTGTATATCTCTTTACCGTGGTTTGCGGATGACCGCAGTGCGGTCAGTAGTACGGTTCGCGGATAAAACCATACGGCTAGCCGCAACCATAACCGTATCTTACGGCCGTCCGGCTAACCGCATAATACGTTACATACGTATAATGCGGTTAACTTAGAATTATTGAATTTGAATTTTATTTTAAAACAAATGTTTTGGACAATATTATTTTAGAGATTGAGCATTTTACTTAAAAATAAGCAATATGTCCATATTCGAGTATGTACATATACATATTATATTATTATATCAAATTTGAATATGTAGTTCGGAAGCTACACGCATCTTAGACAACTTATTTATAATATCTATACAAAATTATTTCGGAGTTTGGCCATTAAAGCTACAATAAATATATAAGCAGTTTGTTCGTATACGAGTACCTATTACCTATATTACATTAAATTTGAATATATTTTCCTTAAATATGCTTCATTAGTAAAACAAGATCACAACTGTAAATAAGTTTCACCGGGGGTAGACTTCCTTTGCAGGAGGTCGACTAGGTGGGTACCCCAACAGTGCCAGTTATCCTACCGCCTGAGCAGTGATGTGCAAACATTACTGTGCTTCGGTAGGAGGGCACTGTAGCTAGTGAAATTACTGGGCTGAAGAGTCTTAACATCTTATGACTCTCAAGTAAGAAGCGTTGGCGCAGTACACTGGTTAGCACTGTACTAATTATGGGCAGCGTTATCTCTTACCATCAGGAGAGCGTCTTGCTCGTCTTCTTACTTCGTTGTATAAAAAAAAAAAAGGTAAGACATCTAAATATGTATAAAAAGGAAAGAGTAACTTTGTCTGACTATGTCAATGAGCATAAGTGAGTTGAATACAAGAAATTAGCTACCTAGCTGTTTATTGTATACCAAACTTGATATTACTTTTAACAATTTTTAACCCCCGACGCAAAAACGACGGGGTGTTATAAGTTTGACGTGTCTGTCTGTCTGTCTGTCTGTCTGTCTGTCTGTGTGTGTGTGTGTGTGTGTGTGTGTGTGTGTGTGTGTGTGTATGTGTCTGTCTGTGGCATCGTAGCGCCCAATCGGATGAACGGATTTTGATTTAGTTTTTTTTGTTTGAAAGTAGAGTTAGTCGAGAGTGTTCTTAGCCATGTTTGGTGAAAATCGGTCCAAGATGGCCGCCGCTACAAAATGGCGGATTACTTTTTTCTTCCACGACCCCCTCAATATGGGTATCAAATGAAAGGGCTTAACGAGTAGAATACAGCCCACTATATAAAATTTAAAATCCAAGATGGCCGCCATCAAAAAATGGTGAATTACGTATTGCGTTGGGGGTTTTTTTAAATTTTTAATTTAATTTACTTGTATATAAAACCTGTCAAACTAAAAAAAGTGCAGTTTATGCCTTTATTATTATTATCGATTGCGCTATTCTCTTGAATTTTTATACGAATTCGAAAAGTATTACGATTATTTTGGATTTATGTTTATGTCTTTTATTGTGTAACTCGTCGTTTATGAACTGACTAGCTACTGCCAGCGGCTTTTCGCTGAAAAGCCTATTAACATTGTATTGTATTGTTTCAAGGTAGCTTCCGGTATAGCTATCCCTTCAGCTTATTTTTTCTGCTGCTTAGAGAAGAAGTGCAAGAACATATACACAATTTCGCATTTCTAGTATTAGTAGGAATTAATTAAAAAAATAGTAGAAATTTCTTACTTCTAAGTTAGAAGTCTTTCACTTAATTGTTAAAAATGCTTTTAAGATTTTTTTTTTGCTTATAAACTTGAAGTAAAGCAGGCCCTTATCTCAACAATAACTAAATTTCCATTAAAACATTATTGAAATAGGCTACAACTGAGCACATTGCAAATATTTTTAACAAAGTAATTACTACTTTTTGATGACTATCATTTGGAAAAGTAGAAAATTATCCATAACGATTGTTTGAAGATTTTCCTTATCATACGAAAACCTCCTCTATGAGAAGAACAGGCAAGAAACTGCACAGGGTTATTGTGTACTCACCAAATGAATCGCGAGAGCACGCTCCGGGAAAGAAGTTCCAATCGGAAGTAGTTAACCAATCCACATGTTGTCACCGTTCCATAGATAAGAGTTACGTGAGTCTCGAGCGCGCGCGCCGCGATCACTGCTGCGCGTCGGTGCGCGTGCGGTGCGCGACCGTGCCTCAAAAAGGTAAAGTCTGGGGCACAATGGTAGGCAGCAGACGAGCTACCTAGAGCTTATAAAGAGTTATCTATCTATACTCGTATGTCTTTTAACGAAAGAAGCCAAGCAAAATTTAGCGAAACTAAACTAAATTTAAACGATGATTACTATTATTTTTGTAAATTAATTTTATTTGTTTGTTAAAGTAAATAGATACCTATTTAATTAAGTCATCATTTACATAATATTATTAATGACTTGATGCATTTGTTGCTGAGTTCTTACGAAATTACCTTATTCAACTCAATCTAATGTTATCTTATCAATGATTTAACAAAACAAGATTAGTTTTAAGTTAACTTCTAGTTTACCAAGAAGCGTAAAGCATATTTAATATATCTAACAAGCATAGGCGGATTTAGGGGGGGGGCCAGGGGGCCAAGGCCCTCCCCAGAAGCATTGTAGAGTTACGAATTTTGCACATATTTCATGGTAAAGATTATTATTTTTTTCTCGGCGCTCGCAGCAATCTGCTCGCGCACTTATTATAATGAATGTTTAATCTTTCTAACAGCTCAGAGCGAGCTAAAAACACATTTTTCGTAGTAAAAATTGTAATATTTTTGCCCGTCCGCACCTTGCCCCCCCCCCCCCCCCCCAGAACCAAATCCTGGATCCGCCTATGCTAACAAGTATTAGTAAGAAATAAAATATCAGAAATTATGAGAAGTCTAAAATCTATAGATATTGTAACTTTAAAACGCGCGATTGTGGCGCCCCGTCTAGGGGACTTCTTTCGTGAAAAGCACTCTAGCGTAATGGACATTTGCTCCTGCTGCAGGGCTATTGGCTAATTCATAGCTACTAAGTGCGATGTCCTCTTAATGTACATTACTTGCTTAAACCTCATTAATGAGTAAAATATAATTGTGGTGTTCAATAAAGAGTTTTCTATTTTAAGGTATAATGAACTAATTAGGTATATCTACCTACTTACCCTGCCTACCTACCCTACCTACTTCTGACCTAACCTACCTACTACCTACCTATGATGACTTCTATTATAATATTCTTTAATGAACTCATTGTGGCCACAGCTTTACCATCGTTTGTTTGCGTGTTTACGACGATTGATGTAATGTTGATCGACATTGTGCCGTCGATTTGAACGTAAGTTTAAATGTATGGAGTACGGAGAATAGACCGGTTCCTCACTCACATACTGAACTGCAATGTGAAGACCATTTTTGGTAATTTTTGCATATTTCGCTCACTTTTGGAATATTTCGCTTACTATTGGCATAATTCAAAATCAACTATAATTCGTAAGTAGACTGACTACTTAAGAATTATGAAATAATATAAATTCAAATAATTTAGTTTTTGAGAATGTCTCTAGGTAAAGCTCTACCATTTAAATAAATTATTTTTAAAAGTGGCTAAACAATAAAACCAAGTTAAGTGTGGTTTGCGCAAGATGACAAGGGCAATTGGCGTGACCCATTAAAAATGCGTTACGCATCATCACCCTGTGCCGGGGGTCGGTTTGTTTGGAATCCCCGCTGAAGATAGGGCCCAGCGGGGATACCCACTAAAATACTGGAGGTGTTCTTGCGGGACGCCATAATGCCGGGGCAGCGGGTTCGCGGAAGGACTCGTACGCGGCAAATAGTTTAGACGCTGAATAACACATAGGCAAATTCAGCAGGTAAAACCACTGGCGTTGCTAGTTTTAAAATAAATAAACAAAGCGATCATAAGGAAGGACTAAGCCCGTTCCGCGTAGAAACGGTTATCTCTACAAATAAACTTTCGCTGCAACCGAAGCGCAGATACAATCTGCTTTACGTACGCATTCTGTACGCACATGATCAAGATCGCTGCCAGCTGAGTTATTGCGCTTTCTATTCGGTGTTGCCATACGCGCGTCTCAATTTTGCACCAATTTCATCTATAAATTAATTGTCAAAGACCGAAATGTATCCGACTGTCATGTAACTGTATATCTGTATACATACATTGCCAAGAAGGAAATAATCACGTTTAATCTAGCGACCTCTAAGTTCGAAGGCAAAAAGGTATACTTTAAAGGTGTCTAAGGGTTTTGTTACAGCAATATGTAACACTATTGCATAAATAAATGTACTCGTATACTAGTAGAACAATAGAATAGAAAACTCTTTATTGAAACACTACAAATATCCAGAAAACTTAAAACTATAACACGAAATCACATAATCAATAATCATCATGATTGCTTCCAAAAAAATTCAAAAACTATGCGAGATTTCTCCATTCTGGCAACACAATTCCTCTACGTAAATACAATACAGGAAACTGAAAACTAATACATTAATTTTATGGTGCAGTCAACTCGGTGGGTGTCGCTATAAGGCTGTATCATTCACTCGATTAATGCCACTTCCTAGGCTTCGCTGTAATATCATATCTCTCTGAGATCTACGTTATTTCTAATCGCATTAAGTATTATGAACACTTTCAATGGTTAACGTGCTTGGAAAATTATGTTTTAACTAGAATGTTCTAAGGACTGCCCACTATATTCATAATGAAAATAATATAAGCATTCCTCATAATATTATTTTCATACGCTCCCCCAGTCACGGCACAGATACCGACATTTTTTTCCACACAGTTCATCCAATCTTGTGTCACGGATAGAGGATTCCCTGGACGAAGTCTCCGATTGGGGAAACCGCAATCTTGTCCGTTTTAACGCCTCTAAGACACAAGTATGTGCCTTCACCACGAAAAAAATCCCTTTTGTCACGGCTCCGCGTTTTCAGGGCATTCCCCTTACTATCTCTAAGAGTCTGGGAATTTTGGGTGTCGAGATCTCTAGCGAGGTCCAATTTAGGAGTCACCTTGAGGCCAAATCCAAACTAGCATCGAAAAAACTTGGTGTGCTAAACCGGGCGAGGCGATACTTCACGTCGCGTCAAAGACTTTTGCTTTATAAAGCACAGGTCAGACCCCACGTGGAATATTGTTCTCACCTATGGAATGGCGCACCAAAGTATTTGCTATAGCCTCTTGACTCCTTACAGCGAAGAGCCGTTAGAATTGTCGAAGATCCCAAACATTCTAGTCGCCTTGATCCTCTTAGTCTCCGTAGAGACGTAGGGTCACTCTGTATTTTCTATAGACTCTACAATGGGGAGTGTTCCGACGAGCTGTTTAATTTAATACCGGCGTCGCAATTTTATCATCGCACATCACGCATCCGCGCAAAGGCCCATCTCCACATCTTGCAGACCTGGAGTTCGCATACAGTGCGGTTTTCGAACTCGTTTATACCGCGTACATGCAAGATGTGGAATGACCTCTCACGAAGGGTCTTCCCAGAGTCCTTTAACCTTGATGCATTTAAGAAGGGTATATACAAATTCTTAAAGGGCCGGCAACGCTCTGATAGCACCTCTAGTGTTGGAAGGGTCAATAGGCGGCGGTGCGTATATGGAAACCCTTCCTCTATTCAGCACCAGTATGGATCTGGGATGCGGGAGCTTTTAAACGACAAAACATGCAGTTTGAGAGTTTAAATGCTACCCTACTTTTAGTTCTGACATGCGGGACGGTTTACGTACGCAATATTACCATTATAGATTGGAAATCCTTCCAGTATTCAGCACTCAAGTATTTTTGATCTGCAGAAACTTTTGATATTGAATGTTTTTAGTGTTTGTTTGCTACTATTCTTATAGTTCTGAATACTGAATGAGACGGCATTGTTAAGGAAATGTAATAAAAAAATACGACAATAATATAATTATTCTATAAACTTTTGTTTTTATTATTGATACTAAATATGGAATAATCATATATCTAGTACAGATCTTGCAATGTAATTTTTAACTAGTTTTGACTCAGTTTGACTTTCACACTCATATTTGGGGTATAGGTTATTATGGTACCACAGAGTAGAGTTGATCAGATGATGACGGTAGTTATTGGTGAGTGGGTATTAGGTGAGTAGTTGACTTGGACCCGCGCGCACTTCGTGGCGCATAAAACAGTCTACAAATACTACCTACATGTAGTCATTCATTTATTTCTAAAATTAAATTATATTGAAATGTATTGAATAAAATAAAAATGCAGCAGCTAGGTATAACTAAGGAAATAAATGAATGACTAAAGGTAGGTAGTATTTGTTGACTGTTTTACCGATATATATACAGATATCAGAGTAGGTAAGAATCCAGAGTCAAGAGTAAGAGTCAGAGTTAGAATCCAGAGTCAAGATTAAGAGTCAAGAGTAAGAGTCAGAGTTAGAATCCAGAGTCAAGATTAAGAGTCAAGAGTAAGAGTCAAGAGTAAGAGTCAAGAGTAAGAGTCAAGAGTAAGAGTCAAGAGTAAGAGTCAAGAGTAAGAGTCAAGAGTAAGAGTCAAGAGTAAGAGTCAAGAGTAAGAGTAAGAGTCAAGAGTCAAGAGTAAGAGTCAAGAGTAAGCGTCAAGAGTAGGAGTCAAGAGTAAGAGTCAAGAGTACGAGTTAAAAGTAAGAGTCAAGAGTAAGAGTCAAGAGTAAGAGTCAAGAGTAAGAGTAAGAGTCAAGAGTAAGAGTCAAGAGTCAAGAGTAAGAGTCAAGAGTAAGGGTCAAGAGTAAGAGTCAAGAGTAAGAGTCAAGAGTAAGGGTCAAGAGTAAGAGTCAAGAGTAAGAGTAAGAGTCAAGAGTAAGAGTCAAGAGTAAGAGTCAAGAGTAAGCGTCAAGAGTAAGAGTCAAGAGTAAGAGTCAAGAGTAAGCGTCAAGAGTAAGAGTCTAGAGTCAGAGTCTCGACTCTTACTCTCGACTCTTACTCTTGACTCTTACTCTTGACTCTAGTCTAGAGTAAGAGTAACAGTATTAAAAATAAGGGTAAAGTAAATCGTTTTTATTTTAGAAATAAATAAATGACTAAAGGTAGGTAGTATTTGTAGACGGTTTTATGCGCTACGAAGTGCGCGCGGGTCCACTAGTTATACATAAACTTTCCTCTTGAATCACTGTCTACAGTACTATACAGACATGCGTTATCATCAAACAGATTTAAATATTACTCTGAAAACAATCCCCGAGTTCAGATCGATCGATCTGAATAGCGGAAGGGATTAAAGTCGCAATTAGAGAATGAATGCACGTAAAGGCTCCCGCAGCTCAGATCGGTCGCGGTGCTGAATAGCGGAAGGGATTAAAGTCGCATTTTGAGAATTCACGTATGGAAAGGCTCCCGCATCTCAGTTCGGTCGCGGTGCTGAATAGAGGTAGGGTTTCAATATACGCGGCGGCGGTAACCGCTCAACATCAGGCGGGCCGTCTGCTTGTTTGCCGCTCAATTTATATATAAAAAAAAAACTTTCAAGAAGTGCCTTTTCATTTCCACTAATTACTTCGCACTAATTACGTACCTTTATTGATTGCTTTTTGTCACTTGTATATTTCTTTATGACTATTAAATAGTTCTGAACTTCATAATTGCAAAATCCTCGGGGGCTCTGTAATATATAAATTACGGGCAGCGTTATCTCTTACTATAAGGAGAGCGTTTTGCTCTACTTCTTACTTCTTAAAATCTATAAAATCTTACAAGTCAACTCATGCATCTAAATCAGTCTCAAATGTACACTTGTGTAGGTATTTGCGATTGACACACAGATCCCTAATTTAATGCATCTGTGTTAATATGCAGTCTGACAGTCTAAAATCACGTATGATCACATTAACTCTTGATGTATTCCACGAAATACATCAAATATGCAAAAATTTGCAAATGCACTTTGTAAACTACTCAAACAGTCAAAACGCAAACTAAGGCTGGTAATAAAACGCAGCTCTCCTTAAGAGCTTCGTCCAAGCTTGCACGATATTGACGCCAAATTCCGCGAATCACCTATACAATATTATGTAATTCGTAGAATTTACTTTTTGAAAATGTTTTTAGGCTCTAGATAATATTTTTAAAAGTACCCGATAATAATTTAAAAGTTTGATACCTAATTTGAAAAATGCCAAAGGATTTCCAATATACAATTTTTTAAAAGAAAAACTTTGTTGTTTTATGATAGAAACATGGAAATATTTAAAAACATAAGAAAATAACCGCCGAAGCCCTTTAAAAACACAACCTTTGGCAGGAAATATTGCCACCTGGTAGTACTTTCTTTGCAGGAGAGATAAAGGGTGATTGGGGGTAGGCACTGTTCCAACATTCTAGCCTAGCTTTTGGGAGCTTTCAAGACTGAGCCAATATAGCAGGAACTGGGACTGGCAACCTTTTCACAACTTTCTAGCAACTAGCTAACTCTTTCATAAATTTCTTCTAACTCTTTCATAAATCAATGATCACTGCCGAACTTAATTGGTGCAGCTTGCCAATTTAAAACCTGGTCAATGTATCCATTATTGCTTGTGGTATATAAAAACAGCCAGAAAGTTTTATTATATTGGTGCCAGAAAGTATTATAGAATAGAATAGAATAGAATAGAAAACTCTTTATTGTTCACACAAATACAACAATATAAACTTAGAACTAAGATTACAAAGAAAGAAGTGTTACAATTGGCGGTCTTATCGCTAATAGCGATCTCTTCCAGACAACCAAGCAGGGAAAGGAAATACATAAAATAGAGCGACGGTGGTTATAAAGATATATAAGGAGACATAAGTACATATTTTTTTATCGTGTGCTATAGATTCGTGTGAATCTTCTTCGCTGTACCTACTCAAATTGATACACTTTCAACACATAAAGTGCAATTTATATTCGACAATAATTTTAGTATTTGATACAACTTGAATTACAAGATTTGTTTTATGTCCTTTTGCATCATGTTTTAAAAATTACAATTATTTATTCATACAAAAATGCCGAAATTTTAACTTCCGTAATCGTATTATTATGGATTCTCAAAATGGTATATAATTTTGCTCTTTATCGCGGGAGAGCTTTCGGGTGCAGGCTTCTTTGAGCTTGTTAATAAATGCCACTATTGAAGTCTGTCTCTGAATTTATAAAAAAAAATGGGCCCAAATTAAGCAAGTTGACAATACTTTTGTAAATTAATGGAAACTTCTAGAACTACGTGTGCTTTCAAAATGGATGATAAAAGAGGTTATTGCTAGAGACTACGGCACCTACCATTTCAGTCCTTCAGCCTCATAAAAAGAAAAACTCGTTGGGGAATATATATAATATAGGCTGGCGATATATAGGTTAAGGGTATAACCCTTCTGCATGTTATTTCGCTACGTCGCAAAATTTCCCTTTCTCAAAATGTCCCTCGTTCGCAAATGGTCCCTTTCGCATAATGTCCCTTTCGCAAATGGTCCCTTTCGCATAATGTCCCTTTCGCAAATGGTCCCTTTCGCAAAATGTCCCTTTCGCAAATGGTCCTTTTGTCCTGCGCAGATCTCATCCAGCTTTTTCCTGCAATATTAATACTGTGGACCCTTACTTATACCGGAATAATAACTCTTGAGGCACAACCGTAAATTTTGATCCAATTGCAGCAGAAATAATGTTAACAACAAAAAAATGTTAATTCTCATCTCCCATTACGCGTAATAACTCTAGTATCAAGATAACAATGGATGTAATAAGATTACGAGTTTTGGAAGAAAGTCTAATGAGTGTTATTATTTTCAGGTACGGTTTTTGATAACGAGATTACAAATTGGTGAGCCGAGTTACGTAAGTTTTTTTGAAGCATTACCACAGTCTACATACACAGTCTGCTCGTCAACACAATTTTCTTCTTTGGGTGCCATCTTCTACCGAATGTTGGTGACTATCATGGCAATTGTAACCCTCGACACAGTAGCTTTAAGTAGGTAACGCTTGTTTTTGCATTACCGTTGGCACAGATTTTTAAGATGTTCTTCTTCTTTCTGGACTTTACCCTGTATCTTTCTTTAGTCTTGACAGTGAGACGGGAGTTGCTAGTCTTATGTCAATGTTTTACTATGCTAAACTGGGCAGTTCTCATGTTTTCTACAAGCAATACGACCTAACGGATGCCTTCATCATATCCTATAGGGAAACGCCCTAATGCGCCCTCACACCAATAATTTAGATCATCAACTGTAAACATTACATTAGCATCTATGTAGACATTATTAACGACTATTACATTGTAAAGTAAAAGTGTAGTAATAAATAAATAGCATTGACTATCATTATTTATCGTGGCAGATACCGCACTAAAGCGGTAAAGAATGAATTTTTTTTATTCGTTATAGGTTAGCCTTTGCCCACGATCTCGCCTGATCTTAAGATGATGACTATGCGGCCGTAGATGGCTGCAGACTATACTTAGAAGGCGGGATAAATCCCTCCCTGGCTTCATTGAACATCATGCCGAAACACGGTCACAATGACCGCTTAGCGACACGGTTTTGACCAGAGCGTGGTAACTAGCCACGGCCGAATCCTACCACCAGTATTCAGTATAGCGAGTGGAAAAGGTTAGCTTTTGACCACGATCTCGCCTGATCTTAATATGATGACGATGCGGCCGTAGATGGCTGCAGACAATACTTAGAAGGCGCCCTGGCTTCATTGAACATCCTGCCGAAACACGGTCACAATGACCGCTAAGCGACACGGTTTTGACCAGAGCGTGGTAACTAGCCACGACCGAAACCTACCACCAGTGTAGCGAGTGGAAAACATACATGTTGTCTTTACGTGTGTTTGTTTTTATTTTACATCTAAACTGTAGACTTTCGTTGCTTAGTTCATAGCACAAACCCTGATAGGTATAAGACGTAGGGATTTCAGCGGGTAATACCCGTTAGACGCACCTAGTGGATACTGCTTTTGCATTTAAATTGCCTCACTTTTGTCTTTACTGCGCGTTGTCTGCAATTCTAACACATGTTCAAGATTGTTATAAATATGTTCTAAGTTGGTAATGGTGCTAAAATGATTTAACTGTAAACGAACGTAATCGCGGACATTACATATTTAATTGGATGTTTTATTTCCTCGTTGAAAACTAACGGCTATTTGCAATAACTTTATTCTCGTATGGCGTAACTAGGACTTTTATCTGAGAGATCTTCGGGAAGTAATTTCAAACAACCAGTTTGAAATGAAGAACTACTCGTAGTTTAACGCTGGGTTTCTCAATGTGAGACCCCGTCTTGGTAAGTTGATAAGATCTTCCACTACTTATTTTGCCGGATTTGTTCCGGTTGGGATGGGTAATGGGTAACCAAGGTAATGGGTTCTAGGGCGTCACAACACTAAATTAATCACACTAATTTTATTAATGCGAAAGTTTGTAAGTGTGTATGTTTGTTACTTCTTCACGCCGAAACGGGTGGACCGATTGAGCTGAAATTTCATCCCCATCTTACATGTATGGGAGGGAGAGGTACCCTAAGTAAGTATGTATTTGTACCTTCATGTAGCAATTTAGTAACTAGAGTCCTTTTACAAGAAAGTGGTCCCGCGGAATTTAGCGGAACTAATTTTTAATTTTAACGATTATTGCTGGATTTCATATCCTATATTTTTTTTATTTGTTAGATATATTTTTTTTCTTTTCTATGTGCCTGTGTCTCTATGCTTAATTAAATGTTTTTCTTTCTTTCTTAAATTAAATATTTTTTACCGTTCTCTTACCCTAATCATTACCCTCCTTTGTGCAAAATTTCAGCTTTCTAAGTCTTATAGTTTCTCTGTAAAGCCGTGGACAGACGGACGAATGGACAGATAAAGCGAATCTATTAGACTTCCTTGTTGCCTGCCTAAAAATAGTACCTCCTCGTAGTATGTTCTCGTAAACAAACTTTTTAGAAGAATCGAGGTTATGAAGGCAGTCCAGCCACTTCTTATTGTGTGCTGTAACTTGTAACGTTAATATTACAATAAAGTTACGAGATAATGTGTTAACAGGTTTAAATGTTGCTTAGAAAACAACTAAACAAGATGTATTATAATATGTTTAGGTAATACTTGTACTTTAAGGAGAAGCCGACAATTTAGTCTTACTTCTATTACACGTCGAATGACAACAGCAGGGTAAAGTAAGTGTTACATATAATAATTGAAAGACATAGTTTAATGTCATACGGTATTTTACTTTGGGGGTCAGCAGCATATATTGAGACTATTTTCATACTGCAAAAGCTTGCAATTCGTGCCATTTATGAGATGCGTCCAAGAGATTCTTTAAAGGAGCTCTTTAAGCTACAGTGCCGGATTTTTTGTAATGTTCAAATTTGTACGTAACCTGTCATTGTCATATATATAAAGCGAACGCGGACAGGAACGAAATGCAGATCGCGACCGCTTTACCGCTCCGACCCGCCTTTGTCTGTCGCCAGCTTAAGGAAATCATGTCTCGTACTCTAGACCGAACAACGAACTTTTACCATACAATCGGCTGACCTAACTCGGGGTTATTTTGCAAGTAACCATGACTAATGTTATTTATGATGTAATATACCATCATATTACGAACGTGAAGACCTTTTACACTTGTAATAAATAGATTCTATTATTTCTTACCGGTATCGATGACCTAAATCCTAAATTAAAGCTGGTTGAATTTATGAGTTAGAAATTCTGTTACCTCTACCTCTAATATACGAAAAATTATGGAGATTTTGTCTACATTTTAAATGTTTTGTGCTTTTATTGAAAAAAAAATACTCTGATAAATCTCATTTCCCTAATTCGTTGGATAAATCTGAAGATAAGGTCGCTTTTCTGGAAATATTATTTTTAAGGTGGGGCAATGTATAAAGGTAAGGTTCAAATCTGAGCGATATTCGCTACTACGCTTGCGCTGCGGTAGTGAAACAAAACTGCATAGAAATACTATGCAGTTTAGTTTCGCTCCCGATATACCTTAAAGCTCTTCAGATCATTGTGTAAGATGTGGTATTATAGAATAGAATACTCTTTATTGCAACCAGAGAAAATTAGTTTTATTTAATACTAGCACTGAAGCACAATTTGGTCCAAAATGGGCCGCTTATTATTTTTTTATTTTTTTTTGTCTATGCTGTCCCACTGCTGGGCAAAGACCTCCCCCAAATCCTTCCATATATCTTTTTCTTGCGCCACCTCAGCCCAGCCAGCCTGGTATAAGTCCAGGTCGTCTCTCCATCTTTTTCTGGCCTGACTTAGGCGGCTTATTATTATCATTCCTAAAAAAGCATTACATACATTTTATTCGATATTTTAATGGAAATATTCTTTGTCTAGCACAATACACACGTGCTAGTGCACAAGAGTCTTAACCTCAGACCTTTAGCTGCAGATCAACTTCCTACAGTGTGACCTGTATAAAGCTCTGAGCATTGACAGCCGCATTGTAAACGGAAGATTTCCGTATTTGATTCATTATGTGTTTCATTTTGATTTAGTTTGGTATGTGTTATGCATATTTATTACACTAGCTGCACCCAGATGTTTTACCCGCTATACTGTAGCCTATGTGTTATTCCAGAAGCTATTTATAGGCGTGAAAGAGTAAGAAACATACATCCAGACATTCAAACCTCCATACATTCTTACAAACTTTCACGTTTATAATATAGGATAGGTATCTTTTACTCCCAGGGGTAGACTTCCTTTGCAGGAGGTTGACTAGACGGGTACCCTAACAGTGCTAGTTATTATACCGCCTGAGCTGTGATATGCAAACATTACTGTGCTTCGGTAGAAGGGCACTGTTTAATTACTGCGCTGAACAGTCCTAACATTTTATGACTCTTGAGTAAGAAGCGTTTGCGCAGTGCAGCTAGATTTGGGATTTTTTCGAATTGGGCATTTTATGAGGGCCATTTGTGAAAAGGACCTGTTGTGAAAGGGATCTTTTCCGAAAGGGACATTTTGTAAAAAAGGTCTTTGGCTCTTAGGGACATTTTTACGAAAGAGATCATTGTTTCGCCCAGGGGACATTTTGCGAAAGGGAGCTTTGGCGCCCAGGAGACATTTTGCGAAAGGGATTATTGCGTCTAAGTCCTTAAAATCAGTCGAACATCGAGCTCATCTTGTTTATTTAAAGCATACAAAAAAATATTATTATAATGAAAAGTATTAAAATATTTTAAATTCAAACCGCAAATACCTCTATTAAGCACAGTTACGAAGGTTAATTTATTAATATTAAACCAGCAGATGTTATTAATTAGAAGCTATTAAAATTTAATAAATGTGCGATTTTTTATGCAATATTTTATGCGTATGAATTAATTATATGAATTAATATCGAGCTACCAGGATTACATAATTTCTATTTTTACAGTAAATCGGTAAGGTACATACATATTATTAGTATTTAGAAAGTATGTATGCAAGAAGAATATTATATTTGTTGTAAAATAATGGCAATGAGACAAGTCATACATTTATTTCGTTCTAATTAAGCTTAACTTGGCCCGATAATAGTAACCCTTCATTTCGAAAATATTTTTAAACCGAAAGAAGAATAATTCATAAAATAATATAACGGACTTTTTAAAACTCATTATGATACGATAAGTACTCGATAAAGAATCGATTCAATACATTTTTTTTTCTTTTCAAATGACATACCTACTATCCAGGTTGTTCCATTTAAATTTTATAGAAATCAGTAAAGCTGTTTTCAAGTTATGAATGAAAATGTACGTTTTGCTCTCGCTTATTATTTAAAAGCTGCAGGTAGTATTTTTTTAATTAATTTGTTCATAATGAAATGTTTGTTTTGTATGGTATGAAATTTCATGTAAAAGCGTCATCTGTATATTTACCATCAAACCATCGGACGTAAATGCCCAATAACTGCTATGACTAAAAGAACTTATTCCAAGGAAAAAGTTATACCACGAATTGATTTTTATGACGTGATTTAGCCACTTGCCGGTAGATGGCGCTAACTGAAGTTTAGCTGTCCCTTTAGTGAAAGTTCATGGTTGAAACCATATTCTTGATTTTTTTAGATTTTTAAAGCTATTAAAGTTTAAAACTTGAATATCTTTCGAAAACGGAACTCTAAATCGAAAAAGTTTCTTGGCAACTGACACATGATGGGAAGAGCCAGAAAAAAAAAATCCCATCCCACGTATATGGGAGGTAACCTAAATTATTATTTTTTTTAATACCGTTCTCCTACCCTGATCATTACCCTCCTCAGTGCAAAATTTCAGTTTTCTAAGTCATACAGTTTCTCCGTAAAGCCGCAGACAGACGGACACACCAAGCGAAACTACCTATACGGCTTCCTTTTTGACTACAGAAGCCTTAAAATGATTTCCAACTTTTAAGTAATAGACAGAACATCTTTAAAATAAAAATCACATTATTATTTATTTACATTTATTATTACAATGTCGTATAAAAAAACCTTAACAATAGGAAGGTACTAATATACACAATATACTTATTGAAACCTAGGGCTGGATTCGACCAATGTACTCCGGAGAATTTAGCTTCACATCTTACCAGGAACAAGATTTGGTAAAATATAAAGTTATTTCGAGTAAATTCTGATTTTTACCCTTTGTATAAGGGACTATAAGTTTGGTATAACCCAGCTTATTTGTCATATATTGACCAATATCTTGAGGTATACAATTTTCCTTAACTTTTGAGCAATTTTTTTGAGAATGTTTTAAAAACCTGTACAAATTATTCACTATTGCCATAAAATTGTAAATTATTATCGCTTATATATCAGTTTTACGCACTGAAAGTGCACCCTTGCCATTCAGGGTCCAAGCTTCATGACAAAATTTTAGCTCATTCACGTCAGTAATTTTTAAGTTGGAACATAAAACACCTAACTTTCATTTTTAAATTTCGTTTGTAACATAAGTTAGATGGGTATAATGAGATGGGATTTGAACCGTTGCATTGGTAATTGATTTACTTAGGTAACTTACTTCTACTTAGAATACCTCATAGACTAGATTGGTAACTTTACCATTAAAATTGTCATCACTCAATCAAGACGCCCATGACCTTATTATATCTTTGTGAACACTTTTGGTATCCCTCAAATTTCATTATGGCTTTTAATATTTAACTAAGATAGTCGTCAACTTCTACCTCTGCATAAAGTGCTTCTCCCTTCTTTGATTCCTGATTTCTTTAACCTAGAACATTTTATTGCTCTTCTGGTTCTATTTTTAGGTTGCCAAGTTTCTTTGATCATATCTGCTCCCTTCTCTGCTATCATCATCACGGGAGCGTTTATATTTCCATTAGTTATGGTTGGCATTATACTCGCATCAATCACTCTCAGACCTTCGATTCCATTCACCTTCAGAGTAGGATCTACTACTGCCATTGGATCGTTGGATGGTCCCATCTTAGCCGTTCCAGAAAGATGGTAAATCGTCATAGTGTATTGACGGATATAGCAGTCCCAATACTCATCAGTAAAATGAGGCAGATGCTTGCAGTTTGGCACAGGCTTGCTGTGATACCTAGCACCAAAACGCTTCATGGCTCGCGTTTCTCCAACTGCTATTGCTGCTTTCACACCTTCTCGCAAAACACCAACGTCATCCGGATGCGTCAGGTAGTTGTGAACCATTATGGGGTAATCCAACGCATTCTTAGTACGCAGTTTCATGAAGCCACGGCTTTTGGGACGGAGCATCATAGGGAATATACCAAATAAATCTTTGTTGTTGATCTCAGAAAACACTTCATCGTAGAATTCATCCGTCAAGCCGTGAGCTCTTCTCACTTGAGTACCACCATCAGATGGTGTTGAAGCAGACGTCATCATGAATTCTATGTCAGGCCAGTCATCTGTAGCATTCGCATATTTCGTGTTGATGAATGCGACGACTTCTAAACCGATGCTAGACGTGAGAGGCCCGTCTTCGGTGACTGCATATCTTAAGGCTGAGTTAATATTAACTAAGCGATTCATCACCAGGCTCACGGGATAGTCTATACGGAAAACGATGCCGCCGACAGCGATGTGATCCTGTAAGTTTTTCCCAACACCAGGAGAATCGTGGATCACATCTACGCCGACTTCTTCGAGGTGTTCTTTAGGCCCGACTCCTGAAAGCAGGAGCAACTGTGGGGAGCCGATAGCACCAGCTGATAGAACCACCTCTCGTTTTGCGTATACGACTTGCCTCTCTCCGTCTCTTAGCAGCTCCACTCCATATGCTCTCTTACTGTTCTTATCAATCAGTACCTTAGTTACGTGGGAGAAGAGAGCTACGTGTAGGTTCTGTCGAAGTCTGACTGGCCTCAAGAATGCTTTAGCTGCTGAACATCTGGTGGCTCTTCTCATCGTGAATTGGTACCAAGCGTAACCTGTTTGTTGAGCGCCGTTGACGTCCACGATATCGTAACCCATTTCTTCTCCGGCTTGTAAAAACGCGGCTCCAATAGGTGTGTTGTAGGGAGAGTCTTGCACCGTCAAATATCCACCTGGAATGTTAAAATGTGTAAATAAGAGAACAATCGAGAAAGCATAAAGCGCCTTTCGATATCATGAGAGCAAACGTGGCCAAAGGAAAAAAACACAACTTAGTATGCTGTATTATAGTCTAGTAAAAGAAGAAATGTGGATCGAAAAGTCGAAAGCAGAAAAACTAACTTAGGGACTTTGTTTGGACTAGTTAGGAGATAAACATACTAAAAGTCCCCACCCCTCTGAGGTGAGCCCGAGGGGGGGGAGGCCGAAAAAGGTCCCATTTTTAGGTTTTTTGCTTATATGTCAAAAACTGTGCGTTGTACGATATTTTGTTGTACTACATTATGAAACCTTATAAAATTCTCTACAACTTTGGCCTTTACACTTTTTATCCATCTCCAATCGTTGTCCAGCTATGAGCTTCCAAACATGGTCTATTTTTAAGACGCTTATATTAGTTTTCCATACATAGTCGGTAAAAAAATCTTGAAAATAAAATTTGACCAACTTCTGGTTGTCGTACCATAATGAAACCTTGCAAATGTCTAGAAATCTGATGACAGTTCAATAATCTGGTACCACTGAGCTGATCTGATGATGGAGCCAGGAGGTGTCTACTAAAACTCTTCAATAGCTATTAGTAAACCCGTAGAGTTTGGACACATTACATTCGAATTGATGAGACCTTTTCATAACACATGCTGATGAGGGTCTGATAATGGACCAGGAGGTGCCTAAGTCTCATCAATTCGAATGTAATGAGCCTAAATTCGCCGGTTTTACTTATAGCCATTGAAGAGTTCCAGTATACATCTCCCGGCTCCATCATCAGATCACTTCAGTGGTACCAGATTATTGAACTGTCATCAGATTTCTAGACATTTGCAAAGTTTCGTTATGGTACGACAACCAGAAGTTGGTCAAATTTTATTTTCAAGATTTTTTTACCGACTTTGTATGGAAAACTAATATAAGCGTCTTAAAAATAGACCATGTTAGGATGCTCATAGCTGGACAACGATTGGAGATGGATAAAAAGGGAAAAAGCCAAAGTTGTAGAGAATTTTATTAGGTTTCATAATGTAGTACAACAAAATATTGTACAATGCACAGTTTTTGACATATAAGCAAAAAACCTAAAAATGGGACCTTCTTCGGCCTCCCCCCCCTCGGGCTCACCTCGGAGGGGTGGGGACTTTTAGTATGTTTATCTCCTAACTAGTCCAAACAAAGTCCCTAAGTAAGTTTTTCTGCTTTCGACTTTTCGATCCACATGCCCTTTTTGAGTACTCGTTGACTGGACTATTAATAATAGAGAAGATATTGTATGAACTGTAATAAACAGGCGTTATCTCTTTATATCAAGCAAGTTACCGACCTCATCTCAATCATGTGATTGCATAACGTAAAATAATTTTAACCTCTTATTGCCTCGAACATTTTCGCTTGTTCTAAGAACAAAATTGTTGCTTTTGATTCAAAATAGTAGTAGTAAAAGAAAAAAATGTGTTCTGAATAAAATTCTACAGAAGATATATTTTTTGTGACAAAATAGTAGTTACCTGTTCCATGATGCCGTTTATCTTTAGCCAAGTAAGGATTCCTCTGGTCTTCGGATTTCTTGAAGTAATGCAAGGCATCTTCGTAGCCCCATCCAGGGTTTCCCAGCGACTCCCAATGGTCGAAGTCTTTCTTGTTCCCTCTGACGTAGAGCATCGTGTTGAGTACTGATGATCCTCCGAGTACTTTCCCTTTGGTCCAACAACAGCGCTTGTCTTTCATCGCTTGACAGGCGGTGTCTTGGGGCTGGGTTCTGGAAAAATTAAGAACAAAACTAAATATTGTTATCTAAATACTTCAATTTTATTTTATCCCAGAATAAATGCGTTACGCATCTTGTCGTGCAGGTCTACGTTTACAATAGGCTTCCAGATGATGTCACAAATGCACCGAACGACCGAAATACCGAAACACCGAATACTTTTAAAAATAAAACTAAATTAAAATTAATTATATCTAATTACTAGCTGACCCGGCGAACTTCGTTCCGCCTTAGAGTAATAAAAAAAAAATTACCCAATTTTTGTTTTTATTTAAATTTATTTAATTATCGGGGGTAGACTTTCTTACCGGGGGTATACTTTCTTCGCAGGAGGTCGTCTAGGTGGGTACCCCAACAGTGCCATTTATTCTACCGCCTGATCAGTGATGTGCAAACATTACTGTGCTTCGGTAGGATGGCTCTGTAGCTAGTGAAATTACTGGGCTAAAGAGTCTTAACATTTTATGACTCTTGAGTAAGAAGCGTTGGTGCAGTGTTCCTGGAATTTCACATCATTGTAAAATCCTTGGTAGCACTGTACTGATTATGGGCAGCGTTATCTCTTAACATCAGGAGAGAGTCTTGCTCGTCTTATACTTCATCACATAAAAAAAAAATGTGGGGTAGTGTGTGATACAAACTGCAAGGCGATGCCTTATATATTTATTGTATCAATACTTTACATCTACAATGCTTAGAGACTATAGTACCTACGCTAGATATAACATTACTAAAGCCAAAGAGTGGGCTGTGTGACTACCTCACTCAATAGCCAATAATTGCTTTCCGAACTATGATAGTGATACTCTCCATTCAGTGTATTTTTCATTTTGATATGGAAATAATATCCATCTTCTCCTTTCCAAAACATCAGCGGTTATTGCAACATGTCATATAAATGATGTGTTTCTGATATTTTTTGCAGTTGCCCATTATCGCGACGTGACAGCACAATATCTCTTCTTTCCAAGTTTTCACCAACAATCAGGATTATCCTTGCGTTTCTACAGAAAACTTCAATACGTTACAATACTCGCAAACAATGTCCATTGGCCCAATTTGAACGCTAGTATGCAGGCAATGTATCGAAACGCTACTCTATTCAAATCAGGACTTGATACATTTCTTCAACTCTGAGATTTGCTCGATGATTTCGCATTGCCAAGAGTGCCGTTTCTCGGGCTGCCTCTATTTGCTCTAGTACGCAGCCGAGACATACTAACGCGTGTCTCTTCACGTGCAATTTCTTGTTCTTCATCTGTCCTTTCATTCGCAATGTTCCGAATCCTAGTCGCATTTCGGCTTTGTCGGTAAAGATTCGATTGTCTTGGTTGCGGCATTGCTTTTAATCAAATTTTCTTAACTATCTGCAAATATTTTAATATTTTCCAACCAAAACAAATAAAACGTTAAACTTCAAAATTTATAATTGTCATTGTTTTTATGACGTTTTGTTATACTTCCAGCAAGTAGTTTATAATACAAATAAATTTGTCAAACATCTCCTACATGTTTCTGGTGTCCTGGTACTTCGTAAAAGTTTCAATATTCATAACTCAAGAACGCATGGACCGTTTTTGATGATCTTGGTTTCTTAGATTAAAATTGCTATCATTTTTCAACTCTTAAATTTCTACCAGTTAAATTTCCATCAAATTCTACCATTCAAATTTAATTCACATTCAATAAGTTACAAACCAAGTCACCGACCTCCTTATGTCATTTACGTCAAATTTTGAAAATAGAATACACGTCAAAATGACAATCAGCTGTCAAATTTCGCCAACAGTCATTTGTTTTTCATTCATAACTATTTTTAGTTAAAATTTTCTTCAAATCATACCAATCGGGATAAAAAGTATCCTATGTCCGTCTCCTGGCTCTTAGCTACCTCCCTACCAATTTTCAGCCAAATCTGTTCTGCCGTTCTTGAGTTATAAGTGGTGTAACTAACACGACTTTCTTTTATATATATAGATTTTTTTAAATGGTTACAAGGTCGTTTTACCCCTTTAAGGAATTTTTAGATTATAATCAGCAGTGGTTGCCGTAATGTTTTATAATTATTTAAATTTATTATTTTTATATGACCTGTAATTAAATTTACCAATAAAATTGTTACCTATGACTATGTCAAAGGTGCTTTGTAGTCAGAGCAACGTTTGGATAGTGCAATTGGCAGTGAAACTGCGTTTCTCAAATTTTTGGATCCTTTTAATGGATCCTACTTATTTTTGTAAATTTTAACGGTGCGAGAGTTTCTCACACATAATCACACGATACCTTATTCAGATAAGGCTGACATTTTTTTCAATATTTAGCGTATAAATAAGAGATTTTATTGTCTCTGAACATCTTTCTTCTTCAATTTCGTATCTTATAATGTTCTACTTAACATCAGATAAACTCCTCTCTCCTTCTGAAGAACGGAATTGCGCAAAACTTAATACAATTTGGACAAAAAATGTATGAAGATTATTATTTATGATGGAATGGATAAAGTCATTGCATTAGGTATATGTCTCCATCCATCGTAGTGGCGACATCCGTTAACAAAAGGACGTTTCCAAATTCGTGGACTTTACTTGACTTTACGTAACAAAGTAATCTCGAATGCTGTTGATGCGTATAATGATGTTTTATATGTGACTAAAGTAAACACAGTGGTACGCGTGCAGTGTCAAAATCTCACGTCGAAAGCATTTTTGAATAAGTATTTGATAATGCGCTCTACATAGTGCACGAAGTGGAGCGCTGGTATTATACTCGTCCATACAATAAATATTATAGTTCTTTTAGAAACGAAACGACTAAGCCACAGTATTTTGACTAAGGTGTAGACTTTGTAGTAGATTCTAAGGAAAGGCCAGGTCAAGAGTACATACCAAGAACCGGCGAGCGTGTATGAAGAATGTAATGAAAGTTGAGGAAGCGAAAGAGGTGTGTCAGGATAGTACTAAGAGGAGGGAAGTAGTCTCTGCCACCCCAACGGGAACCAGGCGTGATTATATGTATGTATGTAGACTTTGTGAGACGCTCGGCTCTACATGACATCTGATAACTTCTTGACACAGTACGAGCGATATAGTTTCAACTAAGCAACTTAATTTGTTTTTTGTGGGATACACATATTGTTATGTCTATAACTTCAGGCCCATATAATACAGAATTTACACCAGTATATTTAGTCGTATCCACGCTCTTGATTCAACGTTTTTCGAGCAAAAGAGTATTCTGAATTCAAAGAAATTTCTTATACGCCATTTATTTACTTCGAGGTTGAGTAGAACAGAGTCGAGGGCGAGGACACGACTAAAATACACGAGTTAAGCAACTCACCGATATTTCCAATCCAGTTTGCTCTTATGCAAGTACAAAGACAGTAGGGGTACATCGCTGATATCAGTTTCGTGACCTCCAGCTTCTAACAGCAGTACATTCCAGTTCTCCACTTCAGACAGCCTGTTCGCAAGGATCGATCCTGCCGAGCCTCCACCGACGACAATAAAATCGTACGTTTCTCTCAAGTACTTCTGGTTGAAAGGCCTCTGTTCCGGGTCGAGGAGTTCATAGTTGAAATAAGCTATTAAAGCTAGGAGGAGTGGGATGAAGGATAGCTTGCCGATGCCTGCTATGGTGAGTGCTGACTTGGCAGCCGTCGCAACTATTGTTAGTACCCCCATTCTTCAAATTTGCATGTTCCGAGTCTGAAAAACATGAAATATTTGTTTAACATTTTTTATTTTTTTTGTTTAATAGATTACTAGCTGCGCTCAGCGGTTTTACCCGCTATAGCTTATATGTTATTCCAGGGAGTAAGCTATCTCTATACCATGAAATCAAAATTCAGCTCACTCGGTCCACCCGTTTAGGCGTGAAAAAATCACGGAAATCTGTGTATAACATAGATAAAAAGATAAATATGTTACATGGTACGTAACATATTTATCTTCGTACCAAATTTCAATTCAATCCGTTTAGTGGTTTGACCTGTGCGGTAGATCAGTCAGTAACACTCTCCTTATATATTATATATTTTAGATAAAAAGTTTTTCTGTAATATCTAGAATTTAGAGAATATCTATATCTCTAACGTCCATTATAAACGGGGAAAGTTATATTAAAACGGTTTCATAACATCTTATGTACCTAATGTAAATTGCTCAATATAAACTGGTGGTTGACTCTTCCCTATATAAAGTTCAATCGGCTTACTAATCCGAATTGTTGTGGGTGAGAGCGCTAGTGTCTTTGTTTTAAAAGGTGCTTAATTATAATTAGTAAAGTGGAATATTAGTTTTATTTTTGGCCGCGTAATAATGTGATTGTAGACAGACTGCACATTAAGTGACTTCTGTTATTATAATACTAGCTGCGCCCAGCACTTTTACCTGCTGTACAATATGGCAGCAGGATAGGGAATCCTGCTCCCTATTTCACGGTCTAAGCTACCTGCATGCCAAATTTCAAATCAATCAGTTTACCCGTTTAGTTAAAAGAATAACAAACACTCATACATACAAATTTACGCATTTAGTAGGATTTGAATTATTATCACTAAAAGACTGACTCATCATTATCTAATAAAGCTTTTTTTGTTTTGTTTCATCACTTAGATATTTACGTAAAAACCTATTAGGGTTTCTCCCGAACGAAAATGGCTAACAACTAACATAGCTTACAAACAAATGCAATTTGTATGCACGTGGTATAGTACCAACTCATCTGGCCTAATTGTAATGTCGCTAGTGTCTTCTTCAAAATGATTTTTGCATCACTGAGGTACATAGTATAAAACAAACTCGCTTTCCGTGTCTGTCCTTATGTATGCTTAAATCTTTAAAACTACGCAACTGATTTCGATGTGGTTTATTTCAATAGGTAGAGTGATTCAAGAGGAAGGCTTATATGTATCATACATGCATAATATAGAAGAGAAACACTCATAAATTTCTGTTAAGCGCGCACGGGTCCACTAAGTAGAGTAGTTGAAAGTCTGTAGTTCCATTTTCAACCACCTCTCGATGTAAGTTGGCAGTTGGCAGCACTACAATGCAAAACTGTCACATACCGTCTCCTTACATAAGAGTAGTTCTGATGTAATGAAACACGGTTTTCGTATCGAGGTGAACAGACAAAGAAATCTTAAGGACAGGGTGCTTCTAAGGTCTAAGAGCAAACTGGGGTTCATTGAATTACTTTGTGTCTATTTACGATTTTTACTAGCTTTAATTTCACCTGTCCTGTGTAATCTCGAAAGTTAAATTTGATCCACTTCCCGGTTTCCGATTGAGCTGGAATTTTGCATGCATGTATAAAACGGATGACAATGCAATATAACTTAGAACTATCTTAAAAATGATAAATAAATCTATCCAATCATTAGATCAGTTCCAAGTCATAATGAAGGATGGAAAGGATGGAAGGAGGTGTCCAAAGGAACTCAGTAATTAAACGACACAACTCCATCGAGTTTGAGGTCGTATGATTCGTCTTGACGAGTGCTCTGGTGCTAGATAAGCAAACGAGTTAAGAAGCCCTTTTAACGTTAGAGATCCCTATGAGCTTTTAAATGTCAATGAATAAATTCTTGTTATTTTTAATTATTGGTGAAATAAATTCGCATCACACATGCAAAATGTAATAAAATGTAAGTTAGATAACTGTTGTATAATAGCGTAAATACGAGTAGACTTGTTTTGACCTCTATTTCATGCACAATAACATAATTTCATTGAGATCTTGAACAACTAGTTACATGCATGTACATTGACATTTTTAATGAATTCGTTATGTGTGCTACTTTTTTTGTAATGTTTAATTTTCTTTTATGTGTATTATTCGAGTACTTAAATTTGCATGTCGGCGGAATCGACGCGTCGGTAAAGTAGTAGATAAATTCAGACATAGTGCCATTGGGTCCATATTGGCTCGCATAAAATTTTAAGTCCTAATTTAATGTGGCATAACGTTTTTCACCCTAAACTTCAAAACGCCTAACGTTTTTAGGCATAATTTTTTTGGCCTAAAATTTTCTGCCATAATATTTCAAAGCATAATAATATGTACGCCTTAAATTGTTACGCATACTGTTTCAACGCATAATATTTCTTTCCATAATTTTTTTTCGGCATAATTATATGCAGCCCTAATATTTTTCGACATAATAATATTCAGCCCTAATAATTTTCGGCATAATGATATTCAGCCCTCATTTTTTAAGCACAGTGATGGTATTATTATATTATTGCCATAATAATATTTCCACCATAATCGGCAAAATATTATTTATTTATGGTCCACAACACAATTTTTACATTAAACTTATCGCAAGTGTAATAAGCATGCATAAATCTTACTTAGTGCTAAATGCAAATTTTTTGGCGGACACCGCATGCGTAAGAGTATTTAACAAACTATGCAATGATTTTAATATTATAATTTAAATTAAATTTATTATAATTTATAGTGTATTTAGTGTGTTACATTTTGTGTAATTCAGATATAAATTTCTATTCATATAATATAATTAAATACTAAGAGAAACGAATTATAAATTTTAATGTTCAACTCTAAATTATAACGCAGGGGGTCATTTTTGGCACTTTGCCGGCCGCTGCCGTGGCAATGTGAACACTGTTCAAACCTAACCTAACTTATCCGAGTAGGTTTTGTGACTGTCAACCTCTCTGGGTACTTTAAACTGCTTTTCTAAATAATTTTACGTGCTTATAATATAAGTTTTATGCCTTAATATAATTATGCGAAACATTTTCGGCTAAATAAAATTAGGACTAACTAAATTATGCGTACTGATATTATGACACACAAATTTATGCATTACAATTTTATGCTAATAAACTATAGGGCTACTGACAGTTAAGGCAAAATATCAGTATGCCTCAATACAATTAAGCTAAATTATGATTAGGCTAGAAAAAGTTATGAGAAACATTTTCGGCCAAACAAAATTAGGGCAAAAAAAATAATGCGAGCGAATACGCACCCAGTGCCATTCAGTGTTTTAAAGTACAAAATTCTTAGAAGCACTGTAGTGCGCCTGTCACTCCAGCCAACTAGGTACACTTTTTCGCTTTTGTGCGACTTCGCGTGACTTTTCTAGGCAATGAGAGCATCATCTATTGCGAACGGTTTTAGATTTTATTTAAAACTGGAATTATTACTACAATGTACCTAAATAATAGACCTATTATACTATTGCATCTCGTTTTGAATCATTGTACCTAATGGCCGGCCACTTGTGGTCAGAGGTTTCATCTTTACTATTTCGCAAGCAATTATTACTATTTTTGACCCCATTTCAACTCATATTACCAAATAAAATTATTGTGTACTCGAAAGATCATAATTAGTTCATTATTACAAATTTATTTAACGCTAGGACATCTATCTTTGTACATATATATTTTTAAAAGAATTCTAAAACTTTACTTACATGATTCTTCTAAATTCTCTGAATCAAATATCATAATGTCTCTATACACAAAAGATTTTAGGCGTGATTTTGAGAACTTTGCCATGGTAATTATTTTGCAAATTTGCTCAAGAAGGGTTAAGCCTATTATGAATTCATACCTACTCATATAATGATAGTGCGTTAGAAGAAACACAATGTGAATATCTTGAGGATAGGAGGGGGGAGGCAGTCGTAGTAATTAGTATATTTGAACACCATGAATGAGTGGGAATTGGGCCAGCCCCACGTCTTGGCGAGACGATAATTCAAGGTACGTTCGGATTATGCTCGCGGAATTGCCTGCATTAAAATCTTTTGTACACGTCGTAACAATATTTTTTTTGTATACAAAAAAGTAAGAAGACAAGCAGGACGCATGGTAAGAGATAACGCTGCCCATATTATCAGTACAGTGCCACCCAGGATTTCACAATGATGTTAAATACTATGTGCATTGCACCAAATGCTTCTTACGCAAGAGTACCCTAAAATGTTAAACTCTTCAGCCCAGTAATTTCACTAACTACAGTGCCCTCCTACCGAAGCACAGTAATGTTCACATCACTGTTCTGGCGGTAGTATAACTGGCATGGTTGGGGGCATCCCCCTTTTTTTCCGGGAAAATGCATTACGCATACCACCCTGAACAAGTGTAACCCTAATCGCAGGATGGTTATGTGGGGAAACCGGCGGATCTCGTACCCACTCCTTACCCGGGGTCCTTCGCTGTTTAGCGGGGACGATGGAGGTTGGAGTCCCCCCCCCCCCCCCCTAGTCAACCTCCTGCAAAGGAAGTAAAATACTACACTATATAATACTATACCCGGTAAAATATATATCTGTGTTAAGTAATAAGTATCTTGTTTTAACTCAATCCGTTCAAAAGTTGTGATGATATATTAGTCGACCTTTTGAGATTTAAAACGGGCGTGTCATTTGTCTTTGTCCAATCATCATTATCTTATTAACTGCATTTCTTCGTGGGCATAGATAATATTGATTAGTGGGTAATGTAGCAACGCTCATAAGGAAGACAGATTAACACCCACCAATGACCATCATTTTGTAGGCCTATATTGTTTTATGCCTACTCGCTTTGTCTTTCTTTTTTAAATAAAAGCCCTTGCAACATACGAATACTACTTCTTTTTGTGTGGCAAATATAAAAAGAAAGGTTTTAACAAGTGAAATTTAAAAAATACTTTTTAAAAACAAGCTTTAATTATTGTAATCATCTTGCATCATAAAGTATTCGTCAAGACGAATCAAATGAGCCCAAACTCGATGGGGTTGCGTTGTTTTATGACAGAGTTTCTTTGGCCACCTTCCAGCTCCATCATCAGATCAGCTCGATGTTATAAAAATATTGCATTGTCATCCGATTTACACACGCATGCAAATTTTCAGCTCAATTGGAAACCGGGAAGTGGGCCAAATTAAACTTGCAAGATTTGATTACAGACAGACAGACAGACAGACAGACAACAGACAGGTGAAAGTAATATAAAGCTTGTAACAAGTGAATTAAATTAAAAATTTAAACAAGTGAAATTTAAAAAATACTTTTTAAAAAAACAAGCTTTAATTATTGTCATCATCTTGCATCATAAAGTACTCGTCAAGACGAATCAAATGAGCCCAAACTCGATGGGGTTGCGTTGTTTTATGACAGAGTTCTTTTGGCCACCTTCCAGCTCCATCATCAGATCAGCTCGATGTCATAAAAATATTGCATTGTCATCCGATTTACACACGCATGCAAATTTTCAGCTCAATTGGAAACCGGGAAGTGGGTCAAATTAAACTTGCAAGATTTGATTACAGACACAGACAGACAGACAGACAGACAGACAACAGACAGGTGAAAGTAATATAAAGCTTGTAAAAAACCCCCAACGCAATACGTAATTCACCATTTTTTGATGGCGGCCATCTTGGATTTTAAATTTTATATAGTGGGCTGTAATCTACTCGTTAAGCCCTTTCATTTGATACCCATATTGAGGGGGTCGTGGAAGAAAAAAGTAATCCGCCATTTTGTAGCGGCGGCCATCTTGGACCGATTTTCACCAAACATGGCTAAGAACACTCTCGACTAACTCTACTTTCAAACAAAAAAAACTAAATCAAAATCCGTTCATCCGTTTGGGCGCTACGATGCCACAGACAGACACATACACACACACACACACACACACACACACACACACACACACACACACACAGACAGACAGACAGACAGACAGACAGACACGTCAAACTTATAACACCCCGTCGTTTTTGCGTCGGGGGTTAAAAAAGGTTTTTAACAAGCTTTAAACTACTTTCACCTGTCTGTCTGTAATCAAATCTTGCAAGTTTAATTTGACCCACTTCTCGGTTTCCAATTGAGCTGAAAATTTGCATGCGTGTGTAAATCGGATGACAATGCAATATTTTTATGACATCGAGCTGATCTGATGATGGAGCTGGAAGGTGGCCATAGGAACTCCGTCATAAAACAACGTAACCCCACCGAGTTTGGGCTCATTTGATTCGTCTTGACAAGTACTTTATGATGCAAGATGGTATTAATAATAAAAGCTTGTTTTTAACAAGTTTTTTTTTTTTAATTTCACTTATTTTATTCTTAATAGGTAAGCCTTTGACCACGATCTCGCGTAATGTTAAACGACGATGTGGCCGTAAATGGCAGCAAACTATACCTAGAAGGCGGGACAAATCCCTGCCTCTTTTGGTTTAAAAAGGGGGGATTTTTTACTAGGCCTACTACAGCAGTAAATATAACACTTGTATTAACCACAGATCGGACCAAAACACTGTCAGATGATTTCAAATTTTAATGTCAAAAAGATTATTTTTTATTTCATACTAATATTAAATCTAGCAACCACACAACGCGCAGAGCGGATGGCCGATGGGGTCGAAAAGTGCTCGAGTGGAGACCACGGACTAGCAAACGAAGCGTAGGACGTCCACCCACAAGGTGGACAGACGACCTTATAAAGGTCGCCGGAAGACGCTGGATGCAGGTCGCTTCCAACCGGTACATATGGAAGTCCAAAGGGGAGGCCTATGTTCAGCAGTGGACGTCCAATGGCTGAGATGATGATGATGTTGATTAAATCTAGAGCCTTAGATATTTTTTTATTCATTATAAGGTAAACCTTTGACCATGAGCGACGATGCGCCCATGGGCCCATAGATGGTAGCAGGACCTAGAAGGCGGGATAAATCCCTCCCTGGCTGCACTGAACATCATGCCGGAACACGGTTATAATGACAGCTTGGCGACACGGTTTTGTCCGGCATTAGAATAGAATAGAAAACTCTTTATTGTTCACACAAATACAATAATATATGTAGCTTAGAACTAAGATTACACAGAAATAAGTGTTACAATTGGCGGTCT